>CM040238.1:225441377-225500467 GCA_022545495.1 Chrysanthemum lavandulifolium | reverse complement strand
AATTTACGTCTCTTAGACTCTAAAATACCAACACATAGGTAAACACCACTTAGCTAAAAACCGGTTCACGAAACCACAACTAGTTCAACCTTTTAACTCTTTATCATAAGTTTGCACCAATACCTCATCAAGTGAAAAACGCATCATGTGTTTTTACAAAACGTCTTCATCTCCACATATAGGATTTTCCTTAAACTAGCACCTTACAACTTCACTATCTAGAACACCATCATAGGATCTTATCCTTTTCTCACTTATCATGCATGTCCTTGTCAAGACAAACGATATATTAATCAAAACGACCATTCCTAAATCGTTGGTCTATCCAACTCTCACCATATGATGTCATTCTCATCCTCATATAGGTACTCATTATTATTATTAGTATTTTCCATATTGTCTTCACTTCTTTTCAATGTGGTAATCATCCATGTCCATCAAAACCATGCTAATACTACCTTTCCCATTGTCACCTAGAATAGGTCATTTTTTTCGTGTCAATCAATGAATGAATTTATCTTCATGTTATCACTTTTATACTTTTGGTATCTTCATTATAATATTCTTAGATAGAACGCATTATTGATTAATCTTGGGTTGAAGCATATGAGAACTTGCTCAAAACAATAGGTTGTTAGCATCAATAAATCATTCAAATCATAACCCTTATGCATCATTGAAATGCATTGTCCATTCACATTTTTTTTCCTCTTATCTTTAGTCACTTGACATGACGAAAAGATTGCATGAGTCCATATTTTTATATTTGCTATACATACGAGTTTCTAACTCCTTAATAGCTTCCTACCTAATCACCACCACCTTCCATCACCACTTTCACTAATCATCACCACCATGGATTAGCGAAAACTTACTTTTGTATATCTCGAGTCATCTACCATCACAACATGAATCCTACTAGTAAACCGATACCAACACTAGCACCACTAGTGGCACACCCGGTGGAAGACTTCATATCTTCTTTCTAGGAACTATTTTGTAGGCTTTTATCATATTATATTCTCACTTTTCTTATGATTGTAATTAGGAGACTACACTTCATGAGATCTTTGATTATATCATTTATCACATATATACATCTTATTTTTCTTTGTGAAAAGATGAAATATATTGTACTAATGTGTTTCATTGTAGGTTCATCATCATATACACTCGATTGTATATAACTTACTCATCTAAGGATGAAGTTTGCATCAATTATTTTTCTTATTTTAGGTGCTTCTTGACACCCTCGAACAAGGAGGATATCCTTTACACTCATATTGCATCGCCTATACACTTGGTTGTATATGACATATTTGTCTAAAGACAAAGCTTCTATTATACTAATATTTATTTTGAAGGTTCATCTTGACGCCCAGAGCAAGGGAGCTTATCAAGAATTTCATCAATGCATCTTATACACACTTTGTTGTATATCACTTACTCGTCCAATGACGAATATAGTTTTGCACTAATATTTGTTTTGTAGGTTTTAATCATACCATGACGCCTCAAACAAGGGGAGCAACCTCGAAGGGGAGCATGCACGCATTTATCACCATTCTCACTTTTCAACAAGCATTTTGATTCGATAAAAAGTGTAAAAATAGGCTAACATTGCTATGCATTTTTTTTAATATATATTTCTCATAATTTTTGTTGCATAAAAACTAACCTTGATGTAGGTTAAGCCTCTTTATTTGATCCATGGATCCGCTACCAAACAAGGGACGGATTGAAGTGAACGATTTAACTTCACTAGGGATGATGCAAGCTCGCCTTTTTGGGGAGAAATAAAGTTAAACTCTAAGAACACGCCCTTTTTGTTTCGACAAAGGGGGAGAAGAGTGTAAACGGATAAAGGTAATGTAAATGGAGTAACGATACAAGTAACTTTTTACATTTTACTTTCTATTACGTTTACATATCTTTGTCATCATCAAAAAGGGGGAGATTGTTAGTGCAAATATTACGATATTTAGTCTATACAGTCTCGTTTGTTTTGATTGATGACAAACATGTAACTTGTAATACATAACGTAAAATGTACAAGTTACTTGTAATCACACTTTGTCTCAACATACATTCAACACCTCTCGATGTCTCAAGTCCTCATATGTTACAACACAGGTTCGTACATGTTTGTTATGTGGCATTATGATCAAACCCATTAACAAATCATTTAGAATGTTTAAAATACGCTTAGAGTCACTAAGTATTTTAATAGTTTAACCATTCTATTTCGAACCTCATTTTACATTTTGCATTCACAAGTATTTTATACAAATACATCTTTTGTAAAATGTCTAACAAATATATACTTTTATTTGTACAAGTAAACTAACTATAGTATTTATACAAGTACTAAAGTTTACATATAATTGACAAAATACATTTTATTTTGACAAGCATTCAACTAGATATTTGACAAAAAGTAACTAAACTTTTTATTAACTAGTTACATAACACATTTTACAAGTTTACTTTGATAAACTTTTTTGAAAATACATATTACATCATGGCATGCATCATCTTTGAAAATCCTTGGAAGATCACTTGAATATTTTGGTTAGATTGTCACTCAATATATCAAATGTGATCTTGATAAGATATGGTAATATCTTGGAAAGATTTGAAGAAAGATTTTTTAGATTTTCTGTCAGGCACCCACGGAACCAAAATGTATAAAGGGCGGAACCCTTTTTTCGTTCCTTGGTCCGTGGACGCTCCTGAGCACTTTTGCCTACAAATAAAAGCCCATTGTGTTCTCATTTCTTCACCACTTAAAAACACATCTTCTCCACCTTCTTGCATACATTTAGATCAATCATTAACAATGTAGTAACATACATTAAACACCCTAATGATCATGATCATAATGCTTCTAACATTCATCTTTGTTGTAAGCATACTCTACATTTTGATCAACCAAGGAAAGCTTGGAGATCTAGTCATTCCCACTCACCACAAGTTGAAGACCTATCACAACAAGTTTAGAGAACTTGTGATCTTCATCATGAAGGCTTCCTATCAAATGGAAGTTCATTTAGAAGTAGTTATTCATATCCATTAGACATTTGTGTCATGGATCATTAGTGTAAACATCATTGCATCATAACAACACTTTCACCAAACTAGATTAGATGGTTTATGTGTTTGTGCCATAAAACACAAGGTTTGTTATGTTGGGCCATAAAACATAATGGGTGTGGTTGTACCCTTGTAAAAGAACTCGACATCTAGCTTAGTGTCGGAAATATTGTATAGGCGATGTTAGGTTGGTTCTACCTCGAACTAGAAACCGGTATTTAGCTTTGTACCGGAAAAAGTGTAAGCGATGATTGTAAGGTTTTTTTCGCCGAGAAGGGAACTTGTTGATTTAGTGAAGTAACTCTCGAGTTCGGTACTCGGGGAGTGGAGTAGGGCGGAGAGGAGATCCGTGACTGAACCACTATAAATCCTCGTGTTCGGTTTGCACTTTCCTTTCTTTATCTCTTTACTTTTATACTTGCACTATACTATTGTTTGTGATGAGGTGTATGTTCATGATTGTATGACAACTTAGTTTACTATGCTTTATATTAGTCACAAACAATAATTGGTACTTTCATATTATAACAAGCTTCATAAGCGATTTGATACTAAAGATCTAAAGCTTTTAAACGATAACGTATTCACCCCCCCTCTACGTTTCCACAACGTCCACTAGGAGTTATTAACAAGAAATGATCGGACTCCAATGATTAATGGAAGTTATGGCATCAATAAATGAGAAAATTGTAACTGCAGCACTCCTCAACTGGATCAGTTGCGAAGCAGCCAATCAGTTGCATCTTTGACACATAGTCCAGCCGAATCGGTTGCGGGCTCCAACCGATCGGATGGATGCCTTCTGTACAACAAAAGTTGACTTTCTTTGACTTTTCTCAACGCGTGCCTTTTTCCTTGCTTCCGATGCTGATTTCCAAGATAGAACTTGATAATTATTTGATGTAGATACTTAGAAATCATCGTGCTTCCAATCATCGAGTCCTTGAGCCTTTTCTTCTTTCTTTTCTTTCTCGGGAATTGTCCAAATGTGCATGAATTTGTCATTTCTTCGTCTTTTACGATACTTGGCTACATTAACATACAAATACGCTTCCTTTGCAATTTTACAACAATTATGTGTAAATATAACCGATTATCATAACTAACAATAACGCTACTAAAAACATACTCATTTTGAGCGTTATCATGTGTGTAAGATGCTAGCACCCCGACACACATTATTACGAATCTCACTTGTAGCGGAACTTAATGACTGTCAATAGGTTGCCGAATGATCCCGGGTGACTAGTAATCATTTTGGTGAGAAATCTAGGAACCATAGGATGGGACGAATTGACCAAAGGAAGCCTGACATATTTAAACCCCACTTGAAGCAGGATTATATTGACTTTTAGCTCCCATGTATTGTGATAGTAAACGCTGGTACTTAATGACTTAGCATAGCTTACCAGGACCTCCGGATAGACGGGTAATGCCGTCATAACGAGTATGGGGCTATGTTTAATAGGGTAGACGAATTGACCAAAGGAGTTTACCGACTTTTACCACGATCATTAGTGGATGGACACGGTTTGAGAATTGCATCACTATCTTTCCCATTAGCTTGCTTACTAGAGAACCATCCCAATTGATCATGTGACTTATTATAATTTTATCAATTAAACTTAATATTAAAAACCTTTATTATTGTGACAATCATTTTAATTAGACAGCTAGAAATCAATTGTTCTTAGGACGACCTCGGTCTTATCATTCCCTCACTACATACGACCGAGTATACTGCGGTTAGTGCATAAGGTAGGCCATATGTAGACGAGAAATTATAAATAGTAAAACCTAGTCAAAAATCCTGCATCACATATGGTTTTATTAAATTATTAAACCCTTATTATTTGAATCATTGACCCGAGCTTTCTTATGAAACTTAAATGAATTCTCAAAACTATTTGGGATTTTTGAGAAAACACCGAAACTTACCAATAACTTATCTTTTTCTTATTCTCCTTACTTAATTCTCTTTGTTTAATTTTCCTCGATTGTTCTTTCATTTCTCTATAATATATTGAGATATATATTATACTTTTGTGTGAGTTACATTTTGAATCTATACTTTCTTAACACCACGCGGAAAGTTGATATTGAGCTTTCTTACGAATGATGATACCAAACTCTTTTACTACGATGATACAAAGCTTTTTATAAACACCGATGTGAGTATTCCACGAAAACTAAAACGCATTGTGTTTTGAAAACTCTTTTGCATCATACTATTTTTACGAGACTTTTCTAGGACAAACTATATAACTATTAGGTTCTGCCGATCCCGTACCGTTGTGCCTGTTTTTCTTGATACCGTTGTGTTTTGCTACTTGATGCCATTTGTGTTACTTGCATTGTTGCATACTAAGGTGAGTGCATGGCCCCTGCTTTACTTGTTTTAAACTGTTTTGGGGGTGAGAATACATGCGCATTTTACTTATTTGTTTTACTCAAACGCATTACTTGATTTCTTGTTACATACTGGATTACTTTCTTATGGAAAAAAATGCTTGAAACACGTACGTGAGTTTCATAGCCCCACTTACTCTTATGAACCGCTTTGCAAAACTTTGGGGTAAGAAACTTTTACTTAGACTGAACTGTTTATTATTTACTTAAACTCTTATGTGAACTAGCCTAAGGAACTTGAATCCCAGTATTGCCCACTTCTGGACCGTTAATTCTTATTGAGAAGAGTGAGTGCTATAGATAGATCTATTGGGGTTGACATCCCCCGCCGGTATCTCCAACCAGAGGGACGTGTATCATGTCGGATCACACGTGTACAAGATTAACACTTGTATGGGCTTATTACTGTCACGTGCTATTGGTTCACGCAAACTGTGTCGAAGCTTCGGTTACATGACTTAGTGCTAGCATATCATACTTGATTTTGGTGATATTATGTTGCTTTAATGTTCACATGCTTGATTACAGTCCACTTTACTACTTTATGATTTACTTTACTGATATTTTCTTGACAATGTGGGAGAAGCAGTGGTCGCTTATACTAAACCTGCCTTTATACGTGTTCTATGATCACTCTTGAAGACCTTGTGTTCAGCATTTATATTTGGACCTAACATGTTGAAGGTCTTGTATACATGAGACCTGTAAGTGGATTAGGTTGGCATATACTTGTCATGAGGTTTTACCTAAAAAGGCTTCCATCTCATTTACGTTTATATTAAACCTATGAACTTATTAACCTCGTGTTGACACTTTTAGCATGTATTTATCAGGTAATTATTTTGCTCTTACTTGTTTGAGGCTGAAGGCAGAAGGCACTGGTCATGCTTGGAAGTTATTCCCTTTTTAACTCTGAATCTTATTGAATAACGAATTTTTGGGACAAACATTTTGTAATGATTAAAGATGTTGAACTTTTTATCTAATTTTAATGTATTTTCTAAAACGACTTTATTAAAGTTGTTTTCTATATGCTTGTGATTTTGTCCCATGTAGTAACGCCCAATATTTTATATATGTTTCATTGTGACGATTTTGGGGTGTTACAACCGCTTACCTATAAAGATCAACCATCATATATGACTGTGATGATATGATGTTGGTTCTATACACAATGATCTCTCACCATCATATTGAAATAGCTTTCATCTTCATTGATTAAACCTGCGAGTGTACATGTTGTAATCACGCCAATAAACGTTATATCAAATTTGAAGATGATAATTAACTATATTGTAATTTTGAGGCTTGGTTAAGAAGTGACTCAATCCCTCATTTTCCCCGCGACGTCCAATTCTCTCTCTCCTACACTATATAAAACGGGTGCCCAAGAAGATCATGACCGGCCACTACAAAAATATATCTCATTAAAATACCTTTTATATTACTTAAACACATACAAACAATCACACAATTATCCATCATGTAGGGGACTAAGTTGGGCCTTTTTGGACGATCGATTATTACCACAATAAGGTGATTCACAAGGAATCGAGTGTGGGTGTCGATCTCGATCGTCTATTGAGCCAGCCTGAGGGTAGCAAGATGTAATGCAAGATGAATGGATAAAATTATAATCAATAAATGGAAATCTACAATAATTTGATTTTACCCCAAACACATTTCCCCAAAATCAGTTTCACATCCAAAATCAAATCGATCAATTATACCACAAATCAGTGAACCCTAAAATCACCAACACAATAATCCCTACAATCGATTAAACGAATATGCAAATCAGGTACTTTCAATATTTATCATCATAATTATCATCATATTTGTTACTATTACTTTGAAAGAAACAATTACGGATTTGAATGATTTCGTAAAAATAATAATGTAATTGAAGCCTTTTTTAAGATTAACATGGTTGATTTTTTTTCAGGTACATAAATGTGACAATTAATTAATTAATGGAAAGAGGATGGTGATCACAAAAATAATAAACTTAGATTATCAATTTCCGTTAAATCAAGGTAAAAACTCTTATTCGGAACTATTGAATAATTTTTTTAAACGAAATAATTATGCACACAACGTGTTTGATGAAAATGTTCAAAAATTCAAATTGGTTATTAGTTGCAATGTTATGCATGAAAAAATGTAGAAATGGTTGCAAGAAGTGGCAGAAAAAGAGGAAAAACGTCATGACATTGCAATGAAAAAATAGCTGAGAAACCAACAGGAAGCATAGAAAAAGGAGATAGAATAGCGGAATCGCGAGAAAGAAGAAGCTAAAGAAAAAAAGAAACTTGATTTGCGAAAACAAGCATCAGTGTTGGAGCGATACTTTACAAAGAGGAAAAGTAACTCACCGGTGCAGGTATAACAGTCAACAAGCAAAGCATCTGTTGCCGACATCTCACTTAAACAAGAGGTACGCCATAATCTTCTGTTTAGAAAATTTAGAAAATTGAAACCAAGGGTCTTATGAGGTTGATGACTTTTTAGGGCCTTTGGAACCAGGGTCTGAATAGAGCAAATTCTAAAGAAATAAGGTGCGTTGTAATCTTTTGTTTATATAATCACATAACTTGATCTCACCATTATGGATAATAAAAGATTAACAGAGGTAATGAATGTTGTCGCTGAATACAAGAGTACTAATATAGTCTAATCTTTCAAAAGGTAGTAAACTGGTTAGTTGAGGGTGAAGATATTTTTAAGAATGGTCATGAGATTGGTCCCGGAGTGAAAAGTTACACTGATCATTTAAAATTTTCTTATAGGTGTTGGTTAACATCGTTCGGCCTTGGAATGTCCCTTACATGAACATTGTTGAAATGAACCAAACCAAGCTGGTTGAATTTACCCAAATTGTACTTATGGTAAGTATAAGTCTACTAATTATTTAATTTAATAAACTTATTACTGAGTCAATATACTTTTTCTACATAAGTGATTTCGTAGTTTTTGAATATTAGATATTATACAGTAGATTACAACGCTTCTTGCATCTTCTTGTGCAATATGTTCGGATTCCAACCGTCATATTGATCACAGAGTACAATAAAGCAGACACTAAAAATTACACATCACGATGTTGGGAAGAACTTCAGACGTCTCTTCAAAGTGCTATGGGGCATGTAAGGTTAGAATTATTACTAGATATAAATTGGAAATTTGTTTATTCTTTTTACAACTTAGTTAGAGGTTAGCATTGATCTGTTTACTCAAGCTATGGAGATTATTGCATGGGCCTTTTCAATAAATTTAGAGAAACTACTTGAATTGAAATGAGAGGCTCTCTTTCATGTATTGTCTGTTCTAGCTTATTAGCATTGTATGAGTATAGTTAATTACGTCAGGTTATGTTCACGAAAATCATCTCATCCCTAACTACATCAAATTTGGGTATGTAACAGCTTCATAAGTATAAAGAAGTGGTTCAAATGTGTGAGCAAACACTTGCTATTACTGAAAAGAATTATGGTAATATAAATTACGGTAAACGCAGTTAGAACATGATTCAAACCGACATTGCATCTCTGGTGACGGAGTCTCATATCTAGGTCATACTATCATATGGGTAAATTTTACATGGCTTTTTCAATGCTTGAGAAGTATGAGCAACTAGCGCCTTCTGAAACCAAGTAATAATAATCGCACATATTCATTGATTACTACATAATCACATACATGCACACATTTATGATGTTTGTCATTGAAGTTTGTATTTATTGTCTCCCTTTGCATGACTGAGGAACCATCCATTTTCTCAGCTGATACTGTCCATTAACTTCAGATCAAGGGATGTAACATATTTTTGGTGTTGTTTACTATTGATATTGTCCGTAAAAAATCATTTATTTTTACCCACATGCAAACAACAATGAGGTAGTTGCACCTTTGAACAAAAGTTGACATTAATTGAAATAAACTTAGGACTATGAAGAATAATAAGACCATATACCCTCACTTATGCAGCATTTAAACATCATAGTAGCACCTGTGTAGTTAATGACCAAAATTTCGGTGTTTCGGTCAAGGACCGAGATACGAAATTTTTGGTATTTCGGTGGGATTTCAGTGGTATTTCGGTAATTTTAATATTATGCAATATCTATATCTATATAATAATTAATACTTAGTACTTAATCAAAATACAAAATTCAAGCTTAAAAGTGTCAATATTTGATAGATTAGTGTTAATACTTGCAAAATTAGTGTTTATTATGTTGTGTTTAAGTTTGGACAAAAAAAATTAAAAAATTAAGAAAACCTGGAAAACCGGTATACCACCGAAATTTGACTGAAATTTGGACCAATTTCGTGAGATTTCGGTAAATTTCACCGAAAATCTCGGGACCAAAATTCTGGACTAGTATACCACTGGAGGACCGAAATCCGAAATACCAATGGTATACCACTGGTATACCACCGAAATTGACTACACAGAGTAGCACCACCAATTCATTAAGCTGAGCCAAAAAATTGTAGAACCATCCAAACACCCACTTCAAATAGTAACACTACCCTTACTCCTACTCCAAAATGAGCATCAACTGATATCCACACGAGTATTAGCTGAAGCAAAATGCAAGTGGTTAATCAATCACTTTTTGTATCTTGATTAAAATAATATTAAATTAAACCCATCTTTTCTATCAAAGGAGATTTATTTTACTTTAGGAAGTGGCTTGGGAAGTAGGCTTCTGGTTCGAAGACTGTAAGCAAGTACTAAGAGTAAAGCCATAACTGGACTCACATATGTGAATGAAGAATCAGACTGATGAAAAAAAATCAGTGCTTAAACTTCCTAAAATAAAATTTTGACCATCAAGTTTGCAACAGATGAGGATTAGAATCACTTGTGGTCGGTAAGGTATGATTCTTAAATGATACATAGAAGGATCAGGCAATGACCCTTGAGTTGCAGTGCTGTTTTTAAGGTTTAAAAAGGATCACACAATGACACTTGGATTTGCAGCTTTGGACCAATTTGAGCGTTTAAAAGTATGCACATGTTTTAAACGTAAGTATTTATATGTTAGTTTATTTTTTAGATTTTATTTTTGCATTACAAAAGTATGCACCTGTCCTGATAAGAATCTCTTGCTATAGATAAATTGATAGTTAGAATGTGGAAATGGTTGTTGTGAATTGTTAATCTGGTTTTTTTTCCTGATATTGTAGATCTTGTGATTATTGATTAATTTTCAATGAAAGATACAATAGTTGTATACATAAAACATACAATACACAATTTTATAGGAAATGGGAAGAGTTTAGCCAAACTTTTATTTCCTCCATTTATAATAAAACAATGGTATACATAAAACACAGAGTATAGTGTTACAAGTTTAGTAGGCGAGAACATAACACAACTAATAGTTGCACTTCATTATCAATTGCTTGCTACTCATTTACAATCTGATGTTCAGCCACATGATTTTGTCTCAGAATCAGTAGGAAGTTTACAAACCAAAGAGTTACCAGTGGAAGATCGTTCAGATGCCAGCAATGATCAGGTTCCAGGTGTAAAAATCAATAATTATAAGAAAGTTAAGTTTGATAAACAACACTTTTATCGGGATCAACGTCTATGCTACCTCATTACAATCCTTCATAGATGAAAAGCTTCGAGGGGATAATGTTTTCTAATGATCCGAAAACACCCGCATGCCAGTGCGAATTTGAGGTATTCTTATTTTCCATGCGATATGTACATGCATAAATACCAATGTAATGTTTCATATGTTCCATTTTAATCATTGTGTCTATTATGTACATCTAAGTCATTATAAATCTATTATAAAATGTTAGATTTCTATTCTTAAATAATACCCCAATTCCTATTACTAATGTGGATTGAACTTGGTTTACTAACTTAGACATTTTTGCGAAAAAAGACGTGTCTTCTCTTTAGAAAGATCCTCATTATTAACTGGACATACAAGCGATATTAGCAATCTAAGTGCCTAACATACATAAAACATACAAATTCAGCCTAGCCAATAAAACAACTTATATACATGTCCTAATCTAGGTAAAGATATTCATTACAAATATTTATATATTACAAATATTTATATATGATATCTTTGACATTCCTATCACTATATAAGTAAACTGACTGAAAACCTTGAAGGGGTACTTCTATCATGACTGTTGCATATTTAAGTATATATAAATAAATTTGTCTATTCATTCTTTGTGCTCTTTCGTCTTATGGAACCAAGTCATTTCTAACTCTCTATAGCTATTAGTTTTTGGTGCATTGTATACTTGTATAATTCTATTTGTCAACTAAAGCATGTCTACTCAATACCGAGTCTAATCATGCACATATTTTATCACTTAAAATAAAGCATATGCACATTATAGCTTTTTGATGATATTACTTATAATGTCAAGCTTTACTATTATGAAAGTTTAAGGCATTCATTTGTGCTTCTTGCTACAGATCAAAAGAAATGAAGATATTGAAAAATTAAGTGAACTTGGTTCCATTACCTTTAGTACAACGTACCATGGGATATGAAAGTTTAATGGAACCAAAGTTTAATCAGTATTAGATTTAAGTGATGTGAAATTAATGCATGTTTAATTAAAGATAGATTATGCCTTTACTAATCTTTGTAAAACGTCTTATATATGCAGTTTAGTCTACAAATAGAGCAAGGGATTCCTCTCATGTCAAAGTGGCTAATATATAACCGGTTCAAGTTTGCTGCATATAGGATTTGTTTGTTGCTGGAACTGATACGACATCAAGTACGTTAGAATGGGCAATGACAGTAACTTGCAGAAATCCCATGCAATGAAAATTTTCAAAGCAAATATCAAGTTTGAACTGAAGTACGTATAACATCATAAATAAATTTAACCTTTTGTGGTGTCTCTACTATGGAATTTATGCTCATGTTGGTTTGTGCTTTCAGATAATGTCAGTTTCTGATCTTATCAAAAACAAAAAGATAAATTTAATTCTAACGCTACTGGGAGATCCATTGTAATAGTTGTGGCTGCTGGTCCATCTGATCAGGCTGGGCACACACACACCATGATAAAGCAACAAGAAGCATAGAAAGAGGAGATAGAATAGCGGAATCGCGAGAAGGAAGAAGCTAAAGAAAAAAAGAAACTTGATTTGCGAAAACAAGCATCAGTGTTGGAGCGATACTTCACAAAGAGGAAAAGTAACTCACCGGTGCAGGTATAACAGTCAACAGGCAAAGCATCTGTTGCCGACATCTCACATAAACAAGAGGTACGCCATAATCTTCTATTTAGAAAATTTCGAAAATTGGAACCAGGGGTCTTATGAGGTTGATGACTTTTCAGGGCCTTTGGAACCAGAGTCTGAATAGAGCAAATTCTAAAGAGTTAAGGTACATTGTAATCTTCTGTTTATATAATCACATAACTTGATCTCATAAAACACAGAGTATCGTGTTACAAGTTTAGTAGGCGAGAACATAACACAACTAATAGTTTCACTACATTATCAATTGCTTGCTACTGCTTACAATCCGATGTTCAGCCACATGAATTTGTCTCATAATCAGTAGGAAGTTTACAAACCAAAGAGTTACCAGTGGAAGATCGTTCAGATGCCAGCAATGATCAGGTACCAGGTGTTAAAATCAAGAATGATTATAAAGTTAAGTTTGATAAACAACACTTTTATCGGGATCAACATCTATGCTACCTCATTACAATCCTTCATAGATGAAAAGCTTCGAGGGGATACAGTTTTCTAATGATCCGAAAACACCCGCATGCCAGTCAGAATTTGAGGTATTCTTATTTTCCATGTGATATGTACATGCATAAATACCAATGTACTGTTTCATATGTTCCATTTTAATCATTGTGTCTATTATGTACATCTAAGTCATTATAAATCTATTACAAAATGTAAGATTTCAATTGTTAAATAATACCCCTTTTCCTATTGCTAATGTGGATTGAACTAGGTTTACTACCTTAGACTTTTTTTTGCGAAAAAGACGTGTCTTTTCTTTTAGAAGGATCCTCATTATTAACTGGATATGCAAGCTATGTTAGCAATCTAAGTGCCTAACATAGATAAAACATAAAAATTCAGCCTAGCCAATAAAACAACTTATATTCATGTCCTAACTAGGTAAAGATATTCATTACAAGTATTTATATATTACAAATATTTATATATGATATCTTTGACATTCCTATCCCTATATAAGTAAACTCACTGAAAACCTTTAAGGGGTACTTCTATCATGACTGTTGCATATTTAAGTATATATAACTAAATTTGTTTATTCATTCTTTGTGCTCTTTCGTCTTATGGAACCAAGTCATTTCTAACTCTCTGTAGGTATTTGTTTTTGGTGCATTGTATACTTGTATAATTGTATTTGTCAACTAAAGCATGTCTACTCAATACCGAGTCTAATCATGCACATATTTTATAATTTAAAATAAAGCATATGCACATTATAATTTTTTGATGATATTACTTATAATGTTAAGCTTTACTATTATGAAAGTTTAAGGCATTCATTTGTGCTTCTTGCTACAGATCAAAAGAAATGACGATATTGAAAAATTAAGTGAACTTGGTTCCATTACCTTTAGTACAACATACCATGGGATATGAAAGTTTAATGCAACCAAAGTTTAGTCAGTATTAGATTTAAGTGATGTGAAATTAATGCATGTTTAATTAAAGATAGATTATGCCTTTACTAATCTTTGTAAAACGTCTTATATATGCAGTTTAGTCTACAAATAGAGCAACAAAGTGGCTAATATATAACCGGTTCAAGTTTGCTGCATATAGGATTTTTTTGTTGCTGGAACTGATACGACATCAAGTACGTTAAAAGGGGCAATGACAACAACTTGCAGAAATCCCATGCAATGAAAATTTTCAAAGCAAATATCAAGTTTAAACTGAAGTACGTATGACATCCTAAATAAATTTAACCTTTTGTGGTGTCTCTACTATGAAATTTATGCTCATGTTGGTTTGTGCTTTCAGATATTGTCAGTTTCGGATCTTATCAAAACAAAAAGATAAAGTTAATTCTAACGCTACTGGGAGATCCATTGTAATAGTTGTGGCTGCTGGTCCATCTGATCAGGCTGAGCACACACACACCATGATCCTGATAGAGGGCATCACACACCAGGAAAGAGTTTGTTACAAAACATTAGTGTCTACAAGCTGGTCCAATCCACAATGGACGTGGGAATAGAGCCCGAGAATTGATTGTTGACCAGCTTCAAGTGTACAAGGTTTGTAAAGTGGCCAATGGAATCCTGATAGAGAGCATCACACACCAGGAAAGAGTTTGTTACAAAAAATTAGTGTCTACAAGCTGGTCCAATCCACAATGGACGTGGGAATAGAGCCCGAGAATTGATTGTTGACCAGCTTCAAGTGTACAAGGTTTGTAAAGTGGCCAATGGAGAAGGGAATGAGACCAGTAAGGTAGTTAGACGTGAGATAAAGATATTCCAAGTGAGAGGTATTAAAGGATGTATAGTTTATGATAATAGATCCACTAATAGAGATTTAAAAAAGACTTACAAGGAGAAAGTACCAGAAATTCCCAAAGGTATGTTGTATGTTTCCAGTGAATTGAATGTACTAATTTGCAATGAATTGAATGTATATTAGGGGAGGGTGGGGAGGGGGGTTGTTAAATGTGTCATGTATGTAGGGTTGAGCATCGAAGGTTCAAAACCGAACCGAACCGACGAAACCGACCGAACCGACAAAAAATGAACCGGACCGACAGCCCGTCGGTTCGGTTTCAGTTTTAGGTTTTACATGCTTTCGGTTTCGGGTCAGTTTGGTTCGGTCCGGTTCGGCCCAAAACTGACAAAAACATGCCAAAATGCATCTAGACCGACAAAACCGAACCGAACAGACGAAAAACCGAACCGAACCGACAACATTCAGTTCGGTTTCGGTTCGCGTTTTTCACGGTTATCAGTCCTCGGTTTTCTCGGTTCGGTTCGGTTCGGTTCGGGTCGGTTTATGACCGACGCTCAGCCTTACATGTATGTGTAATGTAATTGTTTTGTTGGTCGCATACTCTTAATATCAGTATAACAAAGGTGAAGATCAGTATAAGTTAAAAATACATCACGGGTAAAAACAAGAGAACATGCAGTTAATTGAAACTAAACCTGAAAAATATGTAATTGCCTAAGAAAAATAAACTTTGTAGATTCATATGTAAATATGTGTTATATTTCCAGAATCTTCTATTACTTCTAAATGACGTTCTAAAACGCTTTGAATTATGCAAACTGAACCATTGCTTGAACCTGATGTTGGTTACAGGATTTGATTGATTTGTTATAACGGTATCACGTGTCATGCGATAAGGGTTATGACAGATAATGTCGCCAATTTCTGCCCGACGGCGAGAAACTGTTCGTGCCCCTCTTTCCTTCTTCATCTCTTTTAATTTGTTATCTTGGGTTTTATGCTAATTCAATGTTTGTAAGTTTGTTTACTATTAGATTGTTTCTCATTCTTTAATTTCTCATTATTAGAAATGTGTTTGGGAACATAAACACATTAGAAATTCATATAATCCAGTTAGAATACTTTGGATATATCATATATAACATGCAAAATCTAATTCAAGTAATTGGCATTCACAGGATGATATTATCCTTCAGCTCGATGTCTAGAGCGAGGTGCTATTGTCCAGTAGTTTGCAAGATAAATATATGCTACTTGGCGGATTTGTCCAATATTGGTCCAATAACGTTTACATAAGTCTATTGTTTGACTTCATAAGTCAAAAGTAATCAATATGACACAGAACTGAGACGATATAGTGATGGCATGACTACGTCCCACCCTAATGAAAAAATAGTCATTCTTGATTTCTTAGGAGAAAGGGGGGTTTTGCTTTCTTTTAACAAATCTTATGCAAGTCCATATGAACACAACAATCTGTTGGTGAAGATATCAAAAGAGTATATTGAATGCTCTACTAAACTTGACACTAATGGCAGTTTTAGTTGAACACATGGAAGGTCAAATAAACCTCATCACCCACAAATTCATATGACATCTCACTGATCAACAAATTAAGAACATATGTGAGTCTTAGTTGGTTTTCTTTGGTCATTCAAATCATTTCTTACAACCGATATAAATCGTTTTTCTATTTTTATTGTGAACATTATTGTAAGTTCAATGATATCTTAAAAACTATTCTACTAATTGTTATTGTGAATATTATATTAGGTTCATTCTGGATTATTTACAAATAGCCTATTACGTCAACTATTTATCTTTCCGACACTATATCGTCTTATTAAATTTTTCATTTTTTATTTATTTTAACTTTAAAACAATACATTCAAAGTTATTTATGTTACATTGTTTATCTTTCACCCTTATACATTATAGCTTATTAAAATTTTATGTTACATTATTTTTCCATTTTTTTATTTCATGTTTGTATTAAAGTTTTATGTTTAATACTCCATCCGTCCCAAAGTAATTGTCCTCATTTGACTTTTTAAAGTTTTAATTTCTCAACTTTGACATTTAATATTTTTGTATGTGTTATATAATACTTGATGAAAATTATATCAATGAAAAAATATTTAAAAACCAATTCATTCATATATTTTGCATCAATTATTATATAACACAAACAAAAATATTTAAGATCAAAGTTAAAAAAAAAGAGACTTCAAAAAGTCAAATGAGGACAATTATTTTGGGACGGAGGTAGTAATAAAACTTTAAGCAAGCAGGCCAACGGCCGGGCGTTAGGCTAGTCTACAATAATTTAGACATGTCAAATTGCTGAACGTACCACAAAAACGAAAAAAAGAAGTTAAACATGTCATACGTACATGATAACCAAAGAGAACGTAAACTTATCTAAGACAAAACATTTAAGTTATTGATATTGTTAGTTCGCCGTTTTGTTCTAATTATTATATCTCTCTGACCTTCAGCTTGTCTAGAAGAGGTCGTGTTAATATATTTAAGTTTTTCGCCAAAAGAAAAAAGAAAAGAAATGGACTTATCAGAGACAATGGAATGTTCACGGGTAGTTAATTAACAAGATCTTCATACAAATCACACTTTGCTTGATAATCATCTACAAAAGATACTCATTTTTCTCATTATCATGGTAATGATGCTTAGCTGAACCCAATTAACCAAACCCAAATATGAAAACTTTGTCACATATACCTCCAAAGCAAGCATGACAAGCTGCAAACTGGATGAACGCTGATACGCTTCCCTTATTCGTCACGTTCTATGCTTCAAACAATCTCTTGATATCTTTTACTAACCTCTTCTCAAAAAAATATTGAAGTACTTTTTTTGGAAAACAAACGATGCCTGAGCTGATGGCAAACTCGTAACCATCAAATCATCAATTGTTAGGTGTATATTAGAAAGTTGGTAAATTGGTCCTTGTGGTTTGTCCAAATTGCAAATGCAGTCCCTATCTTTTGGAAAGTAGTAAAAGATATAACTACATGTTCGTATCGGGCGAGTAGGGCGACAGCCCAAGGCATCAAAAGTTTAGGGGGCATCTTGAAGAAGCGAGAATTTGGACGGCGACGAGGACAATGCCGAAAAATGCTCGAAAAGATTTGGCATGGCATTAGTATTTTTCATTGATTATGTTTTTGTTTTCTACATAAGAAACACGACATCTTTTTACTCGATTATGTTGTTGAATTTGTGTTTTTGGTTTTTTTTAACATTTTATTTATTAAATTAACACCGACGTAGAATTATCCATTTAGCATTAGCATTTTCATTAGCCGCATTACAATAGGCATTTCTTTGTCGACTCCTGAGGTGCATTTTTCAATCAACTCACTTACAATAGGCATTTATTTGTCGACTCCTGAGGTGCATTTTTCAATCAACTCACTTAGGGCATCAGAAAACTCAAGACCGACCCTGCTACAAGTGATATATGTAGAAGTCCGAGGGTAAATGACAATTATATTATTAGATTCCACTAGAATATTATGATACAAAGAAATTAAATAGGAAGAAACAAATGAAACATTAAATAGTAAACGGGTCCAAACAAACAAACTTTGGGCTTTATTAAACCAACACCTCCTCTTAAACTCACAATGATGTAGAGGTTAACATTGTGAGTTTCTCAAACATAAGTTAAACTAAATTTAAAAATAAACAGTAGCTTCGGAGCGTCCCAGAGTACAAACTAAGTGCGAGACGGAGCTTCATTCTAATGCAATCCGAACTGAAATGTAAAACCATAGCAGAGCCACGCAAATACGAAGAACCAGAATAGAACGAACAAAGACAGGTGTAAAGCATGAACATGCAGACACATGCAGAGCACATAATTTGGCGGGGAACCAGATGTACAATATCAGGCATAGAGAAAAGAATGGAACATGCAGACACTATCAGATATGGGGAAGAGAATAGAAAAGGCATGGAGAAAAGAATGGAACATGCAGACACTATCAAACATGGGAAAAAGAATAGAAAAGGCATAGAAATGCAAGCATAATCAAGTAGGTGTAGAGCACAATTAGACACAATCAAACATAATAAGATAGAACCACGTGCATAATCAGGCATATATGGACGTGGAACCAAAAATAGTTGTTGATGTCGAGATTCAACACATAACTGCTTAATATTTAGTCGGATTAGTTAAGATTGTAACATCACCATAACCAACACCAATATACCAAATAAAATCACTTAGGGTCCGCTTGGTTCAATTAAGGAATATGAAAGGGAAATGCAAAGGGGAATGAATACCTTAACCCTTAATTTGTAGTTCAATGGGTCATTATCTAGTTTAGGGTACCTAATGCTTCATTCCTTTACCCTCCATCAAACATAATTAGTGATTGTTTTTCCTATTTCCCATCTCCTAATACCCTCCACCAAGCATGCCTTAGTAAATACCAGAGGAACCAATTATACAACTAAACCAAACCAGCCATAAGGATATTTCCCATATCTTCAATATGTACATTACACGACCATTTTATGGCAGCCACCGTGACCGAACCAAAATTATCAAACAATATGTAGATTCAAAACAAAATTACCGAACTCATGATTCATACCGAAACCGATCATAAGTTCGTACGAAACCCAGAACCAAAAATATGACAATTGAGAAGCAAGAAACTACTACGTACATAATTAATGTGACCACTGCAAATGTAATCAATACTAACAGTATTTCCATGCTATTTTAAAATTAAATACCCAAGCAAAAGTTACCATTCAATATGCTGAATTTCCAACTGATCCATTATTCAAACAACATGTCTCGTAACAATATTCTTATTCGTTGAATACATCAATTGACGACAGGATCAAGCGAACAAGCAAATCTTTTTTGCGGTTCGTTTTACCTGACGCCAAGATATAACGACCAATAAAACTCACGCGTAATGGATACCATGTAACAATCAGAGTGAAAATGACAACTATATTTATCAAATTCAACTAAACCATTGTAATACAAAGGCATTAAAGCCCAGATTAAACCAACAGGTTTTAGGCTTATTAAACCAACAATAAGAACATGCATTAAAAGTGCAATTGGACCTACAAATAGGCCTACACCATTCACATTTTGATAAGTTTCAAACACTATTTATCTCTCTTCATATTAACCAATTAAAATTTCAATTTAACCAATTATAATTGTAGGTCTATTTTTAGATTCACAATTTAGGTCTATAAATCATTTTTAAATGCGAAGATTTTTATTTTTATTTAATTATTTATTTATTTATTATTATTATTTTGTTCTGAAGATGAACGTTAAACCTCCGCCCCACACCCCTCATCTTTTTTTTTTTTTCTTAGGTTCCGCTTGGTATAGGGGGTTTACAAGGATTGGGCTGAAAGATGCCTTAAATATATTGTTTGGTTGAAATGCACATCTTTAAAAGTTGTCAGAAAGCCAGATATAAAGGATTCTACAAATCCCCTCACACATGCTATCTTTACAACAATTACTTTCTTCTTTGTAGGCCCATGACAATTATTAACCACTAGTTTTTATTCTTTTACTTTTTTTGTTATATTTTATTATTTTTTAACAATAAAATTATTAATACAAATTTTATAAAATAACTTAAATATTATTTTCTCTCACTTACATCAAATCCAAATCCAAATCCAAATCTAAATCCTAATCCAAATCCAAATCCAAATCCCAAACCCGCCTACAAACCAAACGGACCCTTAAATATTATTAAGCAACTACGTGGAACAAAAGAGTAAAATATTGAAAAAAGAAAAAGTAAAAAAAAAGAAGATAGGAGACGTATAGTAATGAAATAAAAATAGTAAATAGAATAAAACGAGAGTAGTTAACCTATTTGAACGAGTAAAATAACGTAGGTAGGTTAAACGTCAGTATGTTACATCTTTTTCCATGTCATTGACTTCCATGCCATAAAAATAGTTATTTTGACAACCCTTTTATATAATTTACAATCTATGTAATCCATTACGAAACTAGCTAGTAAAATTATAGTCGCCAATATTTTCTCTACGTAGCAAAAGAATATTTCCATAATTCCACAATTCCACTACCCACACTACTTTTGTTTCTCAGAATCAGAACTGAATCAAAAACGGTAATTTATGGTACTGGTGGTGGTTTAGGGTGGCCGTAGATGATAATCTTTAATTTTCTCATTGACTTGAGACTTGAAAGAGCTTGAAACTTGAGGAGTTGACAAGAATCAAGGGTAAATTTAGTCACCCTGTTAGCCAATTTTCTAGACAGATGTACATGTTTAGGATGTATTTGGTTTGAGCCTATGGGAATAAATAAATGACTATGGGAATGATATATTTTGTTTGTTTCATGATAATCGGTATGGTCATATCCTTATATTTGCCATACATTAAAGGTGGCAAGGACTTAGGAATGAGTCTATCATTTTTAAAGACCTACCACTACTATCAAATTCATACCGATTGTGATTCCTATCATTAAACCAAACGACCCCTGTTTGCAGCCATACATATATTGACCTAGCTTGTTAGCCATACAAATTGCGCCCGATTATGTAGAATGCTGGGAGATCTAGTTACACGGTTTGCAGCCATCATGATATATCAGTAGAGCAATTTTTGGTGCAACCGTGCAATGATGATAATAAGAGGGAACCAAAGGGATCATGTCTCGATGGTACCTCTTTCTGAAGCTCTTTAACCAAATGGTTGTGGATTCAAAACCTGCTTAGGACATGTGAGACAAAGTTGTTATATATATTGTGAGATATATAGTTGTCGTTGAAAAAAATGATAATAAGAAGGAAAGAAATCCTCATACATACGACGGCAATGTTCTTTCATCATTGGTAAATGATTGAAGTAGAAACGATTACTAATACTGAATTAAACACGTTATAGTTGGTAGTCTGGTAGCATGTACTTGAATTAAGAAAAACGCGAAATTAAACAAAATAACAATTTAAAACTGAAAGCTCGAATCAAGCTAAACGATTTCGTCCAGTACCTCATCAAAAGCTCAACTCGTTAACCCCATATCTGTAAGTTTTCTAACAAAACTTTGTAGCTAAGAACACATTGACTCGATTGATAGAATATCCGACTAGATCAAGTGTTATTTTATGGTCGACTTTGAATACGATGCATTATATTATTAGATCGATTGGACCACAATGTTAATTTGAACCATTGAAACATTTGCATAAAGCCAAAAATATTAAGAGCGGCCATGTTTCACCTGTCAAAATCTAGTCGAAAACTAACATATATATTTAATCTTGTGAGTGATATTGGTCAAATCCATACCCATTTGTGTGTCGGCGTTGATATCCTGCAATATAATCACAATTCAGAAATCAGAATTCCAAGTTTTGTAGCCTAGCGGTAACATGTCGTGCGGGATGTTTTATGACTATATGAGTATGGGTTCAAGTCCCGTTTGAGACAACAATGTGTGAAATACACTTGTAATAATTTAATACTCCGTAGTTTGTTTTTCTATGAAAAGGCTATATATTGTTAACTTTGTACGGATTCTCGATCTCCGAATGACAGAAATCTAATGGCCGATGACTACATTTGCTGCCAAACACAGTTAAGCCACAATTTAATCGACTGAAAGCACCCATAGGAACAATCTTACTTGATCAAACATTGTTAAAACCATATATTACATCAGATTTACAAACTTTGGGATATAAGGTAACAGAATAGCTAGGGAACTTAAATTATATGATTACAACTTTTGAACCCATATCTAGCAACTTAAATTTGTGAAACCTCAAATGGTATGAGAAATGGGGATGAAGACATGGGGTGCCTTAGTGTCGATCAAATCAAGATGCTTTTGTTTGAGATGCATGTAAACAACCCAATCTCCCTTGTTCGTGGCACTCGGCATTGTAGTCATGTATCCTGTTTGGCCACCCCAAGGAAAATGATACGACCCAAAATCCGGCTTGCCCCATCCAAATTGCATATCATTAATAGGAAAGCCTTGCCCAGATGACACAACTACGGCATCCCCATCGGTCTCTTTTAGCTTGAAATATATCTTGGCAACTGCTGGCTCGGGCCTATGCAACTCTACCCAATCAATCAATCCCCTAAAATGTTCTTCTTTTGCGGCTTTGGTAACAAAGCCATTAACCTTGTTCGCAACTTCATTAAGTGTCATTGCTTGAAGATCGTGATTGCTAGCCTCACCATACGGGATAGATAGTATATTCCCAAAGTGGTTTTCTAACATGGATGATTCGTTCTCATTGTTGCCTCTTAAGAATTTCCGTCCACTAACGATAACACCCATTCTAGATGTCTTATTCACATCATGAGCTAATAACTTCCACACATATGCGGTAAAAGATTGGAGTTTACTTATTCTAGTTTCTTTTGAACTTGCTTCTGCTTGAAGGTGACTAATTGATTCAGCACGAATATAGCAGATACGACTATGAAGTTGGTCATCATCACACGAAGGTGGTGATGGAAGTGATGATATAGGAAGGTACATATTGTCGAAGGTTGTGTCATAACAAGGTGGACGTCGTGGGCTGAGTATTGAAGGTCGAAATGACGGGATGCTTGAAATTTGTTTGAATTGCGCAAACTCAGCCCATGATACTAAGAACATGTTCAAGGAGACTCCGTCTGCGATCCGGTGATCAAAAGAGCATGATACTATTATTGCTCCACATTTCAACTCTGTGACCTGTTTTATTTCAAAACACAACATCTTATCGTGTTAGATTTTAGATGTTTCTAATAGTTGTTGGTTTAAACGTACAATAATGACTTAAAATGAATGTATCAGTATGTATGACCAAATAGATTTTCGATTCCAGGCGAAATATCATTAGTTTGACTAGGTCCAGAATAGTTTTGTTAGGCTTGTACTCTTAAGCTTTCTTGGCAATAAAAATATAAACACGATATATCTCTATTCCTTTTAAAAGTTTCATATTGTCACATGGATGCCAATAAAATAAAAATATATGTCTTGTATGTCTCAAAAAGTTATGAAGTACTAACACGTTCATGCTTATTATAATACTTTTTTGGACAAGTCTCAGTAGAGGTGCTAGGATAGCTTGTTGTATTGCTTTTGTTTGCTGGTAATAATTTCTGATTTCAATCTTGAATCGTACTTTACTGTTAGACCTTTGTCATTTTCTTTTATTCACATTTCATAGAATTGATAGCAGGAGATTCTCTCAAGTACCTAACTCATGCATACAAACTGTCGGATCTACTGGGAGACCCACTTTTTCATTGCTTTGTGAATATGACTGGAGGTCATGTTCTAGCTAATTTAAGAGAATCTTAATCCAAATAATCTGATGTCTATATTATGATATTCTCAGATGCTTGAGTTTATTGTAAGCAGGAGAACATTACATGCCCAAGTAGAACATCTTAAAACTAAGGATTAAGTCCTTAACTGGTGTTAATACTAAACACGATATGCAGATTAGTAATAAACTAATAATAAGATTTAGCAACTTTAATTGTTATAAAATCTGTTTTATCAAAAAATTGTTTATTAGTCGATCAAAAGTCAAAAATCATTGTTCACACCAACGAAAAAATCTGTTTTATCAAGTTTTTTTTATTACTTCTTTTAGTTTTAAAAGAGCGTGCATATTTTTCCATGCAAGTTTATATCCCATCTCTCAAAATAAATGGGATTTTAGTGGACTGATCGAGATGATTCTGTGCAATACGAAAGTAGAAATTTAATAATGGTTGAAGTCAGGATTGTAGTTTACCTGAATTGCAAGCAAGCCATGATTTATCCTAGGAACCAACTTTCCCTTTACGGTTTCATCTGGACAGTGAAAATCTATAGCTTTGAGCTCGACATCTGCATGAGCATGCACAAATTCCACCCCATTATTGTTGCACAAAACCTCTGGCTCCCCTAATCTGTTCGGCACGATCTCTCCAGCTAGCGGGTAAAATGTTGACAATACTCCAGCCAAAGATTTCTTGAGGGTTTTTACTACAGTTTCAGTGGACATGGCCACGTCGTCCTTTTTCTTGTAGCAAAAGAAAACTCCAGCGTCAAGTGGCGGTAGGAGAAGGTCTAGATTGGACTGAGGGAGCCAATATTCAATCTTCGGCCCATGAGATGCGTGAATGATAGTTCTATCCTTCATGGTCACTTTGTAGTCGAGTGTGTAGTAATTATCCTTCTCATGGGTTGGGAGTTCTAACGCGTGGAGGGTAGAAAGTTGAGCATAATGATGATCATGGTAATACCCAGATATATTTCTTAGTCCACTCCATCTGTTTCTGAGTATGTCGGAAACAGATGAGAGTGGTCGGGATGATGGAGGTGGGGGTGGATGAGTGTGGCGAATGAAGTGTTGCGATCTAATCGAACCACTTGTATGAACCCATTTTTTATTTGAGGTAGAAAGACGTTTGGATGTTCCGATGTTGAGAAGATGGATATATTTTCTCATGGTATTAGGATGAGATAGTTGATAGAGCTATGGGATAATTTGAAATTTGAGAAATTGAGAAAGATCTAGTGTATACTTATAGTTAGAAACAGGGACTAAATTTGCCACTTTATCCATAGTTATCAAGACACGAAATTGCATGGCAGAAAATGTCAAACATATATGAGTTTGGGTTATCCATAACTAGACCGCAAACAAGCCAAACTTTTACCAAGTTACTCAAACTCAAGCTTAATCGATCGAATCGCACTTTTATCAAGTTCAAACTCAAGCTCAATCTCAATAAATTGACTCGAAACATATAACGAGTCGAGCTTAAGCTTTGATCCAGTCTTCATATAAATATCTTTTAATATTAAATTCAAATAAGTGAGTAAAAGTAAATTTGAATATTAATCTAATCATAAAGACCTACTTTATAAATAATTATTTAATATATACTAGCAGCCTAAGCTTTTGTACTCTTCATATATATTAATCTAATATATACTTTGTTAATGTTTTGTAATTCTTCATATATGTATTAGCAGCCTGAACTTTTTTAATCATTTAAATACGACAACATTCATTATGCGTAATAATGTATTTATATGAGTAAGGATGAAATGATAAATATAATTAAGATAAGAAGAATGAGAAAAGAATCACAATTACAAATATTAGATGCATTCACAAAAATATATGCATCTCTTTATTATTTCTCTTTCCTTATTTAAAATATATGACTATATATATTTTCTCACTTTTCATTTCAATAGTTCTTGTCACTATATCCATACTCATCTATATATATCTACTAATTTAATCGATGAACTTGTTGCAAGTGCAAGTCAAGATATCATATATATGAATGTATGAGTAAACTTTTTTTCCCCTCTTTCTTTCTTTTATTAAGTAGACAAGTAGTAACATAATATAAACTCCATCAGGTTATTACAATAAAATGATAAAGAAGTCATCAAGTTATGGAGATCATTTTTTTTGAACAACAAGTAAATGATTCGAGCTCATAGTGACATCTAATTGAACAGTATGCAAGCCTTGTATTTTCGTCTTAGGGGATAAAATGTAACACCCCCAAATCTCAGTACAACGGAAGACTTAAACAAGTTTTCGGGGCGTTACTGGATTGACACATCACACAAGCATAGCAAACAAGATAGCCATTTTATAGTTCAAAAACCAATCACATAATTAATTATCAAAGTACAATCATCCCAAATAGTCAATGTAAGGCCCAACATGATTTATAAAATAGGTCCGCATAATATTATCAGAGTTTAAATATGATCCTCCAACCATGCCTCATTGCCAAGCTTCCACAGAACAAGCATTCCACACATCAACTTAATTACCTGAGAAAATATGCTAAAAGGGTCAGCTGACGCTGGTGAGTTAATAGGTTTAAGTATAAAATCAATAGTGGACCTGTAAGAGTTTATTTGCTATGCGAGACTAACATAGATACACAATATCACACCAATCACATATCAATATCACAATCAAAAACACCATCAATAACATAATCAATATCATAGCAGGGCCCCAGGCGACTCTAGCTAACGCAGTCGTAGCAAGGCCTAGAATAAATGCTACCCTGGTGGCCTGGACTAGGTCGAGGTAGAAGTCTATACTTAGCTAGGAAAGTGTCATATCAACATAATTGCTACCCTAGACTAAGGAAACAACTACCACGTATCTATCTAAACAGTCAACACATAAGCAAATCAAAAGAGTTTAAAAAGGTCCAAAAAAGTAGCATGATTTCTCATCCCAAATTAGTTAAAAAAAAAGAAGATAAAAGTGGGGCTATGAAACTCATCTCAAGCAAGCAAAGCACAAACAAACACTAGCAACGAAGATAACAACTAACACGGCTCAGCAACTACTGACTCGGCACAACCTATTAATATAAACCAATTCTTAATATATAATTCCAAATTCAACGTTATCTACCCCAATGTATTCCTTTTCTTTATCTCCAAAAATATCTTGTTTCACCATTTAGTCCTAGCGTTTGGTATCGTCGTGTGTGTGTGTATCGACTCAACAAGACACAATGAATGCACTCAATGACTACAATGCAACTCATAATGACACAATGATACGTCTAAGCGATAAGCTTTGTAGTCCAATAAGTTTCGGAATAAATAGTAGACCTTATCGAATTCGTCAACCCGATAAACTCAATCATTTATTCGTGTCGTTTATTATTCCATAAACCAGTTGCGTCCTAAAGAGTCATAAGGATAATTCACCCATTAATAACGTTATCCAATTTGCCTAACGGGCTCTTATTAGATTCGTCAACCTAATAAGTTGGCTATCCACGTGGATTGACGCTATTAATGTTAGGTCATCCATAACCAATGCACAAGACGTAAATAGTATCAAATGCTCGAAAATGCCATTAAATGCTCATAAATGACATATTTCGATAAACGTGCACTCGAAACATTAAATACTCATTAATTAGAAAATATATCTATTTTTAGACGTTAGTTCCATTTAAAATAGCAAATAACAAGACGAATATTGTAATCGAAGGTTTTAGTATAAAAACCATTTATTATATATGTTTCTTAGTTTTATTAACATGTTTATATATATATATATATATATATATATATATATATATATATATATATATATATATATATATATATATATATATATATATATATATATATATATATATATATATATATATATATATGTATATGTTATATTACGTTAATTTCAATATAAGTTTCAAATCGTTATTTCGTTTCGAGTCCAAAAGTTCGAGTCATGACTTCTCGAATTTTATTCAATCTATAGTCCAATATATACTAAAGTCCATGTTACGGTGTTGTCGGGGTCAACTATGACTAAAAAGTTAAAATAACATCGACGTTGCGCAAAGTTGATAATTTATAATATGAGTCCAAAGTAAATATTCACAATATATCAAATTAACCTCCAATCAACCCATATCAATCTCGCCATCCAATCAAACTACCAAATATACCCGTAACCAATGTCACAACCCTAATGGTCTTGACAAAGTCCGGTTAAGACCATATGAACCAAACAAGCTCTAGAAGATTTTCGGCTCCACGCATCTCATCCAAACACCAACAACAACTACCAACAAGTTATCACAACGACCCGACCCGGACCCTTGGTCCTCTTGGGTCTCGTACGCCTCACCATGACCACGTACGAAGCCTTAGTGGCTCGTACGACCTACTACTCCCATCCAAGCACTCCCCAAATGGCTTCTCCAATAACCAAACACAATCAAACAACATCAAAACAACATCCAATCATCAAACCCATCAACTAATCATGACCAAGAACATGAAACTATGATAAAAATCCAAATGCACTATAAAATGACACAACACACGGTACCAAAATACTAGTTGACATGTTTAATTAGTTATAAACTCGTTTTAGACCCATGTTTATCAAAACCCACCATGGTCGCCACATGTACGAGCCATATAGGGCTCGTACGTGACTCAACTTGACTCAAACGAGTCACTACCATGTTCCTTTTACCTTTTCCAAACCCGATCTACAAAGTTACCATGAAACCCTAAAGATTCGAATGGTTTTTGCAAGATTTGAAGGTGTTAACGAAGGCATCTAGGCGCGTGCCATATATAGATGGAAAGAGGAAAGAAAGATCTATCTAATGGTGGTGGAGGTGAGATTCCACTCGCCGGAATTTGGCCGGAAGGAGGCGGTGGTGGTGGTATATTAGGGTTAGGGTTTTGGTTAGTGGAGAGAGAAAGTAGTGAGAGAAAGTGGAAGTATGTGTGTTTTTGTGAGAGAAAGTAAAGAGGGGAATGAGAGGGGTAGGGGTTATTTATACTTGGGACTAGGGACCTCAAAAATAATTAAAGTGGTAGGAGGGGGGCCGGCCATGGTGAACTTGGGAGGCCAAACCCGTAATTTTTGTAAAACTAACACGTTTACCCATTCCCGAGCTCATAAATTGTTCTACGAGTGTCCCACGACTTTCCTACGACTTTCTATTGCTTTTATTTACATTTTTCTACGAATTTTGATTATTTATATGTCAAGTTTCATTTTATGGTTTAAAAGTTACGTTATCTCTTGTTATAGGATTTTATTGTGTCGAATTGCATAGTGCTTAACGTAAAGGGCTAAAACTCATACGACAACTCATACGATAATAAAATAAATCATAAAAACCAATAAACAATATCAAAACAAGTCATGGTTAATCGAAATAGTTCTAAAAGCAATTACTTGGTTTAACTTAGCGTAATGCGGTTACCTAAAGTGGGCTCCCTAATTGCCAGTTGTCACATAAACCCCACTCACGCGTCTATTTATTTTGGCCTCTGAAGGACCATAGTGAGACTCGTACCTAAGACCTCTCTAAAAATACCTCCTCAAGGTTACTATAACAACCCGTAAAATTTCAGATTATTATAATAATATTTATTACGTCAGAAAATTCAAATCGGTTATTTTATAAAATTGTCAATATTTAAATTTAAAAACGAGAGGTCATCTCGTTTTCTTAGAAATAAGTCACCGCACGCACGATACATTGCCCACTAAGTATCTGTATAATAAATGTGAAATTTATTATTGTCCAAGTTAAATTTTAAGTATACATAAACTTAATCCATTGTTTCGAGAAGTTATTCTGCATACTGCATCGCCGTAGCATACAAGATAAAAAAATAAATACTTAGATAAGTGAAATATGCATTTTTATCATTCATCGATAATCTAAGAAAGAAAACGAGAGATTATCTAGTAAATTTAGAAAGTCACGGCACCGCACGCATACCGACACCTAATTAATAACGGCAAATAGTTATAATCAAATTTCAATGTAATAAGAATTTCATATTATTACGTTTAATAAATCGTTTCCAAAAATATAATTTTTATATTTTTCGGGTACCGGGAAGGTACGTTTACTCGAGGATTCGACAAAACACGGAGTAACAATTATACTGTTTTGGTTAATAAAACAAAAGAAATAAACTTATATCCCCTCCCTCTCTCTCACACGTTTCAACAATATCTGTTCCTCTCTCTCTCTCTTGCCGACACCAACAAGAAGACAAACACCAAAATGGGTGATTCTTCCTCTTTTCTTAAGTCAATCCCATCTCCACCTCTATTACCATCCTCAAATAAAAACCTACGATCCTAGACATAACTTGGAGCTTTGTGGCGTGACTGTGGAAGAAAGACAAGAGCCATTTTGGGGGTGTTACAGATTGGTATCAGAGCCTAGGTTATAGAGAACTAGGTAATTTTTTTAAAACCTAGACTATAACCACTTTTACAAAAACTAAACCCTATGACCGACACGTGCATGCCTGCCAAGCTGATGCCTCACTTATGATCCTGTCGAGATCATACTTGATAAGATACATGTTTTATCACTGCTCCCCTAGTTTCATTATAGGTTATAATTATCTTCCTATACGTATATCTACGTATAACAGCACTGCACCTTTTCGCTCACATAAATGGAATAATTGTTCTAGTCTTTAAGATAACTTTTAAAAGTATTGGGACATATTACTAGCGTAACTAAGCTAAGTATTTTAAAATTCATTGAACCTCGGTTGAATATAGATTGATCACCTATATTCAACTAGGGATAGTGGGACATAGCCTGATAACCTATGTCCGACTCACAGGTGAATTTTGCAATACTTAGGATAGTTACACTAGCGTTATGTCCAGTAAAATTTGATTAATGTTAATATTGTAATGAAAATGTAATAAGCCACTCACTGGCATTCCTTAATCACAAGCCACTCACTGGCATTCCCTAATCATAAGTCATTCACTGGCATTCCTTAATCACAAGCCATTCACTGGCATTCCCTAATCATAAGTCACTAACTGGCATTCCTTAATCACAAGCCACTCACTAGCATTCCCTAATCATAAGTCACTCACTGGCATTCCTTAATCGTAAGTCACTCACTGGCGTCACATTATTATTTCCCTATATAGAATATTTCCATATCACAATAGGGTTATGTTATAGTCACTCCTACACCAAACCTTACATTCTGTGAACAAATCAAACCATTTTAGGAGCAACCTTCCAATAGCACCTATGAGAAAGATTCCCTAGTAGGGATAGGCAACCAAAAGAACAATAAACCTTTGGCAAAATCTAGAAAGGCACGATAAATGACATATAATCCTACAGAAACTTGAAAATTTTACCTTGAAAATTTGATTCCTATAAACTCCACCCACCTCTTAGACATCACTTGGAGCTTTATGGCGTGGCTGTGGAAGAAAGACAAGAGCCATTTTGGGGGTGTTACAGATTGGTATCAGAGCCTAGGTTATAGAGAACTGGGTATTTTTTTTAAAACCTAGACTATAACCACTTTTACAAAAACTAAACCCTATGACCGACACGTGCACCGCCGCTAAGTGATGCCTCACTTATGATCCTGTCGAGATCATACTTGATAAGATACATGTTTTATCACTGATCCCCTAGTTTCATTATAGGTTACAATTATCTTCCCTATACGTATATCTACGTATCACAGCACTGCACCTTTTCCCTCACATAAATGGAATAATTGTTCTAGTCTTTAAGATAACTTTTAAAAGTATTGGAACATATTACTAGTGTAACTAAGCTAAGTATTTCAAAATTCATTGAACCTCGGTTGAATATAGATTGATCACCTATATTCAACCAGGGACAGTGGGACATAGCCTGATCACCTATGTTCGACTCATAGGTAAATTTTGCAATACTTAGGATAGTTATAATAGCGTTATGTCTAGTAAAATTTGATTAATGTTAATATTGTAATAAACATGTAATAAACCACTCACTGGCATTCCTTAATCACAAGCCACTCACTGGCATTCCCTAATCATAAGTCACTCACTGGCATTCCCTAATCATAAGTCACCCACTGGCATTCCTTAATCATAAGCCATTCACTGGCATTCCTTAATCACAAGCCACTCACTGGCATTCCCTAATCATAAGTCACTCACTGGCATTCTTTAATCACAAGCCACTCACTGGCATTCCCTAATCATAAGTCACTCACTGGCATTCCTTAATCGTAAGTCACTCACTGGCGTCACATTATTATTTCCCTATATAGAATATTTCCATATCACAATAGGGTTATGTTATAGTCACTCCTACACAAAACCTTACATTCCGTGAACAAATCAAACCATTTTAGGAGCAACCTTCCAATAGCACCTATGAGAAAGATTCCCTAGTAGGGATAGGCAACCAAAAGAACAATAAACCTTTGTCAAAATCTAGACAGGCACGATAAATGACATATAATCCTACAGAAACTTGAAAATTTTACCTTGAAAATTTGATTCCTAGAAACTCCACCCACCTCTTAAGAATAACTGTTCCTACCTTGTTACCCTTCTACAAACAAGAGAGTTGCCATACAAACTATTTCCGATTATCCCACGAACTATTATAATCAAAATACCTTATGAACCACCCCATGAATCATTCTACAAGCCAAATTACCACCTTACCATTTCACCACAAAATAAACTACAATTTCACTAATACTTCAAAAATAAGGTGTTTCTTAATACTTTGAAAAGTATTCTAGAACCACTCTATTAGTTACTTAATCCTTCAAAAAGCGTTTTTAAAATTAATACCTCATAAACAAAATCACCAATGTCCTCCTTAGTAGTTAAGCCTGACCTTAGGATGTATCCCACACCTCTGCCTAAAACCATAGAAAACAATGAGGTTCACCAACCATTAAACCTCCAATCCTACCTAACTTAGACAACTAAACCCTACTCGTAGCTATGGGTAAACGTTATATCCTGCTACACATCCTTACTACAATATAGTTCCCAAATTGGAGGATTCCCCTTTAAGATCCAACAATAATTCTTTCCAAATTCCTCATTTAAAATGAGACAAAATTCCGAAACACTAAAAGTTTCACAAAATTTCCTTTATACATACCAAATTAAGAACCAGTTTTACAATCTTGTGAAAATGTGTCATTTTCACCATTTATTGATTTTGAAATCTGGTCTTAGTCAAACTTGTGTAAACATTTATTCGAAAGGGAAATTCAAAAACAAATGTTTCCCCATCCCTTAAAGAAGAAAACACACAAACCCGTAGCAAACCTTAAGAATTAACCACTATACTTTAGAATCATTAAATACCAGAAATGGGTACGTTATATCATGGGAAGTTAGAGATTCTCACATTAACGAAACAGTGAAACCTCATAACATCAAGAATTGGGACTTTCACTCAATAAACCTACCCCAGAAAATCATGGCTCCTCAGATAGAGGATGTGTTGCTGACATAACACCTAGGTACCCATACCCAAAGAGGAAACCCTAGAACAACCTAGGGAAAATTCAAAACTTGTTCTAAATACCATCACCTCGTTCCCGACACTCTAACGGGTAACGTAAACTGAGATCCGGGACGGATCTCCTGTAAGGTGAGTAGACTATAACAACCCGTAAAATTTCAGATTATTATAATAATATTTATTACCTCAGAAAATTCAAATCGGTTATTTTCTGAAATTGTCAATATTTAAATTTAAAAATGAGAGGTCATCTCGTTTTCTTAGAAATAAGTCACCGCACGCACGATACATTGCCCACTAAGTATCTGTATAATAAATGTGAAATTTATTATTGTCCAAGTTAAAATTTAAGTATACATAAACTTAATCCATTGTTTCAAGAAGTTATTCCGCATACTGCAGCGCAGTAGCATACAAGATAAAAAAATAAATACTTAGATAAGTGAAATATGCATTTTTATCATTCATCGATAATCTAAGAAAGAAAACGAGAGATTATCTCGTAAATTTAGAAAGTCACAGCACCGCACGCATACCGACACCAAATTAATAACGACAAACAGTTATAATCAAATTTCAATGTAATAAGAATTTCATATTATTACGGTTAAGAAATCGTTTCCAAAAACATAATTTTTATATTTTTCGGGTACCGGGAATGTACGTTTACTCGAGGATTTGACAAAAACACGAAGTACCGATTATATTGTTTTGGTTAATAAAACAAAAGAAATAAACTTCTATCCCCTCCCTCTCTCTCCCACGTTTCAACAATATATGTTCCTCTCTTTCTCTTGTCGACACCAACAGGAAGACAAACACCAAAATGGGTGATTCTTCCTCTTTTCTTAAGTCAATCCCATCTCCACCTCTATTACCATCCTTAAATAAAAACCTACAATCCTAGACATCACTTGGAGCTTTGTGGCGTGGCTGTGGAAGAAAGACAAGAGCCATTTTGGGGATGTTACAGTTACCCTTGGTGGCCAAAGTTATGGAGATCATTTTGCACAAAAATTCAAGATATGTGAACCTTATAAAGCCTCACTAGATATATTTTATTTTAAACATTTGAACATTAATGAGTATTTTGGCTTATGTTTTATTTTTGAGTAAACTACGAAAAATGTCCCTAAACTTTGCCAAAATTGCGAAAGACGTTCTAAAAAAAATGAAAATAATGTCCCTAAACTTTCAATATTCTGCAAGAATGGCCCGTGAAGAGTTACTGTAGTTTCGAATTCAGTTTTCTGGCTAACGCTCGTTAAGAAATCCCATTAGTTTAGTCCTCACGTACGTTGCACGTGAGGGTAATTCCCTCAATCCTTTTTTCCCGCCATTAACAACCTTCAGCTACCTTCAAGCATGAATATCGACGAGGACATTTTTTGCAAATAACCTAAGTCGTGTATAACACATTAACAATATCAAATTACACACACATAAACGTTCTATCTTCTTTCATCTGATGAAATCACACACCCATAAACACATACCATCAGAATTTCCAAGCCATGCAAAATCAAAAAACACATATAACAGGTAACAATATTTACTTATTTTTACTTCACTCAAACGTTAATTTTGTAAATATTAATCGTTAATGCATTAAATATATATAGGAATAAATTTGTTTTGCGCTGTAGACAATCTTGAACATGTTTTGGATGAGTTTGTAAGTTAACACCATATATGAATTAACTGTTATTTTTCTAAGAAACTAGTTTTAAGAAATTGACAATGCTTAAAAATTAATTTTGATATACAAGAATTGCATAATGATTACGTGATAGGAGGTTCCTATCAAGGGAATCGTTATATTTACTTAGTTAACTGTACGGGGTTTAGATGGAGAGTTAGTTTAAGAAGAGTCTCAAAATTAGTGTGTTGTTGAGGGAGCAAGGTGGAATGATTTTGTCATGCACAACATCACATGTTCGGATGTTGCTTACATACATTTTATAGAAGAGGGTGAGGATGTGTTTTATGTAACTTGCTACAGTGAGGATGGGGAGGATTTTATAATTGTAAACCCGAAAGTGCTCAGTTTTGGAATGTTTAATGCCACTGACAAACACATCTCTGCTTATGCAGTTGTTGCCGGAAGATTTTCTGAAATATCTAACTGGTCCAACCCCTACTGACTCGGTCGTGGCTACCACTAACACCACTGAGTACAATGTTAGGTTGGAAAGTGAATAGACTGGTTCAAGACTTGAATACGTCCACTCCTTCCTGTTTGGGTTTGGTTGGATCAGACTGGTTTAAGACTTGAATATGAGCCCTGGTCAGTGGATGGTGTTTACTCAGGTTGTCCTGAGGGAGGAATATAATGTCATGTTGTTTGAACCTAATGGAGGGGCCATCACAACAGTGGATACATACAGCACCAACATAGTCATGAATTCCCTCATCACGAAGCACATGACAATGGTATGTTTTTCTCTATTAACTTTAACTACATCAAGTATATGCTACCAGTGTAACATTTTTGATTATCTGTAACTAATTTTGTATTATTAAATTTAGATTTTGAAGCTCGTTATATGATGTGTAACTGGACGTATCACACTGTCCACGATCACGAAGAAATGACATTCTACAGAAGGATGACTGCAAGTTTCTGGAGAGATGGACGACTTGTAAGTGTATTGTAACTTTGCTAATTTGTTAAATTGATACGCTTAATGTTAGTGTGGATGTTGGTTTATTGATAATTGGAGAGAAAATATTATGGAGGGATAAACTTTTGTATTTCACATTAAATGAAAATGGGTACAAATGAGAGTTTATATACAAACTGAAATTTAAAGTCAAAGTAATGCTTTGCTACAATTTCAATGAGATTACAAACTAAACAACTATCAAACTATAGCTTGTGAGGTTGTTGTAGCTTTGACACAGACTTGATATGGTTGACTTTATGTTCTGCTTCCTCTTTTCCAACTCTTCTCTTGTCATTATCCTGAGCTTGAGTTGGAACTTTAGCTGCTATACTTCCTTTATGCATGGTTGATGTGGTCCTCTATTTTGTTCTGTGTATTTGGCCTATTTGGGAAGCAGTAGTGACAGAGTTGCTTAATCAGATATATAGCTGTCATTTTTCTAAGATATTGTGTATATGGGAAGCTAAGTTTTGTACATTGGTGGTAGTTGTATGCGTTCTCTTTCGATGTTGTTAAGCATCAAGGATAGAGAAAATGTTCGAAGTACGTGAGAGAACATTGGTGGTAGTTGGTCAAGGAAAGGTGATAACATCAAATAGTCATGAATATTAAGTGTCAATTTCCCTCGATAATGCTTGTAATTTATATCATTTATATGGATTTATGCTTGTTTTCCACTTTCAGGTAAATTATGAGCATTGGAGCTAAAGAGACGCGGAACTGGAAAATTTCTAAAGATTTATCACAGTATGCTACTTTGAAGAAGTTACGGCGTAACTCGTCTCTCACATTACGACGTACTATTGCGTGACTCAGAAAAACAACTTATCAGAAGGTTACGGCGTAACTCTTCCCAAAGGTTATACGTAACTATATTAGGTCAAATGAGGTTCCACGCCATTGATACTTACGCCGTAACTATTGCATCTATTATGACGTAACCGATTTTATTGAAGACTACGGCGTAACCACTCATTAGGTTACGCCGTAACCAGCAGATCTAGTGCAAAATACGAAGAAATAGAAGGTTACGGCGTAACTCTTATACTAGTTACGCCAGAACCCGGATCCGCCTATAAATACCCCACTAATTCTAGCATTTCTAATCATCCCATTCCACACACAACACTCGAGAACGTGGGAAAAGCTCAAGGCAGGTCTAGAGGAGCATACGGAGTCTGTCTCGAGGAGATATCACTCCCCACGATAAGCATTATCGTTTTATATTTCTTTTACTTTCAATTCATGTATTTCGTACCTTTGAATATTGAATTGGTTTGCATGATTAATATGAGCGGCTAAGCACCTCTTGGTGCTGGCCTAGTTATCATTCCTTAATTATTTTGTTTGCATTTACTTTACTTCCGTACAATTATTTCTAAGTGTATGCATGCATAGTTTATTGGTAGCCACCCTTGGTTCGGTAGTTTTGAACGGCGGTAGAGGCCAATTGCCTAGGAGATATGACCAACTGACCCTAGGTGAGCGGACTGAGATGGGAAGGGTAAGATATGACCAACTGACGACCCTTTCTACTTGTGCGATTTGACCAACTCATCACCTATCGTTTGGATGAACTTAAGAATTAGGGGTGCGTGTCTAAGTTCCTAACGGTAGGGCATTCACTATTATAAATCTAGCATGTAGTGGTACTTAATGACTTGTCTTGGGGACCAGAACAACAGGACTTATGAGGGACACCGACTTCTCCTGTGGTGGCATCTTTGTTGATAGGTTAGGCGAATTGACCAAATGTTGTCCTCTCGACTTTGACCCCACCAAGTAATTGGAAGTAAGTAGACGTAAACATAACTAGCTAGGAGGATTAACTAGGTTAGTACCACTCTCCTCTATTGATTTCCATTTATCATTTATTTGCTTTTATTCTATTTTATTCTGCATTAGTAGTTTAATTAATTAAATCCCTATCGAAACTATTATTAATCTATGACACCTAGACTTAGTAATAATCCATCACACATAGCTCTTGGGATGACCTCGGCTTTACCGATTACTACACTACACACGACCGGGTACACTGTCCGTTAGTGCACTAGGGTAGACCATAGGTATAACGAGACTTTATAAATATTAAAACCTAGTCAGTAAAACCTGCATCAAAAGGTGAAAAGGAAAGTGGCAATTGTTTCATCAGCTGGTTTCAGGGAATTGAGGGAGGAAGCCTGGTTTAGTCTAGGTACAAGGATCCTCTTCTTTATAACTGATGAAACAAACATGTCACAAAGAGTTTTAAGGTTTGATGTTTGTTGATGGTTGTTCAAGATGTATGGTGATGAAACAAATAGACAATGTTTGAAACTGTTTGTAAGTTAGATGAATGATCTTGTATAAACAACTTTTGTAGTATATGATTCGGATAAACCACATGGGTTTTTCCATAGTAGCCTGTATTTATGGTGGGCACGGAAAAATTGATGAATACCTGATTCGGATAAACCATATGGTTTTGTCCATAAACAATGTTTTGTAAGTATCTGATGCTGGATAAACTATATGGGTTTGTCCATAAACAATGTTTTGTAAGTATCTGATGTAGGATAAATCATATGGGTTTGTCAATAGACAATGTTTTGTAAGTTTGATCTAGGTTGAAATGATGGTTTATGTAGTCCAGTTGTAAATGTTGTTTATTTGAATTTGTGGCTAATGCAATCTATCTAAATAACTTTAGGTTTTCAAACGGATTTTTGGATGAATTTGTTTTGTATCAAATATTGTCTATTTGGGAGTTGCAATGTAGCAGGTTGTTATGAAGTATCCCAGGTTGTATTGAACTATTACCAATTGACATTGTTTGACTTTTGTATGTCAAACATGTGACAACTCGTAATTTCAGGTCATTTTACTATTCATCATTTTACTATTCATCATTTTTGGAGTCGATTTGATATTCAAAGAACGTATTTAAAAAGTTTACTATTCACGAAACACTATTCATTCTCGGAGAAAATCACTATTCATGAGTCACTATTCATCATTTTTGTAAACTAAGTTTACGAGTATCAAATCTGCCGTAACCGAAGGGTTAAGTCGCGTATTCATGAAAAATCACTGAGGACATTTCATATAGACTAGATTTAGTCTACATATCATTAGTAACATCATCATCATATCAGTTCATGCATGGATTTGCATTCTTCATTAAACGTTTATTTTCCTATTAAATAAAAGCTATCGCGTAATCATTTATTTTGAACATTTGATCCAACACTTCCAAAAATTATCCAGATATATTTTTATACTCATATTAAAATTATAAAAATAATATTATTAGTTTATCCAGTATTTTAAATTTATTTTGTATATAAATTGTTATATTTATATAATTACGACGGTTTTCGTAAATACTACTCGATAATTATCATTTCACTAAATTTTTGTAAGAAATGTATTTTTATAATTTTTATGACTTTGATATATTCTAATTTGTTCCGTTAAAATTTATTTTTAGCTAACGCTACCCTAAATACTTAATTATACATACAACTTATCTAAATTACTTACACTATATTACATAATACATTAAAACTTCACTACCTTTTTTTTACCCCTTTTGTCGACCAAACTACATGACTCACCACATTTTGAGTACCAAATATCTACTAGCTACTATAATACTTACCTATTTTTATTATATACTAATATATACACATAGTTACATAATATCTTAAGGTGTAAAAATCAAATAACTCTCTCATTTTCATCCTATATAACCAGCCAAGAAGAAAAGAGAGGAAGGAAGCCAAAAAATTTCAAGAACAAGTTATTTATACAACTCTATGATACTCTTAATTAAGGTTTTGAAATAAAAACCTAGGGTATTAGGAAAAAGCCTTGTTCTTTAAACCTCATCACTTCACTAGTAAGCATTTCATGATTTTCATAACTCTTTCATATTCATATTTATGTTATTTCATCATTTTTGCAAGAAAACATGCAAGTTACATGTGAATTTATACCACTTTCATTATTTTTAGTACTTATAATTAGTACATATTATCCTATAATTATTCCTTGAAAACATATCATTTTGGATGATGTCTAGGAACCCATGACACCCTAAGAAGGTGTATGGTAGGTTTAGAATAGCTTTGGCACTGATTTGAAGTGGTTAGAATAAGTATTACGCGTGAAAAATCATTTTCGACAACAATAAATAGTGGTCTGATCTTATTCGTGAAAGCTGGAAATTTTGACAGTTTGTAAAATATTTTGGGCTAGATATTCAGAAAATATACTTTAAAAAGAAAACGTGGCCGCTTGAACGGGTTAAAACGGAGTTATAACGAAGAAGTTATTCTATTTTCAAGTTTAACGACGAAAACTATATTTCCGGAAAATTCAGCATGCTGTCCAGATTTTTAAGAGTTAAAAATGAGTCTTAAGTGTTATCTAAATGAGTCGATTTATCAAAAATATATTAGTATACTTTAACACGAAACTAAGGACATATAAAACATAGAAAACGGACATGTAACGACTACATTACACGCGTTTAAACAAGGTTGTCGTAACTATTTCATATTAGCATAACACATATATTTTCTAATAGCCAAAATTACTGCCGCGAATGACCATGTTGAGGGTCATTTTTAACATCGATGGAATACTTTTTAGAAAACGATATCTTCTAGTAAAAGTAAGTTTTCCTAGCCTATTTCCAAAATGTCCAACCGTTCGTCAAACGGAGTTGTAACGAGTAATATACGGTCACTCAAACTTTGCCAAAAATTACCCTTAAACTATATTTTTGGTACAAGTACCTTACTTTAGCCATGTTTTTCTCCATGATCGAGACCTCTATGATGAAAATTTAAAAGCTAAGACTTTTAGATAATGCTACAAGCTTTCCAAAACCATTGAGTTTGTTTCCTAACACTCGATATTCACTATTTTACGACCAAATTTTCGAGGTCATTTAGTCACTTTCACAAATTATCAAAGTATATTATTTTGCGAAAAGCTATAAATTCTTGATAAATCACTAAACGACTATCGAGGAGGTTGTTTCAACGTAAATACTTGTAAAGTATTTTATAATATGACGAGATGTCATAAACATATATTTCGACGATAAACATTATTTTCAAATGTACAAGTGGTATGGATATCATATGAGTTTGCATGCACGACATTGTTTCATGATTTACATTAGAACATATCATTCATAATAGGTCGCGGTTAGAGGTTGCGCCTCATTTCAATGATTGTCATTATATCATCATAAACATTGCATCGGTGAGTTTTCATAGCCCCGTTTTATTCAAGTTTATACATTATTTCAAACCTACGGGGGAGAATACATTGCACATCATTTTTTTTATACGGGCCTAAGTATATTCAAATTCATTTACATTACTTAAGTTACCTCATTGCCAATTGAATGTACCCATTTCATAATCATGAACCGTTAATTTCGGAAGAAGCGAGGGTGAGTGGATAGATCTATTGAGGGTGACTCCTCCATCCGTGTTGGTGGTCCCAACTGGTCAACGGATGCATTTCATTTTTATCATCATTGAGTTGTTTGGCAAAACACTCTGTTGGGGCGAACATCAAGAACAGTCTAGCTTCGTGTCATGTGCTTAAGCAATTGTACCATTTTGTGACATATTTGTCATACATAACTTATACTTATGTTGGTCGTATAAAACATGTTCATAAACTCTATGAACTCACTCAACCATTATGTTGACACTTTTAGCAATGTATTTTCGGTATCTAAGCCATTCACTTCATGGCATGCATGTGGACATATCATAGAGTCGGGGTGACGACGCGTCTCAATTAGGGTTTTATGAACTTTAAAACATCGTTTGGATTGTAACAAACTTAATTCCGCACATGTCTAATTTCATTTGGGACCTATCTTTGTAAACTCGAATGTTTTATTATATCAAACAATGTTCTTTTCAAACGACACTTTAGGTCGCTCAATATATCAAGAATCGTGATGCTATGACAACAATCCCGTGAATTCCATTCACGCAAAACATGTAATTTGGGGTGTGACAGATTAGCATCGAGCTTGATTATAGAGAACTAGGTTCCATCATTGACCCTAGACTATAACTACATCATCATAGCATCTCATCATTTCATCATAAGTGCATATTCACTATACATGCGGTTTTATACGCACATTATGCGGGTTATTTACTTCCATTTCACATCGATTGTCACATAGATGCCTTCAAATACCCATCCCATCATACTCACATCAGACTCCAACGTGGAGAATGCCCTGTCATTCCCTATCACAATTTTTACATCAGTTGACTTAACACCGATAACATCGGATGATGAGACTGAACCCTTTGAGGAGGGCGAAGTTGCACCTACACCATCACGATCATTATTTATTCACTGTAGGATCATGACAATTTTAATCATTCTGTCGGGACAGATTATACCATTTGGTAGAACTTATAGGTTTAGTCATAATGGACCTATTTTCCTAACTTACCACTAGGATTTTCATCACCATCATTTAGAGCACCATCCGTGCCATAACATTCCATAGATACTACTCATACATCTGACTTGCAGCTTGGGAAGCGTGCATGATTTGACACATCATTACCATCTATCACTAAGACTATAGACACTACACCATCTTATAGGTTTGAGGACTGTGAGAATTTCAAAGTTGTTGCTGCTAGACAGCCTATTGCTCCTACAATTGAGACATGATTAGACCATCAACAGAATGATAATAAGTACATTTCTATCTAATGTAATCTTTATCCCTTATTAACTCAACGATAATCACAACCATCCAACAAATCTTATTTCATGTTATTTTGTTATCACTTTATAAAATTATTTCACATAATTTTATTTTAAGCTATTTTACTACTATCTTAGGAAAATGGTTTCATAAAGTTCTAAAACACGTTGTTTTGTTACCACCATATAAATTGATTTTCAGTCATTTTATCAACTATTTACTGTCATTACGCGAAATGATTTTCATGTTACTCTGAAAAATTTATTGAGCCATTATTTTACAAAACAACACGTTGAATACCATCTAAAACTTCGGAGAAACATAATACCATTTCAACAAAACCAATCATCGCATCATTTGTCCTCGATTATACATAGCCTGATCACCTATGTATAATTCAGGAAGAATTATGTCATGAAAGTAACAAGCATCATTTCAAATCTCCTAAAACAATCTTCATTCAAAAGCAAAGTTTTGTAATCAAATAAATTGTTCATAAACATTTCTTTTTGTTAACACTCTATAGATACCTACACCATTCATCACTCACTCAACCAATAAGCTAAAATTTTACCAGTGACTTTTTAGGAAAGACTTTCTATACCATCTATGAGGAGGATTCCTCAATACAAGAAAACAATGAAAGGATTTCAGAACTACCAACAAGGACTAGAAGTATGTAGTATGATGTTTCAAACTCAATAGAAATTTTAAGATATCACGAGACAATCCGAACCACTATTTTTGGATTAGAAGCCAAACTATATCATTTCAAAAAGTACCAGCTAGACCGAGTTACAAGATTTAGTACGAAGTGAATACACACTAAGTAACACTATAGAGATATACCAAGTCTTCTAACCAAGACTGCAGAACATTCCATAAACATGGCCTTAACAATATGTGAACTTCCCTACAATGAGTTTCCCTCAAATGATAATTGAGTTAAATTAAGGTTATCGATATAAACTTCCTCTAGGGCATTGTGTTCTCTAGAAATTCCAGATAACCTCACTTCTATATTAAGAGATGCAACAGGTCTGAACATATCGGACAACTAATGACTCTCCATCTACAAGTGAAATCGGAACAAATCTTGGAAATCAATCACCACACCACATCACTTAAATATTTAAGGTTTTGTGACTTGACAACATAGAGCGCGGAAATATCTCGATAAGAGAAATTAAGAGAGACACCATCAAACAATAAACATTTTAGTAATGGAGACTAAGCACCTTAGGCGAGAAGACTCAAGTCATGACATTCGCTAGAACTAGAAGCGCGAGGAATCATAACTGTTACCCATAATTTATTCTTTTCAATAATGTCCTTTTCGACAAACTTGACATTTTGGAATTTGTCATGAGACACGTGGTGTCAATTTCAATTATACCTAATATAAGGTAGCCGATTCACCTTAGACTTCTGATAATCATTTCAATCTTCCCATGGAATCTATTAGGACATGAGTACCACCTATTTTCCTCAGCTCAATGGTCAGAGCGAGAAAACAATTCAAACATTAGAAGATATGCTCATAGCATAGGTGATTGTTTCTGGAAACGATTGGGTAAACCATTCATCGTCGAACAAGTTCCCATACAAAAATAGTTATTACATGAACATATTGACTACACCAATTGAGGCACTCTATGGTTGAGGTGTCAATCACTTATTTACGGGCCAAAATCAGGAAAGTCCAACTCACTAGACCATGACTTATTCATGAAGCAACAAAGAAATCGTACAAATCAAGAATTAGTTACAAGCAACAACAAATAGATAGAAAAACTACGTCGATATACAACGTAAGATATTGGAAATATGTTCCATAAGTCACAAACCATTAGAATTTCAAGTTGGCAATAGATTTATGTTCAAAGTCTCGCCTTGGAAAGGCGTAGTACGATTTACAAAATATGGGAAGTTAAACCCTTTTCACCGATAACACCGTAGAACCCAACATCGACTGAACTCAGGGACTGAATTCCTTTATGGGTGAGCAAATGTGACAACTCGTAATTTCAAGTCATTTTACAAACTATGAAAATTTCACTATTCATCTCGGGAATTTACTATTCATCGATTCATCATATTCATCATTTTCGCTTTCGAGTCGATTTGATATTCGAGAACGATTTCAAAATTTTACTATTCACGAAACACTATTCATTCCCGGAGAAAATCACTATTCATGAGTCACTATTCATCATTTTTCGTAAACTAAATTTACGAGTATCAAATACGTGTAACCTGAAGGGTTAAGCTGCGTATTCATGAAAAATCATTGAGGACATTTCATATAGACTAGATTTAGTCTACATATCATGAATAACATCATCATCATATCAGTTCATGCATGGATTTGCATTCTTCATTAAACGTTTATTTTCCTATTAAATAAACGCTATTGCGTAATAATTTATTTTGAACATTTGATCCGACACTTACAAAAATTATCCAGGTATATTTTTATACTCATATTAAGATTATAAAAATAATATTATTAGTTTATCCGGTATTTTAAATTTATTTTGTATATAAATTGTTATATTTATATAATTACGACGGTTTTCGTAAATACTACTCGATAATTATTATTTCACTAAATTTTTGTAAGAAATGTATTTTTATAATTTTTATGACTTTGATATATTCTAATTTGTTCCGTTAAAATTTATTTTTAGCTAACGCTACCCTAAATACTTAATTATACATACAACTTATCTAAATTACATACACTATATTACATAATACATTAAAACTTCACTAGCCTTTTTGTTTTACCCCTTTTGTCGACCAAACTACATGACTCACCACATTTTGAGTACCAAATATTTACTAGCTACTATAATACTTACCTATTTTTATTATATACTAATATATACACATAGTTACATAATATCTTAAGGTGTAAAAATCAAATAACTCTCTCATTTTCATCCTATATAACCGGCCAAGAAGAAAAGAGGGGAAGGAAGCCAAAAATTTTCAAGAACAAGTTATTTATACAACTCTAGGATACTCTTAATTAAGGTTTTGAAATAAAAACCTAGGGTATTAGGAAAAACCCTTGTTCTTTAAACCTCATCACTTCACTAGTAAGCATTTCATGATCTTCATAACTCTTTCATATTCATATTTATGTTATTTCATCATTTTTGCAAGAAAACATGCAAGTTACATGTGAATTTATACCACTTTTATTATTTTTAGTACTTATAATTAGTACATATTATCCTATAATTATCCTTTGAAAACATATCATTTTGGATGATGTTTAGGAACCCATGACACCCTAAGAAGGTGTATGGTAGGTTTAGAATAACTTTGGCGCTGATTTGAAGTGGTTAGAATAAGTATTACGCGAGAAAAATCATTTTCGATAACAATAAATAGTGGTATGATCTTATTTGTGAAAGCTGGAAATTTCGACAGTTTGTAAAATATTTTGGGCTAGATATTCAGAAAATATACTTTAAAACGAAAACGTGGCCGCTTGAACGGGTTAAAACGGAGTTATAACGAAGAAGTTATGCTATTTTCAAGTTTAACGACGAAAACTATATTTCCGGAAAATTCAGCATGCTGTCCAGATTTTTAAGAGTTAAAAATGAGTCTTAAGCGTTATCTAAATGAGTCGATTTATCAAAAATATATTAGTATACTTTAACACGAAACTAAGGACATATAAAACGTAGAAAACGTACTTGTAACGACTACATTACACGCGTTTAAACAATGTTGTCGTAACTATTTCATATAAGCATAACACATATATATTTTCTAATAGCCAAAATTACGGCCGCGAATGACCATGTTGAGGGTCTTTTTTAACATCGATGGAATACTTTTTAGAAAATGATATCTTCTAGTAAAAGTAAGTTTGCTTAGCCTATTTTCCAAAATATCCAACCGTTCGTCAAACGGAGTTGTAACGAGTAATATACGGTGACTCAAACTTTGCCGAAAAATTACCCTTAAACTATATTTTTTGTACAAGTACCCTATTTTACCCATGTTTTTCTCCATGATCGAGACCTCAATGATGAAAATTTAAAAGCTAAGACTTTTAGATAATACTACAAGCTTTCCAAAACCATTGAGTTTGTTTCCTAACACTCGATATTCACTATTTTACGACCGACTTTTCGAGGTCATTTAGTCACTTTCACAAATTATCAAAGTATATTATTTTGCATTTAAAAGCTATAAATTCTTGATAAATCACTAAACGACTATCGAGGAGGTTGTTTCAACGTAAATACTTGTAAAGTATTTTATAATATGACGAGATGTCATAAACATATATTTCGACGATAAACATTATTTTCAAATGTACAAGTGGTATGGATATCATATGAGTTTGCATGCACGACAATGTTTCATGATTTACATTAGAACATATCATTCATAATAGGTCGCGGTTAGAGGTTGCGCATCATTTCAGTATTGCCATTATATCATCATAAACATTGCACCAGGTGAGTTTTCATAGCTACGTTTTATTCAAGTTTATACATTATTTCAAACCTACGGGGGAGAATACATTGCACATCATTTTTTTTATACGGGCCTAAATATATTCAAATTCATTTACATTGCTTAAGTTACCTCATTGCCAATTGAATGTCCCCATTTCATAATCATGAACCGTTAATTTCGGAAGCGAGGGTGGCGGATAGATCTATTGAGGTGACTCCTCCATCCGTGTTGGTGGTCCCAATGGTCAACGGATGCATTTCATTTTATCATCATTGAGTTGTTTGGCAAAACACTGTTGAAGCGAACATCAAGAACAGTCTAGCTTCGTGTCATGTGCTTAAGCAATTGTACCATTTTGTGACATATTGGTCATACATAACTTATACTTGCGTTGGTCGATAAAACATTTTCATAAACTCTATGAACTCACTCAACCATTGTGTTGACACTTTTAGCAATGTATTTTCAGGTATCTAAGGCATTCTCTTCATGGCATGCATGTGGACATATCATAGAGTCGCAGAGACGACGAGTCTCACTTGGGTTTTATGAACTTTAAAACATCATTTGGATTGTAACAAACTTAATTCCGCACATGTCTAATTTCATTTGGGACCTATCTTTTATAAACTCTGAATGTTTTATTATATCAAACGATGTTCTTTTCAAACGACACTTTAGGTCGTTCAATATATCAGTAACTGTGATGCTATGACAGTCAATCCCCAAGAATTCCATTCTGCTGCAAAACAGGTAATTTGGGGGTGTTTGTCCAACGCAGGTTATATCAAATTAGTGAAGGCTATTTTCTTTCCATTTGCAATTAGTGCAGGCTTTTAGAGAGAATAAGAGTTAAGCCATATTTGAGGAAAGGTTGTTATACTCTTATTAACTGGAAATGTGAATACAGAATTTCATAGAGGTAAAAGTCAAAAATAAAAGTCAACTACATTACATCTTTGCACAATTCTACTTCTACATTACAATATTACATCATGACTTCTACACCACATTTCCTACAAACAACATAAAAGCAACAACCATAGCCATTATAGCCATTACAACAACACATTTCCTATAAAGCAGTAAACTGAATTTTCTTTCTTTCAATTCCATTTGCAGAAGTAACACTTGGTTTTGCAAAGTTGACTGCTGAAAGTCAAAATCCCTTTGCAAGTCTCTTATTTTTTCATTCAAACTGCATTTGACGCTTTTCAATTATTTTTCCTTTTGAATCAACTTGAATACTTCTTGTTTGTAGTAGTCACTTGGTAATTCAGGATCAACCTAGTAAAAGGTGCCACATTCTGAATCCTACATGTTTAGATAAATTAGCAGATACATGAATCATAAACAAAGTAAAAATCATTTACATTATAAAATTTATGCAGCCTAGAAAATGTCTTAAAGGATTATAGATGGTTCGTAATGTTTGTTGAATAACGGGTTCTTCATGTTCACAATGGGTAGGTGGTGGAGAACGACAACTTCGAACAGAAGATGATGATGAAGGCATTTCGATTGAATGAGTTATTTTAAGGTTTAGATTGGGTTTGGATGAGTGTTTGAATTGGGGAAGAAGATAAAAGGGGTCTTTTTTCACAAAACTACTAAAAATTAAGATACCTGATCATGGCACGTGAAGCTAAGATATGGCCCATTTTCGTCAAACAAAATACTAATTCAAGGGACATAATTTGCAAGTGTGCAAATTAGGTAAAACCCTAAACTTCGCACTTGTGTCTACCTAATAGCTGCACAACCCGTGTTTTTCCGCTCTAATCCTCACATACTCCTCTACTAAAGACCAAAAGTCGATCATTTTTCACATGATTTCATACAATGTCAGATAAGGACTAGAGAAATTTCAAGTTAACCGATGATATGGTAGCATTTGTTCAGGCTAAATATGGGGACACTTGGAGGGATGGGGATGAAATAGCTGATGAGATTCTTGAAGACTTAAGGGAATATGGGCACAAAGAACCTAAAGTCTGGAAAGCTCAGTGTATTATTTTATATTGTTATGATTTTTGTATATTACACATATAGTCTACAAATGATCATTGCTATGTATTTAGCCCTTTGTTAATGATACCAATTTGCAGATGATAAGAGAAAGGGGAAACTTGATGAGAGTTGTGAAGATACTCAAAACAAAAATAAGAGGGAGGGGTAACTCGATGAGGGTTGTGAAGATACTCAAAACAACAATAAGGGAAAGGGGAAACTTGATGAGGGCTGTGAAGATACTAAAAACGTGAATAAGGTGAATGCAAAACTGGAAGATCATGAAAAAAGGACAAGCTATCTTGAAAAGGGGACTATGTTCAATACAAAACTGGAAGCTCTTGAAAAAAGGATACATTTTCTTGAAAACAGGTGTGTTAGGGCAAACCAGCAAATATAGGTATGGGGAATAAATGTATACAGACAATTGTATAAGTGATTGTCATATCATCCAGTGATGAGGATGAAGAAATGTACATGTCATCCACTGATGAAGATGAAGAACTGGACACATCATCCAGTGATGAAGAAATGGACATACCACCAAAGGCTACCACTTCCAAGCCTTTCACTAGGGGGATGAGGATGAAGGGAAAGGCTTCCACATCTGATAACGCTCAGATTGTACATGTTTTCAGTAGCGTCATGTATGCTTTTGTATATGTTATTTGGTTATATTCATATGATTTTAGTGCTTAATCGCATCAAAAGATGTTTGTCTAGTATTTATAACCAAGTGCAGGGAAACGGAAGGAAATTTTAAAAAATGTTCAATAAAAGGAAGATTCCCATTTCAGTGAAGCATGTCAAGCACAAGTCAGCATTCCAAGTATCATAGAAGACCAAGATGATTGAAGAACCAAGGTCTACAAATCAGAATCAAGAAAAAGGCCGATTTTCCATCACTCAGGAAGACCAGCCGATCGATCGCAACCCGCAACCGGATCGGCTGGAAAGTGGTCAAAAAGTGCCCCATGAAGACAAACCAGCCGATCGGTCGCCGCCCGCAACCGATTCGGCTGTGTTAATGCAAGAAGACCAACCGGATTGGCTGGACAAACGACCGATCTGGCTGGAAGACCTGTTTCTGCTATTTCTTCATTATTAAGCTTCCCCATTGTATCCAAACGATTCTAGGTCCTTCCCTTGGTGTATTATAGTCCCTTCCTAACTCCTTGGAGGCCAAGTTCTGCAATTAATACCCTAGGCCTTGGAACTAGTATAAATAGAGACCTCTTGTGACCATTTGAGACACACACTTCAATACAACTCTCTACTCATAAAAAATAAAGCTCTTAGCTCTCAAATTCATCCTTAGAAGTCCAGGAAATTTTAGAGTTCCAGAAGTCCAACATTTGGAGGTCAAACCCCCGAGGAGTCTACCCCAATACTTTGGGAATCATTACTTCACCATTTGTAATCTTATTCCAAGCATTGTAAGATTCTTAATCATGTTTTCTAATGTTCAAAGTTCTAAGTTTATGTTTATGTTTGCTATGAGTGGCTAGTTTCTTTATACACTTGCTTAAATGATGTTGATCATCATGTGATTAGTTTATGATTGTGTTAACATGTTTTAATTCAATTTCAAGTTTATTCTAAGATCCAATTGTGCTAAAGTTTCATAGTGGCATTTGTTAATCAAGTTTGACTAATTGATAGTAATCGTAGAAGTCGAAAGAACTTATTGTTATTCAACTAGTCATAATCATTTTGTCTATGGATGATTGTTTTTACCTATTATTCTTGATTAAACAAAGAAACAAAAGTATGGTTGTAATAAGAATGCTTTTGGATTATCAAGTTGGATTGATTGGAAACATCTAAAAGGTCGTAAGATTAGTTGTTAACAACCAATTGTAACCTTTTGTCTATAATCGGTTACCTTTTGTATTGACAATTTCTTAAGCAAATTTGATAAAGCAAATGGATATTTTTGTGTTTAAGTTTGTGAAAGTAAACTTATGAAACTTGAATTGATCTTGAATTGCTTGGTTAAACTTAATGCTTGTTTTTATGAACTAAAATCTTGACGAAGGTGTAACTTGTAAGAACAATAGATTAGTACACCAACTAATTATCATAACCAACATGTTAAGAGGTTAACACAATCATACTAATCAAGGATAAGAAACTAGTTTAAGCAAGTGTAGTTTTTAATCATCTGAATTTCATTATATCTATTCTCGTTGTTATTTGCTTTTGGATTGCCTTAGTTGATTTAGACTTGTTAATCAGATTCACTCAAATCCCTGCGAATGATCCTGACTTACATTCAAAATCTTGGTATAACGGACAAGTTCACTTGCTCGTATATGTTATTGGTAAAATTGGTAAATCGTATTTTATAAATTTAAAACTTGTACACACGTAGCACATCAAGTTTTTGGCGCCGCTGCCGGGGATTTGATTGTGTTTCAGCAAGCTTTGAATCCCCGTCACTCGATCCATTTCTAAAATAAAAAAAATCCGAAAGCTCTAACCGATCGGTCATCTTCACAACCGATCCGGTTGCGCCAAAACCCATACAAGTTGATCTAACCAATCGGTTGCTCCTCATAACCGATCCGGTTACTCTTGTCTGTCCAAAAATCTGTTTTCTTTGTTTATCCGTGTGTTTAGATATTGCCTGGATTCTCTTGGTCATTGTATGAACACTCGTATAGCTGAAATAGAACCAATCTCACCTCTTACCAATCCCGAACGTTTGATTCAAAGAAGAAGAAGAACACCTTTTGTACCCTTAGAAAACCATGTACCTAGAGTATCAAACCCACCATTTGATAACGTTGTAGAAGCCAAAGTTGTTTACAACCCTTTCACCAATTTACCTTTTCCCATGGCGGACGATCAACCCATGTAGGGAACCAACCGAGCCATAGCACCAACCCCTGGGAGTGCTATTGTTGCTGTCAACCTTGGTGACAACTTCACCGTGAAGGGTCATCATCTTTCTATGATCAAAGACATCCAATTTGATGGCCGTGCGTGGGCCGATCCGCATGAGCACATTGCCGAATTCATCAAAATTTGTGGTATGTTCCGGTATGGCGACACCGATGTCAATGCCATCAAACTCAAACTTTTTCCATCATCACTCGCCGGAGATGCAAAAGTATGGTACAATGAATTATCCCCAAGAATTATCAATACTTGGGAGGAGATGAGGCAAGCCTTTGTAAGCTGATTTTTTCCACCTGCCATGTTTGATCGATTAATGGGAGAAATTCGTGCTTTCACACAAAACCCTAACGAATCACTTGTCGAAGCTTGGCTTCGGATGAAGGATTTGCTTCGTAGTTGTCATGGACATGGACTATCCAAAGGAACCATTACCCAAATCTTTTACCATGGACTAGATGAAATCTCTCAAGGTATCCTTGATGCCGGAGGAATTTTTCTCTATAAGACTATTGGGATATAGAAAGTCAAAGTGCTGAAGAGTCAAAGTACTGCTAAAGAAAAGAGTCAAAGTACTGCTAAAGAAGAAAGTCAAAGTACTGCTCGATTATTAAAGTACTGCATGGTTAAAGGACTGCTATGCAAAATCGTTAAGGATAATAATGTAATTCTAGAATGTTCTAAGTTTAGTTTAGAATTACTTGACGTACAAGAAATAGAATTGTAAACCAACTAGGGTTATCATTATGCCTATAAAAGGACCCCTAGATTGGCATATGAACGTACGTGCATTATTAGAGTTTACTAAGATCGATATTAGAGCTGTTAGGGATTGTTAGTGAATCTGTGTATCAAGTAGGTTCAGAGTTTTAATATAATTATTAAAGTTAAAGTTAATTCTTCTTAGCTTTATTCAAGTAAATTTCGCATACTTAATAGAGATAATTCAGTGTTTCATTGTTAGTGACTTAGGATTTATCCAAGGTTGCTAAGCCCTTTACAAGCTACATAAGTTAGTTTGGTTAGAGTACATCGATCCAACAAGTGGTATCAGAGCTTGTGTGGAAACTCTGATTAAGAAGAAACCTTAAAAACTGATTTAACAAGATGTCGACTGAAGCTGCACCACCCCCTTCCATCACGTTACTCAGAATTCCTATCATCAAGAAAGGAGAGTATGATCTTTGGAGCATGAAGATGAGGCAATATATTGCTATTACAGACCATGCATTGTGGAATGTAATTGTCAATGGTAATGAAGTTGTTGCAGATCCTATTGAAGTTCCCGGACAACCTAAACCACCTAAGGTCGTCTTGCCGCCAGCCTACAATAAGGAATCAAGAAAAGGCTCTCAACATCCTATTGTCTCGCTATACCGATGGTCACCTACTCAAGTTTCATGATGCTAAGGATGCTAAACAACTATGGGCTACTCTCAAGACAAGGTTTGGAGGTAATGATGCTTCCAAAAGATGCACGAAATCTGTTGAAACAACAGTTTGAAATATTCATTGTTGGTGAAAGAGAGGTCTTGATGTCGCCTATGATAGATTCCAAAATCTTCTTAGTATCTTGGAGTTATACAAAGCGGTAGGTCTGTTGAAGATGTAAATCAAGTTCTTATGAGTTTGCCATCTACATGGCATGTGATTGCTACTCTGATCAGAGGATAACCTGGTTTGGATGTTATGGACTTTGATGATCTCTACAACCATTTGAAGGTGTATGAGCATGAGGTGAATGGAAAAACTAGTTCAAAATCTCATAGTATTCCCTTTTTATCTTCTGAAAAGAGAGGCAGTACTTCCACTAAAAGTACTGCTTCTCCTAGTCAAAGTACTGTTGCCTATTATACCCCCACCTTTGCTTAGCAAGTCACACCAACAAACACCATCCATTCTAGTGAAGTTGTTTGCTCATTCTTTGCTCAGCAAGCTACTTTACCTGTTACTTATGAAGAGGATTTGTCACAGATTGAAGAGGATGCTCTTGAAGAAATTGATATCAGGTGGCGAGTTGCTATGATCACTGCTAGAATCAAGAAGTTCATGAAGAAAATAGGAAGAGGCATTGACTTCAAGCCTAAGCAGGGTATAACTTTTGGTAAGTCCAAGATTGAATGTTTTAATTGTCATAAGACTGGACACTTTGCAAGGGAATGCAAGTTTGCTAAATACCAGGAAAACATAATGACTGAGAAACCCAAGCTTGAACTAAAGGAAATCCATATTACTAAAACAAAAGCTTTGGTTGCTCAAGAAAATCTATCAGAGGTTGACTGAAGTGCTGAGTTTGATGGTGAACCAGTAACCTATTGTATGTTAGCAGTGGAAGAATCAGTGGAAGAGTTTGATTGGAGCACAACTTTTGATGATGAACAAGGATTCGCTGCTTTGGAGTCTAGAGATGGTCTTGGAAGCTTTGATTGGAGCATGGAGAGTGAAGATGAACCTGTTCTGCTTGCTATGGTAGCTATTTCACCAAATTTACCCCTATCTCTGAGGTATGCTCTAAGTGTCATGATTTTTATCAAAAGGTGCTTACTGATTATGTAACTGAATGAGATAACTGTAAAAGAGCTAGGTCTGAGGTAGCTGGTTATCAAATTACTTTAGAGTCAATGGAAGCCAAAATAATAACACATTAAAATAATGAGATGGCTTGGGCAGAAAAATATGAGCAACATGATTACCAATTAAAATTTAGTGAATGGAAGTTAGGATGTAAGGTTGCTGAACTAGAAAAGATGACAAAAGAAAGGGATGAATTGCTAGAAAAGTTTGCTGCTTGGGGACAATCAGGCCTTTCTCATGTTAGTTATGTTGAAAAACAGAGAAGAGCTTACATTAGAACTGGACTAGGTTTTGGTATGGACTTTAGTAGCATAGAAGAAAACCCACCTAAAGATAAGGATGAACTTGAATTTGAGGATATAACAACTAGTGATGATGAACTCATTAACTATGTAGATACATATAGTAATGAGGAATCAATTAGTCAAACACCTCATGAGTTTAAGAAAGACAAGGGTTATCATGCAGTCCCACATCCCACTGGTAGTTTTCAACCCCTTAGAACAGATGTTTCTTGTTTTGGAATAGACAATTTAGAGTTTAGGAAAAAGCTTATTGGGCAATCTAGTTCTGAAACCCCAAAAGAAACATTTGAGAAACCTAAGGATGATGATGTTAAGAGTCAAGCAGTACCTTTAACTCAAAGTACTACTACACGATCAGCAGTACCTTTAAGAAAAAAATTCAAAATACTGCTAAACCTTTTTGGGATAATTTTGGTCAAAACAATTTTCATCATTCACCAAAAAGATAGGATAGTTTTAATCATAGACATAGAGTAAGACATTTTGGGAGTATGGGTCAAAAATTATGTTTTGTTTGTTATAGTCCTGATCATTTGATTAAGGACTGTGACTTTCACTCAAATTACTTAAGCAAATTCCCAAAGACCAGATCTACTACCCAAAAACCAAGAGAGAGTAAACTAGTCTGGAATCATTCACATAGGGTTAACCATAAAATTTCTCACAAGACCATAGGTACCCTCACCAGAGAAGATCTTTTTCAAAATCACCAGTACCTTCTGAAGGTACTGCTAGATTTTCACCCAATCAAGGTACTGTTAACACTTTTTGGAATGGAAATCCTAGGAGATCCAATTACTATCAATCTAGAAGGTGTTACACCTCAAGAAGAGTAGCTAGATCAAAGGACTCTACACCTGAAGTTAAAACCAAATGGCTTGAGAAAGAAAGTACTGATGGGGAACAAATAGTACTTTTAGTAAATAAGGTTGAAAAGGAGATTTTTGTTGAAAATAATAAAGAAAACTTGGATGAAAAAGAGATTTTTATTGAAAAACCAACACAAGTTTTTAAACAACCAAATATAATTGATCATGTGTTTAAAGATATTAGAAATTACATACTTAAAGAATTTAAGTATGTAACTCCACAAGGGCAACACAAGTCAGTAATGGCTTGGGTTCCTAAAATTAACTAACTCTTTTATCTTTGTGCAGGGCAACCCAGAAGAGGAGCTTAAAGATCATCTAATTGTGGATAGTGGTTGCTCTGGAAGCATGACAGGAGACAAAGAGATTATGTCAGATTTTAGATCTTATTGTGGAGGAAGATTTGCATTTGGAAATGATGCTAGCGGAGGAAGAATAACTGGAAAAGGAAGAAATGATGCTATTAGAGAACCTTTGGAGTTGCTGCACATGAATTTGTTTGGACCTGTGTCTATTGCCAGTCTAAACAAGAAGAAGTACTGTCTGGTTGTGACAGATGATTGCAGTAGATTTAGTTGGGTATTTTTCTTGGGATTTAAAGATGAAACTTTTGATGCTATCCATGATCTTATAATAGTCTTGGAAAACCAATTGAGACTCAAAGTAAGAGCTATTAGATGTGATAATGGGATTGAATTCAAGAACATGCTTATGGATGAATTTTGTGCTAAGAAAGGAATCAAGAGGGAGTTTAGTATTGCTAGAACTCCACAGTGAGAATGGTGTTGCGAGAGAAAGAACATAACTTTGATTGAAGCGGCGAAACAATGCTTGCAGATTCATTATTACCTATTAGATTTTGAAAAGTCGTAAGTACCGCTTGCTATGTGCTTAATAGAGTATCAGTCACCAAACCTCAGATGAGGACACCTTATGAGTTGCTTATGGGAAAGAAACCTAACATACGTTTTATGAAACCTTTTGGATGTCCTCTGTCTATTCTAAACACTATTGATGTTTTGGGAAAATTTGATGGCAAGTCAGAAGAAGGATATCTATTGGGATATTGTACCAACAGCAAAGGATTCAGAGTGTACAATAGAGTCACCAAGAAGGTTCAAGATTGTCTTCATGTTGAATTTTTAGAAGATCAAGCAAATCAAAAAGGTAAAGGTCCTGATTGGATGTTCGATCTTGAGATTTTGACTCCTTCTATGAACTATGTACCTGTTAGAGACGAAAATCAAGTTGTCCACAAAGAAGAAGATTTACAGTACATTGTTCATGGAGTTCATATTAGACCTGTTGTTGTTCCTGATGAAGAACCCATAACTGTTGAAACAAAGAAAAGTACTGATGAACCATAATCCTCATTGTCTTATGAGGATCAAGCTATTCAAGATGAGCTTAATATGATGCTTTTTCAAGATGTAGTAGCACAATCTTATGATGATGATCAAAGAAGAGCTTATGAAGAAGCAAAGAAAAAGAACAAGACTGCAGAGCTTCTCTCACGGTACTTTGCATGACAAGATTTTAGATCAAAGCATCTTCTTGCACTGTTATGAAAGACTTTGGATGATTTGGACAATCCTAACATGCCTGGCTTAGAAGATACTGATGATGAGTTTGAAGATGAAGGTATTTTCTCAAATTCCATTGAAGATGCTGATTTCACAAATTTGGGTGATAATCTGGAAGTTCCACAAACTCCTATCGTAAGAATTCATAAAGATCATCCTACTGGTCAAATCATTGGACCTTCTACTCATGGAGTGCTCACAAGAACCAAGGCTAAAGGTTTTTCTCAACCACATAATGCTTTACTTAGCTTTTGTGTATAAACTTTTAGGATGAATCATAAGGATCATCAAACATGTTTATTCACTTGCTTATCTCTCAAGAAGAACCCAAGAACATAGCTCAAGCATTAACTAAAGAGAGTTGGGTTGAAGCTATGCAAGAAGAACTTTTTCAATTCAAACTTCAAGAAGTTTGGGTACTATGTGATCTACTAGATGGAAAGAAAGTAATTGGTACACGATGGGTTTTCAGAGTCAAGAGAGATGAAAGAGGGAATGTCATCAAGAACAAGGCAAGGTTAGTTGCACAAGGATATAGACAAGAAGAAGGAGTAGATTATGATGAAGTATTTGCTCCTGTAGTAAGGATTGAAGCTATTCGAATATTCCTTGCTTTTGCATCATATATGGGATTTCAGGTTTATCAAATGGATGTTAAGAGTGCCTTTCTCTATGGCAAGATAATAGAGGAGGTCTATGTTAAACAGCCTCCTAGTTTTGAAGATCCTGCACATCCAAACAAAGTCTACAAAGTAGTTAAGGCTCTTTATGGTCTTCATCAAGCACCTAGAGCTTGGTATGAAAGGCTCTCTACTTTCTTATTGCAACATGGTTATAGGAGAGGAGCAATTGACAAGAATTAGTTTATCAAGAGAGATAAGAAGGATATCATGCTGGTTCAAGTTTATGTAGAATATATCATCTTTGGAACTACAAAACAATCCATGGTGAAGGAGTTTGACCAGCTGATGCAACATGAATTTCAAATGAGTTTTATGGGTGAATTAACTTTCTTTTTGGGGCTACAAGTTAAATAGTCAAAGGAGGGAATTTTTATAAGTCAAGATAAGTATGTCTC
>CM040238.1:225175642-225441277 GCA_022545495.1 Chrysanthemum lavandulifolium | reverse complement strand
TTTTGAGTTTGTAGACGTAGTCCGGATGTTCCATGTATATGAGCCTTCAGTCGACTCACGTACCTTCTTCTTTCGTAGTTCCATTCAAGAACGCGGTCTTAATGTCCATCGATAAACCGTGATGTTTTTGTGGTTGTAGGCTAAGAATATCCCGAGTGCTTCAAGTCTAGCTAAGTGCGAATGACTCTTCAAAGTCTATCCCTTCTTTCTCGCCATATCCTTTGGCCACGAGGCGAGCTTTGTTGTGGAATTACAGTCATTTCTTCATCCCTTTTTGTTCTTCTATAACCATTTGAGATCAATGACGCGAATGTCAATTGGTCTTGGAACCAAATCCCAAGAGTCATGTAGATGGTATTAGAGAAGTTCCTCCTGCATTGCTTATATCCATGCATTGTCTGCCATTGCCTCCCGAATGTTCTTCAGTTCAATATCGCTAATTGAGCAAATGTAAATGCACAAGTCGCAATCAAGTTGGTGTCTCGTCTGAATTGGCCGTGAAGGTTCACCAATAACTTGTTCAATTGGATGGTCTTTAGTCCACTTCGTAGAAGGATACCGTTGGTTAAACGTGTCATGCGAGTTAGATGGTTCTCGTAAGCTTGAAGATGATTCGGTGATTCCGTAGCAAGCGGTTTTCAAATAAGTCTTCATCTAACGTTGCATAGTTCGGTTTTGTGAGGTTCTTCTTGAAATGATATGGTTTGGTTTTGCTCATCAACTGCAAAACTGCTTTCAAGAATAGGATTGCGAGTCGATGTAGATGACGTTGATGGAGTTGGTGCATTGGTTTCGACCGTGGTAGATGCATCTTCATTGGTGGTGGTGGATGATTTTGGCGGGTGCGGACGGAATGATGGTTTGATGCATTTGTCAGTTCCACCATAGTATTCATCGAACATTAACTCAAGAAATTCTCCATTCATGTTCATGAGGAGTGCCGGCAAAGTTGATGGAGCTCTTTGTTGTACGAGTCTGAACTCGATGTGTCCGTAGTCTGCATGGGTTTGATGCGGTTCTAGAAGGAAGTCTCTCGAAGCAATTTTGAAAGTTCATCAAAATTTACATTCATCGTCTCCATTATCTTCCTAGTTCTTACATTATACACTCCAATGCCCTCGAGTTTTCGCTGGAGTATCCAATGAAGATTCCAATATCACATTTAGCTTTCGGCTTCCTAGATCTTCTACGTAGCTTCGTTGGATAGCACAAAGCGCGAAACACGTGAAGGTAGAGATGTCGGGTTTACACTAGCTCATATGGGGTTTTATTGAATCTTGGATGGATTGGGGATCGGTTGAGTGAAACAAGTAGTGGCAACAACATCGGCCCATAGAAATAACGGTGCACTAGAATAGATTAGCATTGTCGAGCAACTTCCACAAGAGTTCGATTTCTTCTTCAACTACCCCATTCTCGCTTGTGAGTTCTAACAACCGATGTCTCGATGTGTGATTCCAACATCTTCAAAATAAGCTCTTAACTCGATTAGTAAATTATGTGTCGTTGTGCTGCTCTTACTACTTCACCGGAGCTCAAGAAGTACTTGAATACGTTTAGGTGATGATGATGCTGGTGCTTAAATCTTTGACCTAAATCTAACCCATGTATATCTTGAATAATCATCGACGATAACAAGAATATACTTTTTCCCATTAATGCTTTCAACTCTCATTGGGCCACATAAGTCCATGTGCAACATATGCAACCTTGCTTCCGAACTAGAGTAACGGATTGGGTTTATATGATGCTCTTTTGCTTTTCCTTGTTCGCATGATGGACATAAGTGATCCTTGGTGTATTTGAACTTTGGAAGTCCGTTGGCGATGTTGTCTTTGGCGGTTTGTTGATGGTGTCTAAATTGAGATGGGATAATCGTCTATGCCACAACCAGACTTTGTTCGGATGCTCGTGTCATAAGACATATTGGTGATGAAGAGGTCATTTGGTTAATGTCGATAGCATACAAGTTTGTCACGATTCCCAAGATTAAGAGATCGATGCCATCCGTGTTTCTAATGAAGCAAGCATTTTCTAAAAGCAACCTCTAAATCGCATCACAGGAAGCCGCCTGACGAAAACAAATTGTGTCCCAACCTTCAACATAGTAGACCGGTGATCAAATAATTTCCAAAGGTAGATCTCCAAACCCATGATAGTTGCTACATGATCATTTCCAAATCGTATAGTTCCATGAATTTCAGACGAAATTGATCCGCGACTTGATTCACGGTCATGTGCTTGGAGCAACCGAGTCGACGATCCAAAGACATTGTTGGGTTCGATAAATACCCAAACCCTTAATCTTGGATTTGAATAGAAAATATCCTAAGTGTTTAATCCAGTTTAAACACAATCGTGTCCTTGGCGCATAGTCTCGGTGAGCCATCTTCGAGATACTTAGCAACGAGGCCAAGTATCGGCCTCTCCACTGCAAGGCGGATCTTAAAGGGTGAAGACCAAGTCAAGAAGAAGATGGTGGATTCGGTGAGTGATGACAATATCTCACTTTGAATCCCTACGACTCCTCTCAACTGTTAATCATCGAAGACAAATGAAGAAAGAGATCAAGGCTTTGAAGGCAAGAATGAGTCGATAAAGCGGAAAGTTATACCCGTGATAAAACTAAGTCCTCAGTGTTTATCCACCATACATGGTCACAATCTTCTAAGATCATATATTTCCATTTATAGTAGCGGCGATTCTCGTCAAAGGAAATAGTCTCGCGCCTACTATAAATAGAAAGGTGAATAATGTTGAATCCTTCAAGATTCATGTTTGCTAAGATCTATGTTTTTGTCTTCTAGGTTAAAGTAAAATATCATACTTGTATAAATAGCATAAGAAGAAGAGTGAAAAGTTTAAGCTTGTGAATTGTAAAACATACATACACACAAGCCAACTTTTCACTCCTCCAAATACAACTTTATCCTTGAGCTAGCTCGGTGGTTCTAAGAGTTGTGCTCGGACTTAGCACGAGCTTAGGAGTCACCCCAGACCTTGTCATTTCAATCCCAGTACTATTCATGATACTTGGGTAGCGTGTTCTTTTGATTTATTTCTAATAAGAATATGATGTTGAAAATTACTGTGTGTTTTACTTACATTACTTTGTCATTATTCACAGATTAAATTGTTTTAAGTACTTAATTGTTTTAAAACGATAGTGAATAGGAACAACAGTGGTATCGAGCAAGGCTAATTATAAAACTTCGTTTTTTAGGCGCTCTAAAAGTTTTAAATTAGGATCCTACATGGTCAAATTGATGTACCCCAACTAGTCGATAAAAGGGTGGAGCTTTCTCATTGTTGCCCTAGACTTGAAGTTGGAAAATTCAACAAATGGAAAAAGTATACTTTGCTATTTAATTGGGATGGAACCTTATTATATCAAGTGTATAAATGAAGGTCCATTTGTCCCAAAGCTATTTGAAGGTTTGCCCAAACACAGGCTCGATGAACCAGGATGAAAGGAGAGTGGTCAACGGGACCAAAGACTCAAAAGTATCATCATATCTTGCCTTTCGATGATATAATGGAGTCGGTTATAAGTTGTAATATGACTAAACAAACACAGGATGACCTTGTCCATAGCCATGAAGGCCCATCGATACCAAGGAAAACAGGATAATGGACACGAAACTTGAGTACAATACCTTGTGGCTAGGGACTCAAAACACTCTCTCAAACTTACACCCGTTACAAAACCATTTTAAATGAGCGGCTAATGATAGTGTTAAGTTGTCCAAACATGAGATTAATGTTGGTTTTGTCAATTGTCTTCCCGAGAAGTGGTTAAACTTCTCTCGGGGACTTAGAAATGCAAATCATATCCAAAACATTGATCTTCACGAAATTTATGGAAATTGTCTATGAGAAAAACCTCATCAATGACGATACCACGACTTAAAAAGTCTCGGGATGTCAAGAAGTCCCGACCACCTCCTCACCTATGTCAACGCTTTCTTTTCTAACAATGTGGTTCAAGATTTTCAAGAAAACTACGATGATGAGCACGATGAGAGATCATGTGAGGAGTACCTAAATGACCGAACGTTGAATTTCGGAAAGGGCACTCCTTGCAAACTCTCGAAGGTTTATTAAAAAAACAAAGATTTTTCAAGCTGCTAAAGCAAATGAGGACCTTGAATGCTTTAAGTGTCACAAAGAGGTCATTTTGCAAAGGACCTATTTTTTCAAAAACAATTTCTAAACCCTCTTACAGACCATCAAGCTCAAATCATTCCTCGGGCTTTACCAAATTTCAACCTAAAATCTATCGGTCTCATCAAAACTTTCAAAATAAATCGACGAGAACAAAACAATAGATTTTGAGGCTAAATGAGAAAAATCAAAGCTAAGCTTGCATTGCTTGAGGCCACCCCTCATAACCAAAAAGTGTTCAATGCATGCGGGGTAAAACAAAGGTCTTGTTCTTTGAAACCTTCGACGGGATGAAGAGCCAATCTCATCGGATGACGAAATGGTGCATGTCAACAGCGATGGCCCTCTCGAGAGGAAGACAAGCTAGGCGTTGGAAAGAATCATGCGAGAAATGGAGAATGGGTTAACATCACAATGAAGAAGGTAAATATTCTACTTTCTATGGATGATGACTACGATTAGCGGATCTTATATGAACTATATCAATGTTGACCTTAAGTTTGTAGAAGCGGCGATTAAATCTTTTTCTAAGTACAACAAGTTAGGTTTTGAATTGAATAAGTGTAGAGATGAATTACTACATTTTTAAACAAGCTAAGCTTGAGGCCGTCACTTTACAAATTCAAAACACCGAACTAGTCAAAAGAAATCAGGGCTCTTCAAGATGAACTAAAAGGGAAAAGATATCATTGAAGGTTGAATTGCTAAGAATCCAAGGGTCTTTGATCTTGTGGGTGCCCCAGTAGCAAAAGAGAGTCATAGGTGAACATCATCTCATGACTCTCGCAACAAAGACCGAGTCCCAAACCATTTGTGTCTGGTGGCATGATTACCAGTATGTTGACTATTTCAAGCCCGGTGGTGGATTGAAAGACTTAATCCACGAGAGTAAGCTTCCCAACTTTGACTACAGGAAAATTCTAGAGCACGAAAGTCAAGCTCTAAAGAGCATACTTGGACTCCTCGATGTGTCTAGTAGTCTTGAACACATCTCGAGTGAAGATGAATCTCAAGCACCCTTCCACCTTTGGAACCTCTTTAGGGTCTTGATCCTAGCTCGAGCTTACTCCATTACATTACAATCCACACTCTCCTAAAGAAAGGTCTGGACTTGGTAGAACCATTTTGAAAAGACAATCAAAACCAACTCGACAAGAATCCACCCCACCGAAAATTCCACATCCTCTCGTCCCCACTAAGTCGATCGATTCAACGGCCGATGAACTTGTGAGGAAGCTAAGCGACAAAATGGAATCTATTGAAAAGGTCCACAAACCAATCAAGGAGACAAAGTCGGCTTCCTAGTTCCTCAAAGTCAAAAGCCACCACCAAAAACAAGCGGAAGTGTGATCTATGCCACTATACGGTCATACCATCGACAATTGTTATAGAATCCTTTTTGCATGATTCGTAAAAAGGATGATCACGGATCACGACCACTTGCAATATGTGAGTACTCTCAATCAAGAAAACTACACAAAAGTTGGTCATCAAGATGCTTCTTCATCAAGCTAAAAATTGAGAGCAAAGCCTTTTCCTCCTTGCCCCACTTTGTGGCTTTAATGATCATCATACGATGATTGTCTTATGAACATATGTTGTGATATTTGCGGTAACTACGACTCATAAGACATCTCGAGATGACAACGTCATCCATGCAAGGAGAAGTTCAAAACAACCAAAATCCATCGAGTCATCCTCGGTCTCTAAATGCAAAACTGTGGTAGCTCATTGCACTCCACCACCGACCATGAATCAATTGCTCAATTCAAAGAGACCATGAGACCCAGCCCACTAGCAAGTGGGTCACGAAGAAACTAATTCAGTTTACTACTTGTGCGAGACATGCCGGAGCCTATCGGCATCTAGGCAATGGATGCTCAAAGCATGACCGGTGTAAAGGAATATCTGCACAAGTTTGTAAAAGAACCAGGACCCAAGGTAGTATTTGGTGATAATTCATCATGTCCCACTCGATGGTTATGGTTCGATGGCGCAATGGAATAGTTTTCTCTAGAATAGCTTATGTCAACGGTCTCAAATACAATCTAATTAGTGTCGATCAACTATGTGATGCAAAGTACATTGTCCAATTCAATGACAAACAAGGTACCATTTTAATGCCAACAAGGAAGTTGTGTTGATTGCTCTAGGAGAGATGGTGTTTATGTCTTAGACATGTCAACGCTCTCTAAAGATGGAACTTGTCTCTTTGCCAAAGCCACGAAACCATCAACCTGTCAGTGGCACAAGAGACTCTCACACTTGAACTTTAAAACCTCAACAACTTGCAAAACAAAACAAGGTCCTTGACTTACCATCCTTTGGTTTTGCAAAGATAAACCATGCTCGACTGTGAAAAGGCAAACATCAAGAGCATCCTTCAAACCAAGCAAAACTTCTCCATCAAAAGTCGCCTTCACCTCTTGCATATGGATCTCTTTGGACGATTAGTCCTAGATCAATCCAAAGATGAGAAGTATACACTTGTCATTGTCGACGAGTTTTCAAGGTACACTTGGGTATACTTTCTTTCCAAAAAGAGTCGAGGCTAATACTATAATGTCATTCATCGGGAACATTGAAAACGAATGACATTACGATGAAACAAATCGAAGCGACAATGGTCTTGAATTTAGAAATCTTGAGCTTGAGAGTTTCGTGATGAGAGGAATCTCCCAAAATTTCTCATCTCCTTATACCCCGAACAAAATGGGGTGGTGAAAGGAAAACAGAACTCTCATTGAGGTGCAAGAACCATGTTAAATGGCTCGACCCTCTCAAGCATTTACGGACTAAAGATCAAAACGACTGTTACACTCAAAGCAGTCAATCATTGTCAAAAGACATAATAAAACCCCCATATGAGATATTCAAAGTAGACTTCCTAATATCATTTACTTTCATGTATTTGGATGTCTGTGTTTATTCATAATCACAAGGATCATCTAGGCAAGTTTGATGCTAAAGGCGATGATGGATACTTTCTAGGTTACTCAACGATCGCAAAGCCTTGTGGTGTTTAACACAAGAGACAACAAGTTGAGGAAACCTTTCATGTCACCTTTGATGAAAGTGTCGAAAGCATTAGGTTCTCCAACACCTCGGTTGAGGAGATAGGAATTGATAACAACTTCAAGATATCCTCCGATGAGTTTAACACGAAATCAATTCCTCATACCAAGGCGATGTTGACATCTCATATTATGTCTTACCTCACAATCTGTCACAACCAACCATCGGTGAATTCATTGATAACCAATCGGTCCACGATGGGATAGGTAACATTGAACCAAATGTTCGGGACCACGTGATTCATGAAACCCAGCACGAACAAGACATCTCAACGGATGCTCTTGATGATACTATGGCTCAAATACGAACTCACCCCTATGTCACGGTGGCTTCTTCAAGCTCGGATCCTAGACCCGCAAAGTAAGTGGACAAGAACTCGGGACATTGAGCTTGTAAACATTATTGGTGAACCCACGAAGGCATGCTCACTAGAAGCATGGTACGCTAACTTAATGCGACTTGACCAATGAATGTCTATATCGCGATTACCTATCGAAATAGAACCCAAAAGTGTCACAGAGGCTCTAAAATACCCAGTGGGTTCGGGCTATCAAGAAGAACTGTGACAGTTTGATAAGAACAAGGTCATGACCTTGATCAAATGTCCTCGGGATGTAGTAGTCATAGGAATGAAGTGGGTTTTGAAAAAAGCCGATGAAAATGGCATCATTAAAAACAAAGCGGACTTGTAGCCAAAGGTTACTGATCGACAAAAAGGCATTGACTATGATGAAACATTTGCTCTGTTGCAAGAATGGAAGCCATCGGATCTTTCTTGCATATGCAACATACATGAACTTGAGGTCTACCAAATGGATGTTAAAAGTGCATTCTTAAATGGTGATCTCAAGGAAGATGTATATGTTCAACAACCTCCGGGCTTTGAGAGTAGTGAATTCCACGACTATGTCTGCAGAAACTTGACAAGGCCCTTTATGGACTTAAACAAGCTCCCGTGGCATGGTATGAAACTCTCGACCTTTCACGATACAAAACAAGTTTGTCGGAGAAAGATAGACAACACATCGTTTGTCTATAGAACTCAACGAGGATGTGATACTAGTCCAGTGTATGTTGATGACATCATCTTTGGCTCAACAAACTACAAACTTTGCAAGCAGTTTGGCGATGACAAAGAAGTTTGAAATGAGCATGATGGGGAACTCACATACTTTCTTGGACTACAAATCGAAAAGCGATAAAGGAATATCCATCGATCAAGAGAAATACACGAAATCTCTTGAAGAAATATGAGATATCGATGTACCTCGATAAAGACTCCAATGGTCCCACCTAACAATCTTGGACACGATCTCTCCGGCAAATCGGTCAATCAAACTCATTTCGTGAGGGATTGTTGGCTCACCGATGTATCTAATCGCTTCTAGACCGGATATCCATTCTCGGTATGTCTAATAGCAAGATATCGGTCAATCTAAAGAATCCCATCTCACTGCAGCCAAAAGAATACTCGGTACACGAAGGAACCCCAAGCCTTGGACTCTATTATCCAAAGTGCTCGGGGGTTTGATCTCGAGGTTACTCGACTACGATTATCTTGGTCGCAACATGGATGAAAAAGTACCTCGGTCTGTCAATTTCTTGGAAAAACTAGTTTGTTGGAGTGCTAAAAGCAACAATCGAGCTATGTCCTCACCGTGAGGCGAATATGTAGTCGCATCGGGATGTTGTGCCAATGTATTATGGATGAAAAGTCAACTCGGTGACTATGACATCCATTACAAAATGGTGCCCATCTTACGTGACAACACCAAGGTGCTATTGCAATCTCCAACAACCCCGTCCTCCACCAAAGAACCAAACACATTGATATCGGATATCACTTCATCGGGATCACATAATGAAGGGAGACATTGAACTTCATTTCATCCTACATCGAATATCAACCGGTGATATCTTCACAAAACCCTTGGATGAACCTACCTTGAGAGACCGAAGTCGAATTGGGAATGCTTGACATTGAAATTCGTGTATCCGAAAACCAATCTCGATAAGTTCTCTCAAATGGTTCATCCTCCACTGACATCCAAATCAAACCTCTCACCGAATGAGTAAGACTCACTCGGGGTCCCCGACGAAAGCATTGAATGAGTAACTAAATGCTCCAAGTATTAGTTACTTAAATGTCCTAGGTTGGTAATCCCACCAACTTAATATAGGAATACATGTCTTATTGTCGGAGTATCATCATTACCTCACCCCACTTGGCATTAAATGCCTTCTCTCACATAAAATATCCCATGGATATTTTATTCTTGCTAAAGTGCACTTTCATTGCATTACAATTGTTGCTTCCTTGAAAGACGAAATTTCTTGCGTAAAGTAGTGGATGGCATTAAATGTGGAATATCAAGCGATCTCAAAAAGGTCTTTACATATCCACACTTATACAAAACCACCCTCTCACTACTCTATAAATACCTCTTCAAAACCACTAAAACACACACAAATCAATTTCTGCAACTAAACTCTGTCAAAATCCTTTCTCAAATCCAGAAATATTTGTGTGTTCTCAAACCTTCAAAACCTCTTTTGGAAAACCCTCCTTGTAAACATTTACAAAAGTTTTTCATCACAAACTAGAGAGATCTAAACACTTTGATTGTTCTTGCCAAACGTTTTTTAACCCTAAAAACTTCTTTAATAGAAATGGCTAGAACACAATCTCTCCAGTTGCTTCTCGATGGTAGGGATCTCACTAACGTTGAATTCAAAACAAATAATGTCATAGGTAATTTTGAATACCACGAAAATGTCCCAACCTATAAAGACATTGTAAAATTTTTATTCAACCGCCCACTCAAAACGGCCTTTGTAAATGTCCTCGATGGTGTACCCAAACTACCTCGTGGAGTTTTGGGCAATCACTAAAACCTTTGACCCGACACCTTCTATCGATGAGAATAACCTTAGACCACTCGTGGAGTATCTCATCGAGTTCGGTCTTAATGAGGGCAACAATACACCTGGATTACAAAACTTTTGCACTTCAACGTGGTTATATTACAACAAAGGTGTTTATGTCGCCCATCCCGAACCTTCCATAGTGAAGGATGGGTTAAAACAAATCATTTTGGATCCAACATTTTGGACAAGACCCGATCACTAAAAATTCATTCCCGTGGCTTGGAGGATCCTTTTCACTTTTGTATTTCGGGTCCTCGTGGGAACCACTCATCCACCGAGCAGTTAACTCTATTCATTGATGATGGCATCTTGTCGATGAATGGGGTCAATGTCGACATAGGGGAGATCATTTACGGTGATCTTGTAACGGTTCTGAGCAAAACTAGGACTAAGTATATTTCGTATCCTAGGTTTGTCTCTTGTACTTTATAATCGCATCGGTGCCAACTATACTCGGGATGAAAATTTTGAAAATTTACGGCATCACAGTCCTTCAAACTTTCAAAAGGACCCATCCCTTGTCACACCTATTGAATTGACGGCCCATATGGTTCTTTGTAAACAACTGTGAGGATCGGTGTCTCAAACCACTGCTCCTAAAGAGAAAGGGAAGTCTCGTGGGACTAAGACTAAACCAAAGTCTCGGGGCCCCGAGGCTTCGAGAGCACCGCCTAAGAGGCACAAAAGCTCGAGACAAAAAGACACCCACCGACTGTGCAACAACCACCCGTGACAACGAAGGACACCGATACATCACGGTCAAGGCCTTTGGTCACACCTACTACCCCCAAGATCCGGAGGAAACAAACAACCCGCTGGTGGGAGCGCGCACCACGCGCTGATGATGACATTAACAAATCCAAGTCTTTGTCGGAGGGCACACCGATCGATCCCAAAGACTGGGAAACAAACAACCCACCGATAGGGATACAACATTCACCGACTCGCTAAAGGCACTGGAAATACCCACCAATGTCTCGGGGGTCACTGGGGACAAAGACTCGAGAGAAAGGAACAACCAGCCGATCACGGAACCCAAACCAATCGACTCCCGAAGACACTGAAACTCCCACCGGTGTCCGAGGGGTCCACGAGGACAAAGACTCGAGAGGATCAATACCACCGATATGGAACCCATTCCCAACTCTTGTTAACAGATTCTTGAGGTTCTTGAGTTGCTAAAATATGATGATGACCTTCTTTGAAAGTGATGAAGAAATCTTATCGGCATGAGAAGAAGTGGGCCGAGGTTCAATCGAACAAGAGCCTCAACGATCAAAAGGAGCGGACTAAATCCCATTCCAACATGATGATCGGGCTCGAATCCTCAAGCTCGATGAATTCAAAGAGTTTGACAATGTTCTTCCCTCACCGAAAGGCGGTTGGCTCGGTGGATCACCGTGGCTTCAAGGAAGCTATACTCGGGGTCACCAAAACATTGTGGGAACAACATCGAAATTGCTTTGCAAGTTATCTTTGTTCTAAAGGCAGAGGTCTGAGGCTTTGATGAAAATGTTCATGAGCAGTGGACTTGATGTATGATGACTCTTGATTGAATGAAAATATGGCCAACTTCTTAAGGCACCTTGAGATCAGAGGCACAAAGATCGATGAAATCGTGGAGTTTGTCAAAGAAGATCCAAGACTTAACTCTCAAGTGCTAAAGACTACAGAGGCATACTTGAAACAATCCTCAAACCTTAATGAGCTCGCTAGATCCGCTCAAGTCTGCAAATGTTCGTGGTCTTCCATCCTCGATCCGGTCTCTTCAAGCTACAATTGACTCTTTGAATACACAGTGGCGACCATGGCTCGGGCATCCTCCTCCACGGCTCGGAATCTTGGTCCCCGGATGATCGCCTTGGAGCTTTCTCAAGCTAACTTGGATGAAAAGGTCATCGGTATTCGGGGCGATACTACGAGATTAAGGCTATGATGGTGAAATCTATCAGCCTTCAAGGTCAAGCCGCTCGGTCCCCTCAAAGACCAACGCCAAACTCTTGCCCTCACTGAAGCTCTTGCAGCAGTTGAGGGAGAATCTTCCAAGAAACTCCTCTTCACACCGAGGGGAGCAAACACCACCCGATCTCGGCACTCAAACATCATCATCATCGCACACCGGTCTCGGCGGTACCAATCTCATCACTTCCACCTCATGCAACAACAACAACACCGATAGTCTTAACACCAATCATGACAACAACACCTCCCATTATTGCATCATCTTCCTCGGGACGGGACAAGGGCAAAGGCATCTTGACAACCACGATCTGAGAAGATTCCTACAAAATCGGTGACATTTGAATACCTCTTCACTCTCAATGCCTAACCAAACACCTTGCTAAAAGAAAGGAAATTGAAACAAGGCGAGGATGATAAGAAGACTAAGGAGGCACCGCCAAAGTGATTCTTAGAAGAAGTGAAAATGTGGAATAGATGCAAGCAAGCTCAAAAGGTTCGAGCGGTACAAAGTTCAAAGATGCTCAGTCGCTCAAATGGTCGCAATGAAAAGCGATATGAAGAAAAGAAAAGAAAAGCAAGCTCTCGAGCAAAGTGTAATCGAGGAGTACAAGCGGACAATGACCGGTAGAAGGCTTCTGAAAAATCATCGGTGTCAAGATTATTCCCAACACCAAACCATTGGTTATGAATGTTTTCGAGAGGGATGACAAAAGACACTTTGAGGTTCATGATCCTTAAAATTCGGTGACTTTGGGATCAGAACTTGATGAACTTGGTCCGATCATTGGAAAGAAGCAAAATAAGGTGGTCAAGGATCGATGAAAATGCTCGATAAAGATATGAAAGGTCGAGGGATGCACCAATTAACGGGAATTCACCGCCTTGACTGCACCTCAAGGATCTCAACCACAAGCTTCCACTGGCAAAAGGAAAGAGTTGATTTCCAACACGAGATCAAAGTGCACGCCTTGAATGCAACAGAGAAGCGCACGAGGTGTAAATTTTGTGAACTGTCTAGTGATTGAAGAGCTCGAAGAGGCTATTCCACATTGATGTCTATAGGAACCCTGCATTTCAAAGATGGAGTGACATTGATCAGTGGAGTGGTTGCAATGATCGACTATATTCCGGTGGCCTCTCGGATCCAATCCCAAAGAAACATCGGGTTTTGTCAAGACCTAAATGCTAAGATCGAGACCATCCCGACGAAACACTCATCACCAAGAAAGTGAAGCTTGAAGCACCGGGTATCCATCCGGATCGACATCAATTTATCTTCTTGTACTAGTGATAGAATTATGTAATCGATCAATAAAAGATGTATGTTTTGTTAGACTACTCAAAGTTCCTTATTATTTTCATTAGTACATCCATTAAGAAAGAAGCCATTAGCTCACTTACACCGATCAAACACTTAGGCTATTTGTATATCCAAATAGGGAGGCGTTGGGTTCGATAAATACCCAAACCCCTTAATCTTGGATTTGAATAGAAAATATCCTAAGTGTTTAATCCAAACACAATCGTGTCACCGAGCGCATAGTCTCTCAAATGAGCCATCTTCGAGATACTTAGTATGAGGCAAAGTATCAGCCTCTCCACTGCAAGGCGAATCTTAAAGGGTGAAGACCAAGTCAAGAAGAAGATGGTGGATTCGGTGAGTGATGACAATATCTCACCGAATCCCTCGACTCCTCTCCAACTGTTAATCATCAAGACAAATGAAGAAAGAGATCAAGGCTTTGAAGGCGAAGAATGAGCCGGATAAAGCGGAAAGTTTTACCGGATAAAACTAAGTCCTCAAGTGTTTATCCGGTCCATACATGGTCACAATCTTCTAAGATCATATCTTTCCATTTATAGTAGCGCATTCTCTCAAAGGAAATAGTCTCACGCTACTATAAATAGAAAGGTGAATAATAACTGAATCCTTCAAGATTCATGTTTGCTAAGATCTATGTTTTGTCTTCTAGGTTAAAGTAAAATATCATACTTGTATAAATAGCATAAGAAGAAGAGTGAAAATTTTAAGCTTGTGAATTGTAAAACACACACACACAAAGCCAACTTTTCACTCCTCCAAATCTAACTTTATCCTTGAGCTAGCTCAGGTGGGTTCTAGAGTTGTGCTCGAGACTTAGCCTCGAGCTTAGAGGAGTCACCCCAAACCTTGTCATTTCAATCCCAAGTACTATTCCGCAAGTACTTGGGTAACGATTCTTTGATTTATTTCTAATAAGAATATGATGTTGAAAATTACTTTGTGTTTTACTTACATTACTTTCGGTCATTATTCACGAGTTAAATTGTTTTAAGTACTTAATTGTTTTTAACGATAGTGAATAGGGAACAATGACATATTTCGATAACACGCCAAGAATGAAGAAGAAGATTTTAGAAACCGTTTTGATTTTGGTTCCTTTGGGTTAGAGGTAAAATCGATCACACTCATAGAAGTTATCTATTGGGAAGACAGTTCATCACTCATTCTACCATTCGAGTGTGAAAGTTCTACCCGTTGGTTTCTAAATGTCATCCAAAGTAAGGACTATGCTTCCTATCAGTAGTGTAAGACCTAAATCTTGCAACTAGTCTTCCTATGGGTTTAGCATAAGTTCTTTTAGGAAGGTTCTTCTGAACAGGCTTAATAATCTCATTCTTAGAAACACAATCATCATGAATATTAGTTAAATATTTCTTACAAGTTAAACAAAGAGATTCAACACATTCATTAGACTTAGCAAGTTTCATAGGTTTATTACATTCAGATGAAATGTCTTTCTTATTAAAAAGCGGTAAATTCCTAGGGTGTTCTTCTACTTTCTTCTCTTTATTCAAGCTACTTCTCTTAGAGGCAGGCGAGACTCTATTATTCCTTGTATTACTCTTAGGCTTTAGTCTGCTGCTCCTAGAGGTACTTTCTAGTCCTGTAGAAGGTAAGGCACACACATTAGGATTCACTTTGTTATCAAGAGAAGTGGTTTCGGCTTTCCTATTCTCTTTAGAGTGCTTGTTTAAACTTATGTCGTTTGTTCCATATTTTTTAGATGTGGAGGCAGACGCATTAGTGGTACTCATCTTAAAAAGGCCAGGTGCTAAAACTTTTGGTTTATCGATAACCGCTTTTTCATTTTCAACAATTATTTCTTTTTGCTTAGGCAAGGCTGGTGGAGTGACTGATTTTGACAAATCTTTTTTTTCATTGATTTTTGGAGGAGGCATAGAAATTGATATTTTTTATTTGAAAACCGGTTTCGAAACATTTTCTTTCTCCTCAGTCAATGGTTTTGCAATCTTAGTATCCACAGCCTTTCCTTTTTGACATTCCAGCTGAGCCCTCAAAAGATCATTTTGCTCTTTCATGTCCTTGTAGGCGCGCTCATACGACGAGTTTTTCATACTTGCATTCCTCGGTTTTCGATCAACTTGTTTAAAATATGAGACATTTTCTTTTCAAGTTTTTCAAGAGCTTTTCATATTTTGAAACAATTATGGAGGTCTCGGTCGAGTCTTTCATGATCTTGAACAGAATATGTTTGTAAAACAATGGACATAATATCGGTACACGAACATCTTGAAGAGATGATCATTTAAATTTTCCAAAACTTTGATGTGTTCAACACTTTCAAGAGCTTTCTTTACCACGGATTTATGGTCCTTGACAAAGTCAACTGTTTCTTTCAAAATGCTTGTTCAAAATGAATTACCCTTGAATTGATGTTATTCAAATGAGGGGCAATTTGAGTTTCAAAAACTTTTATTTTCATCATCAAAACTAGAAAACCATATGTTAGTTGTAATATTGGTTTTAGATTTGTGATCTCTTGAAGTCTCCCAATTCTAGTTTTAACATCTTCTAAAATGCTTCGGCATCACTTGTGTTAAAAGGATTGTTTGAAGACATTTGTTCCATGTTTGACAATGATTTCGAGACAACTACAAGAGTTGAAACTGGTTTTGAAACTGTTTTTGGAACTGGTGTTGACTCTTTGTTTGAAACACTGGGAGTGATGGAAAACTTTGACATTTCTTTTTGTGAAACAAAAGTAATTCCATTAATTTTGTTCCATTTGTTATAGTCGATTGGTTTTATTTCGGATTCTTTTGTTTCATTTTGATCTACTCTCGTTAGATAGTTCTAATGTTTCAAGAGAATCACGAACGATTATGGGTTCATGCAAAGCTTTTCCATTGTTCAAAACATTCTCGTTCTTTTGAGCTTTCTTGAGGAAACAAGGAGGTGTGTTACCAAGAGCCATTTTTGTATTGTATGAAAATACTGGATTCGTTTGATTAATTAGTATATTGGTTGATTTGGTGAATGACCCGTTGTAACAAGCAAATTTTATAATTTTACGATTTTTTCATTTTATCAAGAATTTCATCAAGAAGAGAATCTTCACGTTTTGAAAATCGAGAATCAACTGTTTCTTCTCTTTTCAAGATCGTAATAAGTTGCTTGTTGTTTAGAAAGTTGGTTTTAAGATCGAAATTTCATTGTTTAAAGATTTTATTTTCAAGTTCAAATTAACATCAAGCGTGTTATACTTGATTTGCAATTTTGTTTCTCTTAAAACGGAATCTCGATAACCAATTTCTAATTCCGACTCTTTGTTTTTGTGAAATTCAAAGGCTTTTGCATTCTCCTTGTACCTCTCAAGCTCAGCGGTCAATTTATCATTTGCGGCCTTAACATCGCGATTGACCTTTTGAACTTTCTCAATTTCAATGCCACAGTTATTGATTAATGTTTCAAATAAGGCACGTGTTTCCTCATCGATCTCGTGGATTTTGTGTCACACGACCTCCACTAGGATCCACATATGGAGTTTGAGTTAGTATTGCTACAACTCGGATTGTCCGGTATGTATCATAAGTGGGTGTTGGCGTCGCGAATCGCTCGTTATGAGTAAACACATCAAATATGACATTGTTATAGCATGGATCAATGATTGGTACCTCGAATCTTGCATTGGCGTCATAGGCGGAGGTGCGTCGGACTCGGTGTCATACTTAGCTTCACGAAGATTTGCCATGAAGATGCGGTTGCATTGATGTCCTCTAGGTCTTCCAAATCATCCATAATAGCAAAAATCATTTTCCTCGAAAGACTTTTGCACCCACGCTTCGACTTATGTGCTAACAAAGATAGCTTTATGAAGATCGTAGCATTTTCTTTTTCGCTTAGTAGGACAATTCCTTTCCATGTGACCCACCTTGACGCTTGTAACACGTAACTTTGATTACCACGATTCACATTTCCATAATTCCTAACGATTTGGGCCGCAACATTCCCATTCGATTACCCATTGCTCTATTCCCAACATTACGCCCCATCGATTTCCAACATTCCGACCCAACCGATTACCCCGATACGAAACCGCTGATTACCTATGTGAAATCCAAGAGCATATCCTGTTGATTCCCAATAACTCCAACCATTTGTCCTTGATGACCCATATTCACACCCTACCGTGCAATTTGCACGTGCAGTATTTGATGAAATCCTTTGGTTGTTGTTAGTTGGTGTGGAATAGCGACCTCAAATGCTTTAGTCAAAAAGCAAATGCGTTGAAAAAGCTTGTTCTTGTTCGGTTTCGGATCGGTGATTCCTTGTTCTGGTATTGTGGATCTGTTGTTGTTGAATGACTTGTTGTTCGGAGAGTAGAATTGTTGTTGAGGATAACGACTTGTGGTTGTGGAATGTATTCTTTGCAAGTTGTTGTTAGTGGAAGATGATGAAGCTTGTTGTTGTGACTTCACCGGAGTTGGAGTCTTTGCAATTAGTACCAATGGATCATGATTCTTTCCAATCTTTCTTTCCTAACTTCATTGACTTGACTTGGTTTTGTTTCGAAAATCGTTGAGTTGATCAAAGTTCACCGATGTAAGTCCTTTGTTTGGTTGACAATAGTGACATATCGTCCCCATTCTTCCGTAACATTGTTGAGAAATTTGATGCTACTCACGATAGTTACGGGTGCCAACTTGTTTCGATAAGCTCATTCATCAAAGTGCAAAACCTTCCATAGTAGGATTCAATGGATTCTCACGAGTTGATGTAAACCTCTCCCATTCAGTTAGCAACTTGTTCTCCGTGTCTTGTTGACCAATTTCATTCCATAACATAGCCGTCTAACACGTTCCCACATATCGTAGCGCTTTCACACCTGTCTACTGAAGAAGATGTCTCTTGGCAAACCCGGTTGGACAATGTGTATTGCCATGTCACCGCTTCAACCTATTTGTTATCCTCTTGAAAGTATTCGATTCATTTTGATCACGAAAAGATAGTGGGACGGGAGGTGTTGCATCGAGTTTCGGGTCTTGGACTAGTCGTGGCTTGAAGGGTCCATTCGTAATGGATTGAATCTTGAGTTTTCCATTAGGTTTGGTCTTGATGTAGCGAAGCATACGACTTATCCATTGAAGATATCCACCTTTTTTCCAGCATAGGAGGACGGTTTTCGGCACCGATTGCATGAATGTCTTGTTGAGTTGTCATTGATGAAGGTATATGATGATAAAGTTGATGTAGGATCGATTCAACGATAAAGGAGTTGTGTTTGAAGAAGATTAAGCTCGATTGTTGTAGTGAAAATTTGGTCTAAAAACTTAAAAACCTCAATAACTTCTGTTCGGAGCGTTTTTAGGACTCGAAAGTTTACCTAAACAGTTCATTCAGCGTGTCATTCTCCTCGTTCTCACTGTCGTTTTGATGGGTAGAACGCTGAAAACGGAGTTACGGTTCAAAAGTTATGGCCGTTTGAAGTTTTGCTGAAAATCTTACTCGTAAACCTTGTTCTTAGGCGTAGGAATAGGTGCTTAGTCGTAGGATTTGCTTAGGCGTAGGATGCTTATGCGTAGACTGCTTATGCGTAGGATTCCTTATCGTAAACTATATCTTCTGGCGTAACCTTTAGGCTTAAGCGTGAAGCTTGTCGCGTAAACTTAAATGCTTATCGAAGAAACCTTACGCGTAAGTGGTAGCTTATGCGAGAGTGTTACTAAATAGCTTTTATGCTTATGCGTAAACTTAGGTTTAAAACCAAAATCCTTTACACTTATACCAAGGTAAAAGATATCCAAAGTCGAAGTGTTCCTCAAACTTATCCAAGTGAGGGAAGCACCGAGTAACCTTTAGCACGAAGATTCTTCACCAAAAGCTTATGCGTGGGATTTACACTTCTTCGCTGTATACCTTACTGCGTAGGAAAAGAGGTTTTGACTTTGCTTACGCGTAAAATAGGGTTTTGACCAAAGGTTGCTTCGCAGAACCGCCTGCGAAAATGTGTAAAACATGATTTTTCACCCAAAACACGTTTTCAAACGATTTCTTTTGCACAAACTTCTTCAAAACACTTAAATATCAATAAAACTACAACTTTAACCAAGATAACACGTAAAATCAAAACTTTAAGCAAAAAGCTTGCGTTTTATGTAAAAACGAAACTTGGAGAAAAGTTTCAACCAAAACGAACACAAACACTCCTAAACCATTGTTAGCGATTGATACCAATTGTAGGACCTTAAATATATCAACCTTATCACGTTACCAAGCTTACCACGCGTATACCACGTAAACCACAAACACACGTATCGTAAAAAGTAACACACACAAACTATAAGCGTAAAGATGAAGTAGTAAAGATGGTGACTTGAATATGTGAACCGTGTATGTAGAGAGAAGAAAAGATGAAACAAGATGTTATATTGCTTAAAGAAAAACACACACAAAACACACTCAAGCACACCCCTCAAATGACCATTTGAGGGGTATTTATACTACAAGACAAAACGCCCTAATGGGCTTGGCCATGGGCTTCGTGTGGGCTTGGATTGGGCTTGGGTTACATTAACTTATAAAAGGCTAGCTTAACTTGACTAATACCCATTTAGCTTAGCCAAATCCATGAGCCCGTTGACTATTCTATTACGATATCTAACACGCGTTACAAAGTTCCTAAACGTGAATGACCATCACTTCTATTAATTATTATCAAGGCTAACAACGACAAAACTTGTAAACAACTTGTAACTCATGTAAAATAAATTATCACTAATAATCCCAACACTTTAACCTTCAAAACAAGTAATTGACTTTACGCCAAACATCATTTCTAACTCCATGACCCATAGTTACAAGAACTTGACACATTGACTTAACGTTTTAGAGAACATAAAAGTAAGTACAACTACTAACGGAAAGAAGACCAAGACACTTGAAAATATACCAAAATATGACTTGACTCTTCGGGGCTTCCAACTTTAACACCTTGGTTCCAAAAGACAATCTCAACTAAGAGCTCAAACAAAATCCCTTCTACACTTGAGTCTTACCTTTATCCTCCTTGCTAGGACCTACAAAATGTCATCAACTATAACATAATCAATTATTCATAACTCAACATGATATAACATTAACCCACTATACTTACCTTCAATTATTCCAAGGACTTCTACCAAGTAGAGTCACCACTTCCTTAAGCTTCCTAAACAACAATTAATCTTAATTAGAGACTATAACTAACAATCTCAATGAATTGGGCATCTTCTATAACTACTTTTAACTTCTAAATTCAAAACCTTAATTACAAGAATTGGGAAAATTGCTTACTTGATTTGAGATATACAATTGAAGGTCTACTATCCTTAATAATCACTTCAATAGCCCAAAATTAACTCAATTGATGATGATCTTGATACTTTCTTCTTCTTCTCTAATTCTTTCTTCAACTTGAGGTAACCTCCTCAAAACCTGGATAAGTCTTTATGAGACTAATTTTCTCCTTTTATATTTATTCTACTTAGGCCAAATGACAACATTAGTCCCTCTATTCTAGGATTCTATATTTTGGCCATAATAGTTCTTAATCTTTCTTACTAGCTACAAATTTAAGAATCATTTTTATACATTCTAACATAAAAGGTTAATACTTCCATTTAATAATACATTGACGGAATACGGGTGTAACAAAAATAGGCAATGGAATGGGCAAATGAATCTACATTTTAGCAATAAATTTGATACACCAAATTCGATAAAAATGTCATGTACGATATTCCAAGCCATCAATATTCACTAATTTTAACATTCTTTATATCTTAAATTTGATACCTACCAATTGAATGATGTCTTAAAATTCAAGATAAGATAGTCAGTGAAAATAGCAAATTCAATATGATACACCAAATTTGATTAAAAAATGTCATGTCAGGATATTCCAAGCCATCAATATTCACTATTTTTAACATGCTTTATATCTTAAATTTGCTACCTGCCAATTGAATTGAATGATGTCTTAAAATTCAAGATAAGGTAGTCACTAAAAATAGCAATGAATTTGATACATGAAATTTGATAAAAGTGTCATGCGGGTTTTTCCAAGACATCAGAATTTACTATTTTTGACATGTCTTAAATTTTGCAGAGCGATGTCTTAAATTTGAACATGTCTTAAATTTTAGAGAGTCTTTGAGTATTTAATGTAAAACATACATATTTCATAAAAATGTCATGGGCTATCTCTTTTACGACATCTTCTCTATAATGAATATTCACTATTTTTGATGAATTGAATTTTTATTTACTGGTTTGTGTGCTATCAAATTTAATACACCAGACATGTCCACTTCAGATTCAAAATTTAGACATCATTCAAATTATTTAAGACATGCTTAAATTTCAAGTTTTTCATACATTATTCACATCTTTTTTATACATCTCACTTCTAATATCGAAATGGATATGAGTTTAACAAAAGGAAAATTTAGATTGTGCATTGTTAATGGTGATCGTCACTCTAACGTTCTTTTATTAAAAAAAATAGTAGTTTTAGGCAATACGTCAGGTATAAATTTGCTCTAGATACTAGCGGGGTTATACGTTTATCATACCGTTTTCCTTCTGGTGACCAAGTTTACGATATCAACGATGATGAAGAGTTGAGGTATTTCATAAATTTTATTTTATCTACAAATAAAGATCAAATGATATTGTATGTCAATCAGTTTTATCGAACACCACAATTAGATCCTTATCATAGTCAAACTGACCAACCTTCCCAAACATTTCCATCTCAAACCAATTATCAACCTTGTAATAATTTTCCATATTCTCAAAATATTCAACCTTCTCAAGATTTCCAGCTTTCACAAAATCTTCAGCAACATCAAAATTTTCAAATTCTTCATAATATACAATATACTCAAAATATTTAATTTTTGAAGCCAAACCAAGAAACTCAAAAAATAACGATTCTTCAAAACTTGTTTTTTTAGGATGTTGGTTTAAATCAAAAGATGAATGTGTATTGAAAATCAGTGAAAAATGTTTTTTAGATGGTTATGAATACAAAGTTAAAAGAACAAATCCTCAAACATTTAATGTCTGTTGTGTGGTGGAAAAATGTTTATGAAAAATACATTGTGGAAGTTATAAGGGTAGTACGATGTTTGTTACAAAAAAATTTGAAGACAACCACACTTGTCCAAGAACCATAACACATCAGCATCACAGAAATGCTAACAAAGCATTAATTGGTTACCTTGTCAAAGAGCAATTAGCGGATCCCAATCAGGAATATAAACCAAAAGATATAATAAAGAATATTGATGTACGTTTTGGAGTCAATATTTCCTACCAGCAAGCATATAGGGGGTTGCATGAGGGGTTAGAGATGCTTAGGTGTGGTCCTAATGAATCTTTTGAGAAATTGTCATATTATTGTCACAATTTAGAAAAGAAAAACCCTCGTTATGTGAAAAATATAAAAGTTGACAACGAAGGAAGATTTGAAATGATGTTTATTTCCATTGGTGTTGTGGTAAGTTATTAGTTCAATAAATTTTTGAAAATTTGCTTATTTTTTTTAGCTAACTAAAGTCATATTTTTCATGTTGTCACAGATTCGTAGTTTTCGGAATCATTTAAGACCAATGATCATAATCGATGGTGCTCACTTAAAAAGTTACTTCTACAATGGAGTCAATCTTCTAGCTGTAGGTATGGATGGTAACAGCCAGATATTAACTATCGCTTATGGTATTTGCCAAGGTGAGGACAGCCCCGAGTGGACATGGTTCCTTGAACATTTGAAGTTTTGCATCGGTGAAAAAGGTTTGACAATCATATCCGATCGACACCCAGGGATCATTCAGGCTGTTAAAAGATTCAAATCTATATATTGGAAGATGTGCAAGGCGTACACGATCCCTGAGTTCGACGGTTACTTGGCCATGATACAGGTTGCTAGACCTAATGGATATAACAAACTTAAAGATGCACAATATTCAAAATGGTCTCGGGCTCATTGTGTTGCTAATCGTTATAATTACCTGACATCTAATAGTGCAGAGTCCGTTAATTCATTAACCCGGAAAGCTCGTAAACTTCCAGTTACAATGCTCATGGAATTCTTTAGAGATCTACTACAGAGGTGGTATTACGAAAGGAGGGAGACAGAGGTATATTTTTACTATCATTTCAAAATGTGGTATTATCAAAATGTTTTATATAAAACACTTAATCAGATAGTATTTATTTTTAATTATGTAGATCTTTGGTGAAAATGAGCTTACACCTCATGAAGCTAAAGTGGCATTTAGAATACAAAAGTTATTCTTTAAATGTCTTGGTATCAATGTTGACAGATACCAAGTGGATGATAAACATGCAAGCTATGTTGTTGATATAAGTAAACATATTTGCAGTTGCAGAAAATGACAACTTTCAGGCTTGCCTTGCAATCACGTAATAGTTGTTTCAAGATTTCTCAATATTACCGATTCGGGTATTTGGGCAGAAAAATGGTTCATGAAATCTACATATAGAGCAACATATGAAGAATCAATTAATCCAGTCTGTGATATTGAAGCATGGGACACTCCAGCTTATGTCACACCTATTTTACCTCCTTACCTAGGTAAACGTTCAGCAGGGAGACCTAAAAATAAAGATCGTATCCCAATCTAAAGGAGAGATGCCAAGAGAACCATATTATACTCGATGCACAAAAATTGGGCATTCTAAAGATAGATGTCATGAACCTACATCTTCACAAAGATCGTCATACGACATCTTTATGTAATTGTTTGGGTGTTATTGAAGCTTAATCGAAAAAACAATATCTTTATGTTTATTGAAAAAATATGCAACTTTATATAAGTGATTGATGAATCTCTGTTATATGTTAACTAAAAAATAATTGCAATTTGTAATTGAAAAAACAATACGTGTTTGTTGCAAAAACAAGCTTAATTGAAAAACAACAAACAAGTTACGTTGAATAACGAATGCAAATAACATAAGATTACATTGGGTGTAATAACTACACATTCCTAACCTTTTTAGAGCATGAATAGTGGTTTTCTTTGGGAACTTTGACCTTTCTTTTCTTTGGCTTGATCTTTGTATGAGTGAATTGGTATCTTGTAACGTAAACATTAATTAGTTTCTCTTCAAGTGTTATACATGGGAACATGTCACACGGATATCGATGTCGATGACCAAAGGTAGCAAACCATCGTCGAACTATTATTTGGTTTTGAAAATTAAAATATCTAGGTGTTTTTTATCATAACCCAATTCCACTTACAAGTTGATGCAATTCATCCATGCAAAATGTGTTCATATTTAGAAAATCAACATAAGCGTAAACACCATCGTCGAAGGTGATACAACCAAATTTGGTAGAGAAAGTACCATAGTGATGTAGCCTAATTGAAAAAAGTACTTCATCTTCATCACCATCTTCACCATATATTGCTTCCGTGAAGTTGTATTGGCCTTCAGATCTCCATTCATGGACAACCATATTATGAATTAATATTATGAGTTTTGAATGTATACAATGAGCAAACATTTATGGGTATTTATAAGTAGAAAAATGATTCACCAATAAAAGATAAAAACGCTTTTAACTTGTTTCATTCGCCTAGCATGTAAACACTTCCTCGCCCAGACATTTCCTTCCCTCGCCCAGATCCCCTCGCCCAGACATCATCTTCCTCGCCTAGATCCTAGACCAAGCTTCCTCATAATTGTTACTCGCCTAGATCCCATCTTACTTGCTTAGACTATCGCCTAGATCCCCTCGCCCAAACCAAGATTCTCGCCTAGTTCACTCTCGCCCAGTTCCAAGCTTCCTCGCCCAGACCAAGTTTACTCGCCCAGATTCTCGCCAGACCCAAGCCTACTCGCCCAGATTCTCGCCCAGCCTTGCTCGCCCGACTTCCTCGCCCAGAACTTGATCCCTCGCCTAGCCTCATATCCCTAGCTTCAATACTCGCCCAGATTCTCGCCCATCACTCTTTTTATACACGTGTATGGTTATAAACTAATCTTGTACTAGATCTAACGGATAATATTAAAAGTTCATTTTGGAAAATTTGACGTCTGAGGTTCAAATTAAAAACACCTCTTGTAAAAGGTCATTTAAAAATTTTCTCTTAAAAATTGATTGGTGGGAATTTAGAGAAAAATCTTGTCTGATTGTCTGAAGTGATTTATGCATTAGGTATATATTTAGAACGCTGATGTAGGTCTAAATAAATAGCGTATTAATGTTTAATCACATGTGATTTCTCATGAAAGTTTTATCAACGAAGAAAAAATGAAAAAAAAGACGAAAAACATGAAAAAAAGTAAAAATAAAACGATTTTTTTGTCGAAATTATATTAAAGTCCGTTTATAGAAAGATAATATTCGTCGCAATTGTGTAATTATTTTCGCTTAACGATTAACGGTTTAAAAAAATTTAAATTATAAAAAATACGTGAAATATTAAAATATTTTTAATCTAAGCTATTGATTTCTTTTTATATAAAAAGTGAAGATAAGACTATGAAAAAAAAATTAATATGTAAAATCCCTCGCCTCATAAAATTGAAAAAGCAGTTTTTTAGCTCAAAATAAAAGTACAATTATATTTTTTTATTATTTTAACACAAAAAGAGTCACACGGTAAAAGATCTCTAGCAGATTTATTGCCTAAAACGGCTTACCTCTAATTCACTTACCCACACCATTCTCTTTCTTGTGACCCCACGCTCACCATAAATACAATAGCTTTACCCACGCGTGTCTCTAACTCTCCACTTACGCGAGTAACCCTACCCTGCCAATTCATACAAGAGCCAAAAAAGGCCAATGTCAATTTTCATGACATCCTTAATCCTCTGAATTTTAAAGCAAATCCTACCGCCTTTATTATTCAGTAAAAAAAGGATTGTAAATGTTACTGTACATTGTGAGATGAACCATGTAAAAAAATCAAATTTAAATCCCCAAAACATTTAAGAATTTAAAAAATAAATGATTACTTAACCCACATCAAAATTTGAATTACTGTGTTGTACACATGCATTGTATGATGTATTTTTTTTCTTGGTGTTGGTACTTAAAAGCTAAAATTTGGGAAAAGATATTCTCTTATTTATATCTCAAATCTCGGCACAGTGGAATGTGTAACCTGCCTGCTATTCCATTCAACTATATGTCTTTTGCATTGGAAAATGATAGACGTGACTTTAACGGTTATGTTTTAAAAGTGTACATTTCTGTAAACATCGGTTACTTAGGTGATAATTGCATCAAACACGTTAATGTACTATATTATGCATAAATTCATTTTATAAATTTAGTTTTAATGGTAATGTTTAGAAAAATATAATAATTGTTTTTAAAATTTGTGTTACTCTTCGTCTCGCAATACAACAACTTTACTTTTAAAATGTACAAAATTTTAAATTTTTGTTAATTATGATCAATAAAATATTAGGTTTTGGGGCTGTGTCGTTTATATAGTGGTATGAGTTTTGCATGCTATTTTAATAATAGAACACCAATTCGCATAATAAATGATTTTTAAGACAAATGTGTACGTTGGATGCATTAATGAGTCAATATATCCGCTTGAGTGTTGCAATTAAATCAAGTCAAGGTAGTACAAGTAATTTATGATGGTGTTCATGTCATCAATATCACCTTGTCCAATTTTGAATAATATGTTCATGATCTATCCGTGATATCTTAAAGACAAAGTGTCGCTTATAGTAAGTGTAGGATCCGAGGTTTATTTTTTTTAAATTTCTTTTTTAAGATTGACCTAAACGCATTATAATGTAGTTAAGATATATTATACATAGTCATTTTATAAATTTAGTTTTGAAGGTAATGTTTAGAACAAAAATAATTGAAATTTTTGAATGCGTGTTACTTTCTTCGTCTCGTAATATAACAACGGTTTACTTTTAAAATGTACAAAATTTTTAATTTTTGTAAATGATGTTCTTCATCAATAAAATATTTTACTCACTAAAATGGTTAGTCGATGTTTGAGATTGCTTATTATTCCGTTTGTGCTTCTGCTTAAATATAAGTACTTATAAAAAAGTACTTTTAGATTTGCTTATTTTATAAAAAATGCAGTATATTTGTAAAATACTAATTTTAGTATAAATTTTCAATTAAGTTCATTTATAAAAGATTTTATGTTAAATATGAGAGTAAAAGTTATTTTATTAAATATCAAATAAATAACACGAAATAAAAAGCAGGAATTGTTTTTTCGAAAACTAAACAATGTTTTTGGGACTTTTTCTACTTAAAAAATATGGAAAATAAGAAAATAAATCAAAATATTATTTGGAATATTTGTTTCTTTCATCACTTCATAAACACATTAATTAAGCTGTACAAAACGCATTACACCTTGTACTTTCCTCTAAAGTTCAAGACTCAACATCTGACAAAAAAGATACCCTTTTTAAATTCTTGGTTTTTCCAAATTAATTGACTTCACACACAAACACACACTTTTATATATAAATGTCCAAGAACCCATTTTTAAATTCTTGTTTTCTTCTATAAATTTAAAAGATTGATGCTTTAATTTTGTCTTGGGTTTTTTTAGAAGTGAAATTGAGGCAAAAAAAAAAGATGGTGGAAACAAGTCAACAGGGCCAAGATCAAGAGTCTTCTGCTTCAATTTCAAATCTTGTTGGTAAAGATTCAAACTTTATTTGTGGGTTCTTGTTCTTAAGTTATTTTGATGGATTATTTTATGTGGGTGTTTGGAAATTTTGTGTTCTTGGTTGTTTTAGTACATGTTTAGTATGATTTAGAGTTTTATATGCAATTTAGGGTTAAAAATGTTGGTTCAGATCTTGTTTATGATTTTGTGCAAATTCTTTATGTTTTGGGTTTTTTTTTTTTTTTTTTTTTTTTTTTTTTTTGTGATATTTTTCTTTTTTGAGGTTATGAATTGTTGCATAAACCTAAAATTTAAGGTTTAGGTTCCAGCATGACATGATTTGTATATAGTTTACTTAAAAGACATGGATGTTTGTTTAAGCTTATACTCATAAGCACATTTTTTTGGGTTTATTTTCGAGCTTATGAACTTATTTTGCGTATATTAACTCATAAAAAGCTCACAATAACAAAAAGAAGCTAAAACAAACACCCCCTAATGTTATGTTGATGATGGTTTAAACTCACTTTAGAGTGTTCAGAAGGGGGAGAAAAAAAAAACTTGAGATAATTAGGGTCAAAATGGTTAGTTTCAGTTCGATGTGCTTATAATATCATGCAGGCATGTTATTTACTTTTTGAAAAAAATTGGTACTTGTAACAGGTAATGGACGTCCTTTGCCTGGCAACCGAAACAATAAGGTATTTGTTTGCTTTAAAACTATAGCTACATGTGTAATTGTTTTGATGTAGGTTAGATAATGTGTTTGACGAGTATTATTTATTTGTTTTTTCCAGCCAAAAAAAGAAAGGATTGTTTCTACAAATCCTTCAGCGAATACCCCTGTAAACTCAGCAAATAATCACACCGCTCTGGACCCAACTTACTTCTATGGAGGTTAGTTTATAAAAAAGATGGATGGTCAATTTGGGTTGCGTTCTATCTCAAATGGGTCGAATAAATTTTTTAGCGAAAAGGGTCAAACGGGTTGAACCTATTAAGTTTTCTTTATTTATGAAGATTTATGATATCTCTGTAATTATATTGTTTTTAGTCATATGTATTCATCTATAAAAGTTTATTGTAAAAAAAACGTGTTTGTGTGTTAACCTGACTCTGCCCGTCTGGACCTTTTCAAACTGACCTGTTTTTTCGACCTTTATAATCAGCTATTTTCTGGACTTTTGCATGACCTACTATTATCTCATATTTGCAATCAGGTTATGATGATGGCTCATATAACCACTTGCAACTAATGTCTCAGGTGAGAGTCTGTCATATAACAGAAACTAAAATTTTGCCGCTTTTCTTATGCTTCTAACTTAGCAACTAACGGATTTTTGTTGCTTTCGTGTTGATCTGTTATAGGCGATGTACAATGATAATTCGTCACTCTTGTATCATCCTGCTTACGGGTTTGACCCCCAAGTGGCATTTGGTCAGTTTTCACCGATAATGATAGATGGTCAACTTTATTCACCTTCTTACTACACGCAGCCAGTTTCTCCAACTGATCTTCCAACACAAGCAAGCATCAGCCAAGAGGGTCTTGGTGAAAATGTGTTTTTTGACCCGGGATCGGGTTACTATTTCCATTACCCCGTGAGTAATAACAGTCTCGGATTTTACAATGGGTCTCGTGAATCAGTGTCGAATCAGTCAACACCGGTGGTATACTCGGGCGTATCAACAGACACAATATCACGGGTACTGTGATTCTGTTAGCTTGACCACTAGTGACTCAAATGCGGCTACCAGTGAAAGGAACCGTGGACCAAGGGCTTTAAAGCCAAAAGGAAGTAATTCAGCTGACAATACATCAACTCCTATTGACAACCTTTACAACCAACCAGATTTTGTTACTACTTATGATAAGGCTAAGTTTTTTGTAATAAAATCTTTTACTGAAGACAACGTGCACAGGAGTATCAAGTATGGTGTGTGGGCCAGTACTGCATCTGGAAACCGAAAACTAGATGCTGCTTTTAAAGAAACTAAGGAAGCTGGAGATATGTGTCCGATTTTTCTCTTCTTTTCGGTAAGTTTACATCAAATCTCGTTAGATGTGACAAGTTGGGTGGGTCAGGTAATAGGTTCGGGCTGAAGCATGTAATTTTTTTACGGGTCAAGCCAGGTCTGGTTGGGTTGACCGAATTGACCCGCAGACAGTCCCATAATTCTTGAGAGACATTTTCAAAATCTTTTCTATATTTGAATATTTTAAATTTTCTACCTATTTGACCCATTTCATTTGTAGCTAACATTTTGAATTTTGTCTATTTGACCCATTAGAGATAAAACATTTCTCATAATGAACTCATACATAAGTCGATGAATCATATTGCTTAAAGCTCTCTATATATAAACATTTGCTTACATCCACTTGATGAAAGATCCTAACCCTCAATTTTCATGTAGGTAAATGCGAGTGGACAGTTCTGTGGGGTTGCTGAAATGATAGGGCCTGTGGATTTTGAAAACGATGCAGACTACTGGCAACAAGATAGGTGGAGTGGCCAGTTCCGTGTCAAGTGGCACATTATTAAAGATGTCCCAAATACTCTGTTTCGCCATATAATCCTTGATAACAATGACCATAAACCTGTAACTCATAGCCGAGACTCACAAGAGGTATTACTGAAATAATCCAAACTTGATTCCGTATGAATTAGTTGATATGGTTTATGTTCTCTCTCTTATGTCTCAAATCTCCAAAATAAATTAAAATGCAAAAAATTAATAGGGTCAAATTGGTCAATCGGGATGAAAGTCGTACATTTATTTATTCATATTTGGACAAAATGTGTTAAGTTGATCCGATCCGACCCATAAAAAAATTTGCACGTTTTGACCCGTTACCTATTTACCCGTTTTGTCACCTTTAACCAACGTCAATGTTGAATGATTAATAGTTGCTTTTTTTGGTAGGTGAAACTTGAAAAGGGCATTGAAATGTTGAAAATCTTCAAGGAACATGATGCAGATACATCACTCTTGGAAGATTTTGAATTTTATGATGAAAGGGAAAAGTTTTCCGATGAAAAGAGGGACAAGGAACAAGTTTCTTCAGCTAAAAACAGTGTTGATGATGTGTCAGTAAATCAGCTTTCAGAAAAAGTTGCTGATTCCCTTCACTTGGAAAAACACAAGGAGGCACAATGAAGTGGTTACTAAGTTGGACGTCTTGCACAAACTAACGCTTTTGGTTTCATGACAATGTTTAGTTTCGGGGCGTTGCTAATTTTCTTTAAATTTCTTTGACCTTTTAGTTCTATTGCCCCATTGTAATTTGAGTAGTTTGGATCATTTGATGATGACAACGGTGGTAATTAAGTTGCTGACCAAACAAGTGTACAATTCTGAATCATGTTATCTATCCGAGAATTAATCAAAATGGTAACTTTTGATTTCTTATTTCTGTCTTCATTGATCATTACATGTTGAATATATATTTTCGTTGTATTCGTCCCAACAAGTGAGAACATATTGATTCAGGTTGTATTGTATCGATAACATGTAATATCGCGAAACGTTATCAAAGAGGCCATAAAAACAATCAGTTCACATTATAAGTTTCTTTTTCACAATGTTTATGGAGAAAGAAATTATTCATAATAGATGCATATTAAATAAATAAATCACCCCTTTATAAAATTTATTTTCTTATTTGGTCTCAACCAATGGTCATTGGACCACTCACACAGAAGCCTCTAAACCGAGCCTTTCTGACCGTTGTCATGATCTCAGTTTCAGCCATTTCGAGCATTTTAACAACTTGAGAGAAGGATGGTCTAACATTCGGGTCCACGTCCCAGCAGCGTGTCATTATTTGACTAAGAACAGGAAGGCAGTCATCGGGGACAGTTGGTCGCAGGCCTTTATTCACAACAGCGAATGCAAGCTGCACGTCTGTTAGGTTCTGGTATGGTAACACACCCGTTATAAGTTCCCATAGCACGACCCCAAAGCTATAAACATCCACTTTTTGAGTGTAGGACCGATTCTGCATCATCTCCCTACAATAATTGTATAAAGCGTTATTAGAGTGCAATTACATTATATCCAATAATAATGAGAATTTTTTTAAACATGCAATCATCGTAGACAGTGTTTTAAAGTTAACTTACGGAGCCATCCACCGATATGTTCCTTTCTCTGGTGTCATTCCTTCAGTCAGCACTTCAATTCTTGCAACACCAAAATCAGCAATCTTGATTGATCTATCAGAAGCAATCAAAAGATTATCCGACTTCAAGTCCCTATGAATCAATCCAAACCCATGAACATATTCCATACCCTAGCAACATCCAACGCTTGTTTAACCGCCAACCTCAAAGGCACCGATTTTTTATTTTGGCGCCTATTTAGGAACTGTCTAACAGAACCCCCTTTTGCATATTCAGTCACAATACACCAAACCATTGGTTTGTAACATCCACCAATAAACCGAACAATATTTGAATGCTTTAGATGTGCAAGCATCATAACTTCTTGTTGAAATTGTTGCTCTAAAAGCTTTGCTCTATCCACATTATCCACTGGCCTTTCCAGAAGCTTAATAGCAACATCTTCGCCATTGTAAGTACCTTTATAAAGTTTCCCAAAAGCGCCTTGAGCAAAAACAGGTCCCACGTTAAGTTTTTCAAGGTCTATTGTCCATTTTTCAAAATGTTGAAGACCTTTTGTTGGGAAAGAGTTATCTAATAGAGCTTGAGCTAGAGCATCGTCACTTAGCCCTTGTGAAACTTTTCCTTTGTTAACACTATAATCAGCGGTATATGTTTTGACCATGTGTTTAAAGCCATTTGACCCTGACGAAAGAGTGTTGGAACCACATGAACCTATGTTGCTATTAGCCGTTGGGACTCCAAACGCAGTTCCTCCATTGTTGGTCATTTCCAAACTATTGAAACTGTCCATTGACATGTCATCATCGAGCTTACGGTAGAACCCTTGTGCTACGCCTTGGTTCGTGCACGATGGACCCATCAACATTATTTTCGACATGTTTAGACTTTCTTTTATTATGCGAAAGTGAAGTACATGCCTTGAAACACTGGCTTATTTTTTGCAGACTTTTCTAAAACATACATACATGACAATATGACATGTAAATTAGCATGAACAAGAAACACTAATGATGCTAAAAATGCATAAATTAATGTGGTTTTATATATCTAATCAGTCTATTCATAGCAACGATGTTTTTTCTTCATAGCTAAAAAGATCATTATCATGTTCAGATGTTTTACTTTTGAACTTGTATGCTATACATATCACGCGAAATAGCAGTGAACTTTCACACTCTTACCAATATTTCGCAATTTTATTGTACTTTGTAAATGACAAAAACTAAATTAATAATAGTAACATGATTTCATTTCTTACTGATCATAGGAAGACACTTTCATTTTCTTACTAAAAATAGCAGCTTAATTTACATTAAAAAAAAAATGAAAATATGCAAGGATCATATGAATCAGTCTCATAAGGAATTTATCAACTAATTATAAACTCATAATTCAAAAGCAAAAACATTAGTTTCAAGCACAAGACCATCCATATATTAACTCCATTTTTTACGATCTAACTAAGGCAAATTTAACCATAATCTTTGTAAACATCGATCATTAAACTTTTATCCACAAAAAATAAGTATATATGACTAAAAAACAGAAAGCTAATGGACTTACAGATAAACAGGAGACGAAACTTGTGACGATGATTACAAAGCTGTGAATGGAGTTAAGTGTGCGTGATTCTGTGTATATGTTGGGTTGAACGAAAACAGAATGTGAGTCTAGAAGGAAAGAAAGAAGACGAAGAATGGTACATTTGGTCTTCCTTTCTTCATTCTTTTGTTTTATAGTTTTCTTGCATCATTCCAAGAAAATGCTTGTAATATTCCTGTCAAATAAGATGAAATGACTTAAAATATATGTTTTGATGTTATGTTTAGGCTATTTAATATAGATGGATGAACTAGTCATTATTATGATAATATAACTTCACTATCACAAGTCTCTGATCAAGAAATTCTTTTGTTTGACTATTCATATGTACTATAATATTTGTATCATCTTATACCTTGTATATATATGCACATGTGTCTAACTGACCCTTAACTAGCTACTGAATAAAGGAAAATGCTGATTAATAAATACTGTTTCACATACAATATCATAAAGACTTACTATCAAATAGATAAAAACAGTCGAAATCAGATCAGTTATACAAGATGTAACATAGTCAAAGGTACGTCCCATGGTTGTTGCCAGGACGGCACGCACACAACTATAAACATAATGAATTTTAAACTTGGGCCGATTTGATTATATTCAAAAATTACAGAAATAACATAGTTTCAAATATTCATTTATTTACCACCACATAAAATAATAATGAAGGTGTATTGAGGTTCATGGTGTATACAACCAAATAAATCATCATGATAAATCAATATCAAGTATAAATAATGGTTCAATGTTGTAAGCCTGTAAAAAAAGGAAGATTAACTCAAGCATCTGTAAATCAAGAGCTTGATTCTTGAAGCCTAGAACTCTCTTTAATGCCTCGTCATCTCCTTGAAAATATTTGACACCTTCGGCGATAATCTTGGAAGAAATTTGAACATCTAAACCATAAACAAAAGATATACGTGTAAATATTTATCAAAAATCACGACAAAGCGTTTTACATGTAAAAGAAATGTGTTTCCCTTGTACTAACTAGTAGGGAAATATTTGGTCAACTTGCTATTGCGTATATTTACTTTTTGGTCATTGGCATTAGACAAACATACCTTTGCTACGCGCAAATGTAATAATACATTCCTACAAGGACAAAGCGATCACATCTCTTTTTTTGGGACAGGAATAAGGCCATTCAATTGTGGGTTAACTATTTCTTATAGTTGTAAAACGACCAGAAATTGTTTTGCCCTTTAGTACATAGGCCAAGCATACATGTGAAATTCATTTCCAAAAGCGAATAAATAAAAAGAGCATACCCAAAGCTTCACGCATGCATCGATGATAACTGGAATCAGGCAGACAAATATGATAATGGCAGATTGATCGACGTCAAAGCCATAATGTTCCACAATTATTTCTAGCAAAGTCTGCCAACCCGATTCAGAATGATACCTGCAATTTCCAAAAATTCAGCAACATATCACTTGCTGTTGAATTAAAATTCAAAGAAACTAGTTTGAAATTTTGACTTTGACACTCAAAGTTAATTGTTAAAGAGTTTTTTTTATGGAGATATGAAGACGGAAGAGAATTACCCGAGAAAAATATCCGTTATAAGTATGATTAAGAATGCCTTTCCTGTGTCTGAAACATTGTTTATTATTTTATACCCTGTAAATTTCAGCAAAGCTACCTACAAAAAAGATTTTGAAAGCAAAAAATTATCAATCTTTTTAGCAAATAATAATCATGTCAATTTGGAATCGACAAATAAACAAATTGGCCGCAAAATTCAAAATTTGTCTTAAATTGCAAAAGAGGTGGCCCTGAGTGCATATTCACAAATCACAACTTATATAAGAAAGTAATCCTGTTATGAAGAAATGGCTTCCACATTTATACATACAATAGACCTACAATTGTGCAAAGGTCTTGTCAAAACTTAGTAAAGAGCTAATAGTTTTGACTTTCATAAATCAAAGATGGCGAAGGTATTTTGCAACTGGACTGTTTTCGTGACTTAAACGCGTAATTATATTCCATTAATGTAAATAGATCAATAAGAAGAAAAGAGAACACACCTGATTTTGATTGAAGTATAAAAGGGCAAATAATGATATCCCGAATACCATATCGGACCATATATTAGCAAATGCGCTACGATTTACTAATCTCCATTGTTCTCTCAATTCTAACCTGTTCAAGCAAAAAAGTAAACATCAGTATATACAGTTTTTCAAAAAAGTTGAATGCTTATTGTAACAGCTTTTAAAATTTGAATACTTTTGGTAAGAATTTTTAACGGATTTGATGATCAAGTTATAGATGGAGTGAATATGCATTGCTATTCATTGAAATATGTTAATTTTATAATTGTAAGTTTGCAACTAGAGGAAAAGTTGCAATCTATACCCAACCCACCAAATTTTGCTACCTCGAATAAAGTACACTGTAGAGTTGTTGAACTTACGCTTTGTGCGTAACTCTAAATAAAGCTCTTCGTCAGAAATTGGTGGGATTTCCCAATCTCTACCTCAAATTGGTATCTCTCTTTTCAACTTCTAATTCCTTAACCATCTCAAGCTTTTGTGGCCTTCTTACATCAAGAATCTCGGATGCCAGTGGTACAGTCTTGACATACCTGTTTATAGCATCCACTCAGTAATTTTATTAGTCAAATTCATCAAAGGTAACATCAACTAGGCTAACAGCAAACCTTATCAGTTCAAATGTGCAAAGAAGAAGATTTTGACTACGAGGTCAAACATAAAGTATTGCCCTTTGACCTCGAAACTTAAATTCTACCTTTTTTTCCTTAAACAAAGGGAGTAGCAGATGTATAAACTAGGAGTTACCGTGTAGCGGTGATTACCTATCAAGAAAAGGCATGAGAACATAGTCATGAACAAAAAAATCCATAGCCCACGGTACTAATATCAACACTGCCAAAAACTTTGCCTGCAAAAGAAAGATTTAAGTTTCATACGGTAATTGCATACGGAATACAAGAACATAATCACATGGAATCTAAATAATATACGGGTTTCTCAGCAAAACAGCTGGGATAGAGGAGGCAATGTCGACCCATTCACTTATAAACTGGATCAATCTGGGCTGCACTATAACATTAAAATAATATTGTCTTCCTATTATAATTAATACATTACCCATTTATATAAAACAACTTTAAAATAGGCCAAAAAGTGTTTGTCAACACGACCAACCCTAGTCCCCAGCCCTGTACCAAATGACCCATTTCGACCCGTATCCCTTTTGACCCATTACAGCCTCCCCACCCCAGTCGTGCAACATCTAAACCAGATATAATGTTCCTCCCCACATACAGAGTCTGCTCTATAGTGTTTATCTGTTTCATGAAAAAGTCCTATCTCGAATATTATTATCTTGGCATTCCTAAATTACCTTGTGGGTTTAAGGATTGGACAAATGATTATTTACTCATGCTTTTATCTTCTATTAGTAACAAAAAGCCCCTAAGCTAAGATGACATGACATCCATACAGATCAGATTTGTGTGAATGCAGTAAAGCACCAATAATTATGTATTTGAATGCTTTCAAAATTTTAATATCCCATCTAGTTCTACATATTAGAAATCCATTTCAGCAAGAGCAAACACCAATCAGTTTGAATTAATGATAATTGCACATGTTGAAAAAGCTTCAAGTAAGAGCTATTGTACTAAACAAATCAGCTTAAAAATCATTACAAGCATCCTTAAAACTTCCAAAATGCCTTAGTTCTTGGTTCAGTCTATCAAGGTTTTCGACAAGACAGACCAAATTTCATGTATATGGCTCACATAAATCCAAATTATTATGAAAGATTCTAACCAATACTAAGACTGCAGCCTGCAGGTCGACAGACCAAATTTCAGTACCCACTGAAAGATTCTAACCAATACTAAGACACGCATTCAAACACCCCTTGCGCCTACAATCAGTTTTCCTATAATGGTTACACAAATGATAATGACTCATATCTCAACGAAATATATACAATATGCTATAACTCCCATCCTCTGCTTATCTAGAAATCCTGAAAATCAGTGTATGGCTAGAAGGCTAGACTCAAGTGGTTAGCCTACAGCAGCTGATTAGGATTTGCAATATTATATCACATTGTGATGTCTGTAACACCTAACAAATAAACCAAAGTGACTTTCTAATATTTCAATGCTATAATTGGGATACGGATTAATAAACTTACCGAATTGAAGGAAGCAAAGCGAAAAACTCGATCTTCATACAATATCTCATCCTCCTCTCTTCCAAACACCACGTCCCTCACAGATTCAGCCAACTCTCTTCCCGGAATAAGATCACTAAAATCATCATCAGCATCATCATCACGCGGCTCTTGAAACCACGATGACCCATTACTACCACCATTAGTCCCGTCAAGAAGCCAATCTTCCCACTTCCTTTGCTCTTCATTTTGCACATTCTCTTGCGCTTCCCTCAACTCCACAATTGCCTCCGCTCTCCTCTTCCAAGCTTCAAACTTTTCGCTCTCACTTAACCCCTCATCGCCACTACTCAAACCACCACCACCACTATCCCCTATCTCCTCTTCCGCATCAAGCAAATCATCGTCTCTCAAACCAAACCAATTCCCATCCTCATCAAAAAAGAATCTTTTCCACCATGGCCTTTTATGTTTCTTTTTTTTCGCATTCGGAACTAACCCTCTTAACCCTTTTCTCCCTAAACCATTTACCCTAACAACACTACCAAAATAACCAACTTTTCGACAATTTCGATACTTTTGATCACTAAACAAGAAATTATTATTACAACACATGACCATTGAAGTGCTCATTAAGAACATGTATACCATAACCCCACATCTTTCAACCACATATAACACTAAAAAAGTAACCAACTTTCATACACTAAACACTAAATTAAAACAAACCCATTAATACCCACAAGCTAAAATTTAGAAATTTTGAATCTTTATGAGCTGAAAACTTACTAAAAGCTAGAATGTGTGAATCTTGAAGTGAATAGCTTTTTGGGTATAGCTTATTAGGTTTGTTATTTTGGTTGGAAACTGCTTACTGAGAAAGCTTGGGACCAGCAGAAGCCAACAGAGATGAAGATGAAAAGTGGATAACGGATATCATAAGCAGAAACGAATATAGGGGTGTTTGGTTTAACTTTATTTGGTGGTTTGAAATTGTTTATTTTATTTGGACATTTTTTTCCTTTTTTTAACGCCAAATATCTCAACAACATCTAATAACAAATATATCATATATCTAAAAAAAAAAAAAAATAATAAATAATCATAATGATGGGGAAAAGGAAATAAAAAAATCAAATATTCCCTCAATTTAAGGGTCTGTTGGTTTGTTGTTATTTAAGTTTAATCATGCAACTTTAGTATAGAGAAAAAAAGTAATAGATATTAATACATTCAAATATGTGATATTAATATATATTATATCTTTGTTTTGAAATAGTATTCTTTGAATGTTTTGTGATGGATATGAAATAGATTCATATTGTTTTATTACGATTGTTTATATGCTAGGTATGATAAAATATGAAATGAAAAAATAGTGTTTTCTATAAATATTCAATGAATTTTATAGTGGTTCGGTTTTGGTTTTAAAAGAGAGTTAAGAATCGCATAAGTATCGAATTTGATATGGATTTATATGAAATAGTGTATCATTACGAAAGGTTGATAAAATATGAAATGAAAAAGTGTAATGAATCTATCATGGATTTATGATATAATGAATCTATCATTTCTCATTTCATTCCCGACCACTAAACAACACACATTAATCGGAATGAAATCCATAGATCCATTCCGATAGGCACATACCAAACGCAACCTTATTGTGTAATGGCCAATTACCCACTATTGGTTAATGGTTCATCGATTATAATCTACCAAGCATATTTTTTCATTTTCTTTTTCATTCCTTACCTCCATAACCCCCTACCAAGCATGCACTCAAACTTAAACCTACAATCATTTCATTAAAGAGTTTCTATACAATTTAAGATAATATTTGGTTGAAAAGCTTCTCACTATGATCAAAATGATCAAGCATACAAATAATTGTTTATACTTTTACATTGTATTATTGAGTTTAATTTTGGAGAAAAATGAAAGAAAACAAAATAGAAGTTGGGAAGAACTTGTGTTCTTCAAATTTTTTAAAGGAGGAAAAAGAATGCGATGAAAAAAATTTGAAAAAAAATGTGACTAAAACTTTTCTTTAAAAAATAAAAAGAAATCAAAGTAAACTAAAGTCTTGTATATCAAAATAATAAATTTATTGCTATTTTTTTTTATATTTAAAACTTTAAAAATATAAGTATATTATAAATGGATCCACTATTTTTATTTTCACTCTTTATTTTTTAACTCAAGTACACAAAATCTTTTTAACTCAAGTACACAAAATCTTACTAATCTTTTTTTCACTTTTTCTTTTCCTCTCTTTTTTTTTTCAATTTAAGAACACAAATTCTTTTTCACTCATCCATTTCTTTACTTTTCTTTTATTCTTTATCAATTTCTTTATTTAATTAAGAACTCAAGAAAACAGTTTAACAATTAAACTATCACTAAACTTGCACAATTTCATTTCTTAAACATAGCTCTTAAACTTTATTCTTTTATTATATTATTTATTTTATAAATAATGAACAAATATCAAAATTGTTTTAGTTCAGATTAATTCATATTATCTTTTATATAATAAAACAAAACTTCAGTTTAACAATTAATTTTTCATTTCAAAAAAATCAAACCATACCTTATTTGGTAATAATTAAATTAATTCAAAATTTTGAAGATGACTTATTTTGCAAAGAAACCTTAAATATTTCCTTATATGACCTAAAATATCAAAAATTCGTTTTTCCCTATATGTAGGAAAAAAAAGTCAAAAATACACATGGAGTTGAGAATTAATGCTTCATAGTTTTGGTTGCAAAGTGTTAAAAAAAAAAAAAAAAAAAAGGATTATCAAAATTTTCCCAATTCACTCAACAACAAAAAGAAAAAGAAAAAGAAAACCTATCAAACACAAATTCACTCAACCTAAAAACACTACATCAATGGATTCAATCAAACACAAATCTAATTGATTAAATTAATCGCAATCATCAATTTTATATAATTCCGTCGGTTTATGAACCCTAATTTTATCAGTTTTGTTAATCTAATGGCTTCTCTTATTTCAGTGATGTAACCTTTTCTACCAATGGTATCAACTAGCCCTAATTTAATCTTGAAGCATTGGTTGCGTGGCTTATAAGGTATTGTTTACTTTTTTTATTGTTATTGTTTGCGTGGTTAGTGATTTGTGATTATGGGTGTTTAGGTAAGCTTATTAGCGGAGATTAAAAGTGTTAAGATGGAGACAAAAAGGTTCGTGTTTATGCGTTGTTTACCTGTTTAACACATTAACCTGTTTTGAGATTTCTAACATGTTTCATTTGTTCCATATTGTAACATATTGGATTTCACATAAACATCAAAACATGATCAAGTGGGCGTATAACTTAAGGTTTTAGAGAGAAAGAGTTAGAGGTTTGGGAACTTGTGAGAGAAAATGAAAGTATTATTATGAGCTCCAACTCTACCTTGGGAGGTGAGAGTAATTATAGTCTTACACAAATCGCCACCTACGGGCATGGATCGCATACAGCTGGTAAAGACCGTCCGTCCTCCACGATGTTACTTAACTAAATACTACTAAACATTAAATAATCTACGACTCACGAGCTTTAACGATTACATATACTTGAGGTGACCGACTTTTAATAACCGGATTTACTAAATCCTAACAATCTCCCTAAGGAGGTCACCTCAAAATACATAGAATACATACGATATTACAATTAGATTGTTCTTGGATTCTTGTTAATGTCCTTTGCTCTATAGCTCGTAGTCATTGATTCTTCATTATTGCATGTTTGGTTAATCCAGTGGAGGTCTTTAACCGATCCATGTGATAATGAGTTGTGAGCCACTTTGAGATCATCACCAACATAAATCTCGACTCTTCCATTTTGGTGTTGGTATTATGTGATGTTGTGACATTTGGACCGACATGCTCACATTCGGATCATGATTTCTTCATCGTAGTAATGGAAGCTTTAGTTGATTCATGATATTTGCAGCAGAAAGCGAAGCATGGAGTGAAAATATCGAGTCATTGATGCACTTATCATGATTTCTTTAGAAATGAATGTGTAGAGTGAGCATGCGGCTATGGATTGACCGCTTGCTCGATCAACCAGAACGTCGGGCGTACTGCACACAAGCTTAGCAATAAAGTGCATGAAAGTGTCTTTGATCACTTTCGTTGAATTAGGTACACGCCCACGGTTCCCGTTGATCAATACAGGCATCGCCGTGATCGTATAATTCAAGAATTTCCTTGACAGGTTTCGCAATGCTCTAATTGTTCTCAAACCGAACGTCTCAAAAAGACAACACGGAGTGAGTGAACCACCGAATAGAGATTCACCGATTGATGAAAGAGATTTGAAAAACAATCGTACCGCTCAATAGAAATTGTTTTGCAATACAACGAAGGTTTTAATTAAAATCAATTATCAATCATAAACACCTTTATTTTGAAATATTAGTACACGATCGATGTGCTAAGGAAAGGAGTTTTAACCACAACGACCGGTTTTTCAAAGGTATCCGTCAATCCATAACTCGAACCGAGATTGATTCATAATTATGAATCGCCCATTGTTTATGTTCGGTTGTCACATGGTTGATCCATTGGATAGATCTCACATGCCACCCACCGAGCTTGTTTGATGTTGGCTCCGAAGGCTTTCCATCTTCATTGTGAATATGTTTGCATATCACTCGGATGTTCCGCAATACCACGAGGATAATGCGAGGACTCATAAGATATAATCTCTCTTCCACATTGTGTGAAATGAGAGTCTTCATTGACGAAGGTACTAATGAGATTTATTTGATGATCTCGTGGCTCTAGACTTAATTGTGCATATTTTGGTTCCTATGTCGGAGACTAAGGAGTAGGTCTCCTTCTTCAATATCAACAAACTCTAAGAGAAAGTTGATAGATTATGTAGGTTCCCGAGATTGAAACAAGCCCTTTAAGAGGAACTTGAGTAGCTTGGGAAGTTTAGTGCGGTCGTCACTAGGTCCATGACGCCTTGTCTTCAATACCAGTGTTACCTTAGTAACCACAAGTAGCATATGTGTTGAACCCGATTTACGCCCTAAGGTTGAATTATTGGGGGCTATTTCTTTTCACCCTTTTCACATTCAATTCTTTTTCATTCTTCAACCCTTCAAGCTTATCGAGACTTCATGACTAGAACCTTGTTGGGTTTATTCCAGTTCTAGCTCTATCTCACCTGCACTCTTCCCATATCTCACTTTTCTCCTTTTTTCATCATACCTAAGGACTCTACACTATCTAGTGGATTGTCCCTGGGTAGATCCTTCCGGTTCTGGCGGATCGTGGGAACGAATACCTAACCTAACCATCCTTATATCACCATACATAAAGTAAATTTGGTCGGTCTATTTGGTATTGTTCATCTGCCTTTGGAACCATTTGAAAATCAATCCTGATACTTGTGATATATTATCAAAGCACTTTGTACCTGAATTATTTTTTATATTTTTAGAAAAAGAGCTCCCCATCAACATGTGCATCGTGTATTTGAAATCGTTTTAGCACACGGAGGCAAGAGGAAGAATTAACTTCTTTGATTACCATTTTGTAAAAGATATCAACATCACTTCCTTGATTAAATCAAGTAGATAAAGCATATTTGGGGAAGGATGAGGTTTTCAAAAAATTTCTCCCCCTCAATATGTGCCTCGAGGTTTGAAGGAGTTTTGCACATATTAGAGGGAACCTGCACTTAGAGACAAATCAATCACGTTTCAATTCTTTGTGGTTTGAAGTAGATGCTCCCCCTCAACATGTACATGTAAAATTTGAAATCGTTTGGCACATGTGGGGAGGAAAGCTTGCTAAACACTTATGAAACCATTTATCGAATTAATCAGTTTAAATCCAATTTAAATCACAAATTCTCCCCCGATCACAATTTTCAAATCATTTGAGATTTGTGATCTCTGTAGATTTAAATTGATTTTGAAAGCTTTTGTGACTTGATTATGAAAAACATTTTAACTGATAAGGATCGGATTTTGAGACTTTACACTCCATTGATTAAACATGCATGATTATCTTTTGAAAAAAATTGTATGACAAATAACATTTTAATTTAATTGAAATCATTCTCCCCCTCAATCAGTGACATAAGTTGTTGATTGAGAGATAGATATTTTGACAAATGTTAAGATCAGATGATTTTCAAAAATAGAGTCCGAGTTATTTTCAAAGCAATTAGTTTTCATTAGATAGTAAGTAACTGTTTATAAAATCAGAGCATGAGATTTGAAAACAAGATAAAGCATGGCTCTGTTCTTTCTTTAAAAACGGGTTATAGACTGAAGTGACTATAAACCATTGTTTCACTTTCTCCCAAAAATATTTATTTGTTTATTATTATTTTTTTAAGAACATTCGAACAACATCTAAAGTCCCGTGTCATTCTTTGAATGACAACACAAAGACCGTAGATATTGTCGAATCGAGAAAAAAAAAATGACAAAAAGACAATATTTTTCGAAATTTTTCAAGATTTTTCAAATTTTTATGGATTTTTGAAAGTTTTATATTTTTCTATTTGCTTTTTGAAGGTTTTGAAATTTTGTATTTTGATTTTCGAATAAATATTTACAAGATATGGATGAAGAAAGACCTTTACTCCTCGCCTTCCTCTTGAAGACGCTTGAGTGTTTCCGGTTGTAGACTCTTTAGACCAAGTCGGGGAGGATAAACTCAAAACGCCTTCTAGGAAGAGCTTTGGTGAAGAAGTCGCTAACCGGTATTCATCCTCACAAAATAGAGTTCCACCACACCATTTTCTACTTGCTCCTTGATGAAATGATGTCGAATGTCGATGTGCTTTGCTCGAGTGTTGTACGTTGTTGCATGAGAGAGCAATAGCACTTTTATTATCACAAGATAAAGGAATTTTGTTGAATTCAAAGCCATAGTCGATAACTGGATCTCATCCATAGGATTTGAGCACAACAAGATGACATGGCTATGTATTCACCTCTCAGAGGAAATAGAAGTACTGCTTGTTTCTTTGAAGACCAACTCACAAGCTTATCACCCAAAACCGAGCATCTCCGACGCATTGACGTGTATCTTGACATCCCGCATGATCAAGATCCGCATAGGTCGTTAGTGACATACGGTGTCCTTCGGTACCAAAGTCCCATATTGATGGTTCCTTGAGATACCGAAAGACCCGCTTAACCGCTTCAAGGTGCTTTTGGTAGGCTTAGCCGATATCTAGCACACATGCAAACAACGAATGAATGTCCGGTCATCGGGCCGTGAGGTACATCGTGATCCAATCATACTACGATATTTCGCTTGGTCTACCATGATCCCGAGTGGTCCTCATCCGCTTTAGCACGCCTATCATGGGAGTGTCATCAGGTCACAAAAATCAAATCCAAATTTCTTTAAAATCTCATTTGCATATTTAGATTGATTTATAAAATGCCTCCGGACTTTGTGAAATTTGTAATCCCAAGAAAATGACATTTGTCCCATCATAGACATTTGAAATTTGGAACCCATTTCATTTGAAAACGATCATATTCATTGGGGTCAACGAGGCAAAATAATATCATCAACATATATTTGAACGTGAATTAAATGTTTGCTCGACTTTCTGGTGAACAATGTCGGATCAACTGCCTTTGCGTAATCCAAGAGATAGAAGAAACATTGATAGCAGATCATACCACGCCTTGGAGCTTGCTTCAAACCATAAAGAGCCTTCTTCAAACGATAGACGTGAGTAGGATACTGGATTCACAAAGCCTTCAGTTGGTCGACGATACGACTCTTTCGGATCTCCAAGAAAAGCCGCCTTGACATCCATCCGATAGACTATCATGTTCTTACTTGTAGCATTAGCCAAGAAGATTCGATTGCCTCGACACGAGCAACTGGAGCAAATGATTCTTCAAAGTCAATACCTCCTCTTGATGGTATCCTTTGCAACCAATCGAGCCTTGTTCTTTAAAACATCGCCATGCTCATCAAGTTTTACTTTGAAGATCCACTTTAGAGCAATGATCATAGCACAACTGGAGCAGGTACTAATTCCCATACATCTAGTCGATCAAACTCATGAATTTCTTCTTGCATGGCATTGAACCAAATTGCCTACATTCATGGCGGTTTTAACATCTTTTGGTTCGACCTTAGAGAGTACGGAGTTGAAGAAGCACCATAAGGCATCGGTTGCAAGTTGTTTCCGTGTGGATACTGGACGAGAAGGGTTTCCTATGATGTTGTCCAATGGATGATCATGTGTTAGGACCGATTAATATATGATTTATGTGGTTTGGAGGTCGAGGTTGGTGGAAGAAGATGAAGATCTTCATCCTTTTAGTGAGAGAAAGTAGAGAGAGGGAGGAGAAAACACAAGACTTTTATTAAAGAAACACACACTACACCTATAGCCAAATGCTTCACCTTACCCCTCATGGAGAGTCATGAGGGGTATTTATAGGCTCTAACTTTGCCACATAAATGATACTAGTCCCTAAGGGCATAGTATACTACGCATATATTCCAATTCACGTAAGTGACGTTATCTTTAGAAAAAGCGAGGCTAACAATCTCCCTCCAAGATAGCGTACACGTGAATGGTTACAAGTGAGACCTATAAATACAAAACAAAGTAAATTACAATAGTAATGAACAATGTTGACTTTCTTGAAGCACGTAGTCTCTCAGAGGCTAGTTATCGAGGCAAACTTGAAGTTCTCCTCCGATGACCTCGCAAATGATCTTCTTGTAGCTCGAACTTCAATTGTAACGGTCTAGTTAGGTTATTACTCCTCCTAACTAGTGAGCCTTTTTCTTTCTATGCTCCTCCCCGAACCGACAACACTCTTCCAACACGCCTTTAATCTTCGACACGCAGGGAGAAAGTAAACTCTTGATCGTACAATGGTTGTCGCTCGGGAACATCATAACAACATAACTCACTTAGTATTGCATCCAAGTTGGTAAAAGCCCCGATGTACACACACTACTTCCTTCTTCAATCTTAAGCACAAATCCTTCGTAATCCAATCACGGAAGATGAAATACCAACTTCTCCTCCCGATGGTTGCGAGCAATCGGAATCATCATAATGTTGCGTACATGCCAGACACCTTCTTGATGAAATTTTCAAACATCATAGCTTGATCATAATTTCCGTGAGAATATGTCGCAAAAATACTCAATAATTTTTCTCTCAAACCAACCTGAAAACGAACCTCCTTTGAATTCACCGGCTAATTATAATGACCACATATGGAGATAACCCGATACGACTGACTTGAAAAGGAAGCAAACATCCCAACTTTGTGACTTACTGCTTGTTCTAAATTTTTGAACAATCCACAACGCAGTGTGACACTGAGCACAACAACGTAACTCCTTAAAGTGATGGTTACACACTGTGAGCACCACAATGTAACTCCTTACCAGTTGTAACCATATTTTCAAATTTCATAATGTGCTCCAACAAGTTATCTTGAGACATGCATCCAACCAACCATCGTCTCAAAGATAAAGAAGTCCACCTGTGAAATGTCACGTCAATTTCTCGTCAATAATACCGTACAAAAACCCCGTAGTCATTTTTTCACATTTTCGTTCAAGCCGTGAATATTGTATCCTTCCGTGAAAATATACCATACTAATAATATACCAATTTAAAAATCAACCTTGAATAATTGTATCCAACAATTCATGTGAATGAGAAATTTCGGATAACAAAAATTCTTAACTCAAGATCATTGCAAACCATCCAATCAATCAATTCCCGTGAATATTGAGCACACAGTCCAATCAATCAAGGCAAATTCCAAAGACTGAATTAATATTGCAACCAACTTGGCCCATCACATGATATCCATCAGCCCACATACGAGATGTATAAAAAAAACCCAGTATCCAAATCAAAGACCATAACCGAGCCATGTGAGAAGTCCAAAGCCCAGTCACAAATGAAGTACCGGTTGTAAAACGTTGCATACCCTTTTTAATTCACTTACCCTAAACCTAATCACAATCCAGATGATAATAACGCCTACCACCCAATATTCTCTCAACAAACACATTTTATCTCCCAACACAGATCCAAAAGAAATCAGTCTAATCTCATCACAAATCTTATATCCGAATCACAAACAAGAGCATACCGACACCCATATCATATTCAAAACGTGCGCAGCTTCAAGATCCTTTAAAAAAAAGGTCTCGGGTAGGTTATGATTTGTTGTTTTCATTGTATTTCTTTTAATTTTAACGAGCTGAAGGAATAAGCTAACACACTTGTTAAGTTTAATTCCTTTTTGATTCGGAAAATGAAGGTCACCTTCAAATAGATCTATGATGGTAAAGATTCAATTGAAAAAACAATCTATAAAAGATTTCAAAAAAAATGAATCGATCTGAGGTCCATGTATAATCTGATTTTGAGTTGAAGTTTGGAGAAGAGTCTTGAGTCTAGTATAGAATGGTTGTCGTTGGATTTTGAATAGGACCGATGATGGTTGTAAATGAAACCGAGAGTAGTATTTTTGGTATATGGTATTTGTGGTCTTGGTCTATGTTGTTTTTACGCATAACCTTTTTTTTAAGCTCGAGACATAACCTTACGCGTAGACTGGTTGCTTATGCGTAACATAAGTTATGCGTAAATCATTTGCTTATGCGTAACAAGCCTTAAGCGTAAAAGAGTCTTAGGCGTAGCCCATTCTTACGCGTAAGCCTAGGCTTATGCGTAAGAGCATACGCAGAACTTTCATACGCGTAACTTCACAGCCTAAGCGTAACACCTCTCAGATTCCTTTATGCGTAGAAAAGGGTTTGACCCTTTGACTTTTTTCCGAGTTTTTCCGACCAAAACCCGCTCGACTTCATAATAAACCCAAAAAGCATAAACCGCTTCGTTTGACCATGTTAGACCCATGAAAACTGCTCGATGACCACTTTGTTTCACGTTATTTGGTACAAAAGTATAAAAGTATTGCTTGGATAAGATGACCCAAGACGATGTACACATGAAAGATCGTGACTTTTGTGATACCAAGGATAAGGATACAAAAACATGTATTAAAAACTGTTTTACCCACAAATCGGAAAAAAAAAATTTCCGACCACAAAAAAATAGCACAAAAACAGTTAAAAAAACATGTATAAAACCAACATAAATCAACACAAGATAACCTGGGCTCGTTATACCACTTGTTAGGACCGATTAATATATGATTTATGTGGTTTGGAGGTCGAGATTGGTGGAAGAAGATGAAGATCTTCATCCTTTTAGTGAGAGAAAGTAGAGAGAGGGAGGAGAAAACACAAGACTTTTATTAAAGAAACACACACAACACCTATAGCCAAATGCTTAACCTCACCCCTCATGGAGAGTCATGAGGGGTATTTATAGGCTCTAACTTTGCCACATAAACGATACTAGTCCCTAAGGGCAAAGTATACTACGCGTCTAGTCCAATTCACGTAAGTGACGTTATCTTTAGAAAAAGCGAGGCTAACATCATGTGACCATTTTCTAAGGTGTTTATGTGGTTGTTGTTGAGGAACCAAGTAGCAGAGTCGATATCTCCGATGAAGATGGTTCGATGAAGATTCAGAGCAAATATGTTTTAAAAGGGGCATCTTCGAGTAGCAAAGGGATTAACTTCATCATGGGTGCCGTAAATAATTCCATGATGTACACTTGATGATTGATGATTTGTTGATGAGATAGAGTGATCACCATGTGTGCTTCTTGACTTAATGTCATTGAAACCGAAGGGTTAACTTCATTGATAGAGATAGAAGCGACCTCGTTGATGGAATTGACATATCATTAGCACTGGCTCATAGTGTTCATCAAACATTGGATCAAATAATTTCTTCAAATCATCTTCTCAAGGAGGTACATAAGGAGTTGTTTGGTGAGGATTAGAAACAAGGTAGAACCGATAGGACTACTTGATGAAGGTTGAAATGAGGGTCCAGAATCGATTGTACCGGAGCCATTTGACCGGTCACCATCGAACGTAACGTGAATTGTTTCATGATATTTCGGGTTCTCTTGTTGTAGATTCGGTATCCTTTTCGCTTGGTGCATATCCTACAAATACTCCAATGTCTCGCTTTAGCTTTTAGTTTACCTAAATCTTGACCGTCATTAGTTGGGTAACATAAAGCACCAAACACACGGTATGATAGATCGTTTTTCGATCATGGACAAGTTCATACGGAGTCTTTCCATGAGATGTGTGAATTAGGGATCGATTTTGAGTGTAGCATGCAAAGTGGCAATAGCTTCAAATTTCATAGAAACATTGGAACCTTTGAGTAAATCAACATTGTTTTTATGGCTTCCACAAGAGTTCGATTTCGCTTTCAACTACACCGCTCTGCTGAGGAGTTCGTGGAACACTTCTTTGAGGACCCGATTCCAACACTTTCTTAAAATTCATTGAGATCTTTATTAACAAACTCGCCCATTGTCGGGCTCGGACGATTCTAACCGCTTTGTTAAGTCGGACCGCAGCTTGTTTAATAAGTTTAATGATGACATCCGAGTTTCATCCTTTGTTCTCAAAAACTTAACCCAAGTGAATCGGGAGTAGTCATCAACCACAACTAACACATATCTCTTCCCATTAATAGTTTGCACTCTCATGGGTCCACATAAATCCATGTGAATAGTATGTAGAACTTCCATAACTGAATTTTTAGGTTTGGGTTTATGGGCATACTTCTTGCTTTTTCCCAATTGACATGTTGAACAAAGATGATCCTTTTCATACTTAAGTCTAAGTAGTCCTCTTACTAAATCCTTTCTGGAAAGATTGTTTATGGTACCAAAGTTTAAGTGATTGAGACGACGGTGCCATAGCCATGACTTAGTTTTAGAAGCCTTTGACATCAGGCAGATGGGAGAAGATTTCATCATGTCTTCGATAGAGATGATGTATAGGTTTGAACCACGAGTTCCTCCGAGAAGTTCCACACCATCAAGTTCTTTAACAAAGCAAGTATGTTTTTCAAGGCCACTTCTAAGTCGTAGTCACAAAATTGTCAAAGAAAATAGATTATGTCCAAGACCTTCAACATAATACACCACTGAAATCACACTATCTCCTACAACATAGTCTCCATAACCCATAATTGCACCAAATGATCATTCCGAATATAATAGCCCAGATGAATTTACTCACAAAGTTCATGAGCCGTGACCGGTCTGTCACAATTCTCAATTTCCAGTCATTTCTCAAACTCCATATTCATCATTTCATATCAAGTTATGCATGGTTTTGCATTTCACATTAAACATATAATTTCTTATTAAATAAACGTTATCGCGTAAACATTATTTTGAACAATTGATTCGATACTTCCAAAATTTATCACAATATATTTTATACTCATATTAAGTTTATAAAAATATCATTATTAGTTTACCCAATGTTTTAAATTTATTTCAGATATAAATTGTTATGTTTATATAAATTACTTACGGTTTTCTTAAATTCAACCCGATAAATATTTATTCACTCAAATCTTTCAAGAAATGTATTTTTATAATTTTTATGACCTCAATATATTTTATCTTGACCCGTGAAAATTTATTTTTATCTAACGCTACCTTAAATATTCAAATGGGTACACAATTTACCACAAGTCTTCAAGTAACTTACATTTTATTACACTTATACATTTAATAACTACAAGCTACTACTTGATCTTTTTCTTTTAAGTATGTCGACACAAGGAAAAGGGGGGGGGGATGAATCACTTAATTTCCTAAATATCTTCTACACTTATAATGTATTATACTACATAATATCTCAAATAACACATAGTAACACACATACACAAGGTGAAAATCCATTTGCTTTCTCTCTTCCTCTCCAAAATTCGGCAGCCACAAGACCAAAGGAAAGATTATCTCAAATTTTTCAAGACAAGTTATTTAACAATCTAGTATCACTTGTTGTATAGGTTTTGCAATAAAACCTCAAGTGATTAGGAAAACCCTTTGTCCTTAAACCTCATCATATTTATTGTAAGCATTCATATTCATGTTGTTATTTCACATTCATTATTATGGTCATATCATTTTATTTGAGAAACATACAAGTTATGTGATGTTTATACCACTTTTAAGGTTTTAAGTGTTAAATATATATAATCCATCCTATAAATTATTCCTTGTTATATATTAGTTTTGGTGATGTCTAGGAAACCATGACACCCTAAGAAGGTGTATGGTAGGATTAGAATAGCTCGAGTTGTTTTGAATGGGTTAGAATAGGTTTGGCGAGAAAAACTCATTCCGACACGTTTTAAATAGGGTCTGTCCATATTTTTAATTCTGGGAAAATCCGACAGTGGGTATAATGTTTTGGGCTAGATATTTAGAAAATACACTTTAAAACAAAAACATGGCCGCTTGAACGGATTAAAACGGAGCTATAACGAAGAAGATGTGAATTTTTCAAGTTTGACGATAAAAACTATTAATTTCAGAAATTTCAGCATGAAAATGTCACTCCTTACGAGTCAAAAATGAGTCTTAAGCTTTATAAATTGTGTCAACTTATCAAAAATATATTAGTATACTTTGACACGAATCTAAGGATGTAGAAACCGTAGAAAACGGACTTGTAACGATTAAATTACACGCGATAAACCAAGTTGCCGTAACTTTATTCTATTAGCAAAATTAATATATTCTCTATTAAAAACATACTACGGCAACTAAAGGACCATGTTGGAGGACGTTTTAACATTAATGTAGGACTTTTATAAAGTGATGTCTTCTAGTAAAAGTAAGTTCGCAAGCATATTTTCCAAAATGTCCATCCGTTTGTCAAGCGGAGTTGTAACGAATAAAATATAGTCACTCAAACTTTGCTTAAATCACCCTTAAACAATATTTTGGACACAAGTACCATACTTTACCTATGTTTTTCTCCATGATCGAGACCTCTACGATAAAAACTTAAATGCTAAAACTTTGAGATGATGATACAAGCTTCTCAAAACCGTTGAGTTTGTTTCCTAACACTCGATGTGCACCATTTTACGACTAGATTTTCAAGGCCGTTTAGTCGCTTTCATGCCTTGTCAAATTATATTATTTTGCGACGAAAAGTTATAGATTCATAATAAATCACTAAATGATTATCGTAGGATATCATTTCAAAGTAAATACTTGTAAAGTATTTGGTAACTTGACAATATGTCATAAACATATATTTCGACGATAAACTTTATTTTCCAAAAGGTACAAGTGGTATGGATATCATATGAGTTTGCATGCACGACATTGTTTCATGACTTACATTAGAGCATATCATTCATTATAGGTCGCGGTAGACTGCTATGCCTCATTTCATGCATCCACTTTGTCATCATAACTATTGCAACAGTGAGTTCGTAGCCCCACTTTTACTCGCTTAATTGTTTTATAAACTCTTCTGGGAGATACATGCTCAACTAAATGCTTTCACTTTACACTCATATGAACTTAAACTATATCGTTTGAACTATCATGAACTTGTTACCCTCCTGTTTCACTACTTATGCTAGTAAGTAGATTGTGCCCGAACTAAATTGATCACTATGTTATGAACATCATTATTTGGACCACTTTCCTTGATTTTGAGCCTTCGACATATATATTGGAACTCTTTTAACTTGATAGGAACCTATTGGCATAGGTTTGAACACTTTGGACTTGATTTGAACTTTTTGACATATAGTTGAACTCTTTTAACCTATAAAGGACCCTTTTGATATATTTTAAACTTGTTTGACGTGATTTTGAACGCTTCGACTATCTTGAACCTTTTGATATTATTCGAGCTCTTTGACTGTTCTGAACTTTTGAACTCGACTTAAATCTTTGAACTTAATTACGAACTTTTGAACGGAACTTTTGAACTTAAATACAAACTTATGACTTGTCTCGAACTTATTGAACCGTCGACGTGTTATGACCTTGACCTAAAGTCTCTCATGATCGAGCATCACTATAAAGTCTCCCATGTTCGAGCATCACTATAAAGTCTTGCCTTATTGGTGGAGCGTTCTCAATAATTCGCCTTATCGGTGGAGTGTGCAAAGTCTCCCCATGTTACGGAGCGTAACGCCTCACTATGTTACGGAGCGCTTGACCCAAAGTCTCCCTGTCGGGAGCGTAACGCCTCACTATGTTACGGAGCGTTCTTGACCCAAAGTCTCCCTGCTCGAGCAAAGGCAAATTCTCCCATGTTCAAGTGTTCTTAATTGTATATAATAGTTGTATGATGTAATCGCTCAGACATTCGCATTGTTAGTCTCCTAGTAGTAGGTAGTATGGATAGCGCTATTAGAGGCCGGCCAACCTCTCGTCCACTATGTTACGGACGATATTATTTATTCTAGGGCTTTGCACGCATACATTATTATATACGTGGTGCTATATTGTGAACTGTTCTGATGATGTATACTTAACTACTTGATACACTATATTTTGTGCAATGGGTTGTGAACACACAGGTTGCAAGTTTTGTATGGGCGGAACTTGGAACTGAGTGGATTTACAATGCCTTTGCTTTGTGAACTCATTTAACCGCGTGTGCTTGAACATAAATTAGACATATTTTGGCAGTGGGTTGTGAACACACATGTTGCAAGTTTTGTATGGGCGGAACTTGGAACTGAGTGGATTTACAATGCCTTTGCTTTGTGGACTATTCTAAATAACCAAATACTTTGCCTTTGTTGCATGAACGCTATTTAAAAGCTTTACTTATTGAACAAACTCTATGAACTCACTCAACCATTGTGTTGACACTTTTAGCATGTTTTATCTCAGGTATCTAAGGCATTCACTTCATGGCATGCATGTGGACTTATCATAGAGTCGCGGTGTCGACGCTGCCTCACCTACATTTTTGCACTTAACTATCGTTTGGTTGTAACAAACTTATTTTGGTATCTTGGAAATCTATTGGGACCTATGTTTTGTAAACTCGATTATTTTATCGAATCAAATGATATTTTCAAACGACACTTTAGGTCGTTTGATATAATCAGAACTTTGATGCTATGATCGTCATCTCCCGTGAATTCCATTCACCGCAAAATGTAATTTGGGGTGTGATGATTGGTATCGAGCATCGGTTATAGAGAACTAGGTTGCATCATTGACCCTAGACTATAACTACATCATCATAGCATCTCATCATATCATTATAAGTGCATACTCCTTATACATGCGGACTTATGACTCAACATCAAACATCATATGAGACGATTAGTCCAAGCATTGCATAGTTATTCCTAAATTATACATAGCCCGATCACCTATGTCTAATTCAGAAGAATCATGCAATGAAGGAGTAGTAGTCTCATATGTGTAAGCAATTCGTAATCAAGCCAAATTTTCAAAGATTTTCTTCAAACCACTTGTTTCCGCTTTGATCCGAGTGACGCTTCTTGTTTGATGAGTTGCAAAGATCAAGCTAGAAACAAGTCGTTACCTAAACCGATTTAGCCTAATCGTATGACAGCTCTTGTTTGATGAGTTGTGGGATTAAGTAAAAATCGGTTACCAAAAAGTCTTTTGGAAATTTTGCTCGAGAATGGGAAAGCTTGTCTCATCAAACACATCATAAGAAAGCATGTATTTAGAACGGGGAATACTCACGATAGCACGAGAACGTACGTAGTTGGATGAGGAACGCATATGCATAAGCATTGACATGATCATTTAGACCATACATGAGCATAAACTTTTAGAACCCTTGTCGCGGTTTGGGCTATAGTATCATTAATCGAATCACGAGGACGTGATTCCGCTGACATGGGAAGAATGTCACAATTCTCAATTTCCAGTCATTTCTCAAACTCCATATTCATCATTTCATATCAAGTTATGCATGGTTTTGCATTTCACATTAAACATATAATTTCTTATTAAATAAACGTTATCGCGTAAACATTATTTTGAACAATTGATTCGATACTTCCAAAATTTATCACAATATATTTTTATACTCATATTAAGTTTATAAAATATCATTATTAGTTTACCCAATGTTTTAAATTTATTTCAGATATAAATTGTTATGTTTATACAAATTACTTACGGTTTTCTTAAATTCAACCCGATAAATATTTATTCACTCAAATCTTTCAAGAAATGTATTTTTATAATTTTTATGACCTCAATATATTTTATCTTGACCGTGAAAATTTATTTTTATCTAACGCTACCTTAAATATTCAAATGGGTACACAATTTACCACAAGTCTTCAAGTAACTTACATTTTATTACACTTATACATTTAATAACTACAAGCTACTACTTGATCTTTTCTTTTAAGTATGTCGACACAAGGAAAAGGGGGGGATGAATCACTTAATTTCCTAAATATCTTCTACACTTATAATGTATTATACTACATAATATCTCAAATAACACATAGTAACACACATACACAAGGTGAAAATCCATTTGCTTTCTCTTTCCTCTCCAAAATTCAGTGACCACAAGACCAAAGGAAAGATTATCTCAAATTTTCAAGACAAGTTATTTAACAATCTAGTATCACTTGTTGTATAGGTTTTGCAATAAAACCTCAAGTGATTAGGAAAACCCTTTGTCCTTAAACCTCATCATATTTCTTGTAAGCATTCATATTCATGTTGTTATTTCACATTCATTATTATGGTCATATCATTTTATTTGAGAAACATACAAGTTATGTGATGTTTATACCACTTTTAAGGTTTTTAAGTGTTAAATATATATAATCCATCCTATAAATTATTCCTTGTTATATATTAGTTTTGGTGATGTCTAGAAACCATGACACCCTAAGAAGGTGTATGGTAGGATTAGAATAGCTTCGAGTTGTTTTGAATGGGTTAGAATAGGTTTGGCGCGAAAAACTCATTTCGACATCGCTTTAAATAGGGTCATCCATATTTTTAATTATGGGAAAATCCGACAGTGGGTATAATATTTTGGGCTAGATATTTATAAAATACACTTTAAAACGAAACGTGGCGCTTGAACGGATTAAACGGAGCTATAACGAAGAAGATATGAATTTTTCAAGTTTGACGATGAAAACTATTAATTTCGAAATTTCAAAGATGAAAATGTCACTCATTACGAGTCAAAAATGAGTCTTAAGCTTTATAAATTGTGTCGACTTATCAAAAATATATTAGTATACTTTGACACGAATCTAAGGATGTAGAAACCGTAGAAAACGGACTTGTAACGATTAAATTACACACGATAAACCAAGTTGCCGTAACTTTATTCTATTAGCAAAATTAATATATTCTCTATTAAAAACATACTACGGCAACTAAAGGACCATGTTGGAGGACGTTTTTGACATTAATGTAGGACTTTTTATAAAGTGATGTCTTCTAGTAAAAGTAAGTTCGCCAAGCATATTTTCCAAAATGTCCATCCGTTTGTCAAGCGGAGTTTGAACGAATAAAATACAGTCACTCAAACTTTGCCGGAAATCACCCTTAAACAATATTTTGGACACAAGTACCATACTTTACCTATGTTTTTCTCCATGATCGAGACCTCTACGATAAAAACTTAAATGCTAAAACTTTGAGATGATGATACAAGCTTCTCAAAACCGTTGAGTTTGTTTCCTAACACTCGATGTGCACCATTTTACGACTAGCTTTTCAAGGCCGTTTAGTCGCTTTCATGCCTTGTCAAGTTATATTATTTTGCGACGAAAAGTTATAGATTCATAATAAATCACTAAATGATTATCGTAGGATATCATTTCAACGTAAATACTTGTAAAGTATTTGGTAACTTGACAATATGTCATAAACATATATTTCGACGATAAACTTTATTTTCCAAAAGGTACAAGTGGTATGGATATCATATGAGTTTGCATGCACGACATTGTTTCATGACTTACATTAGATCATATCATTCATTATAGGTCGCGGTTAGACTGCTATGCCTCATTTCGTGCATCCACTTTGTCATCATAACTATTGCAACAGTGAGTTCGTAGCCCACTTTTACTCGCTTAATTGTTTTATAAACTTTTCTGGGGAGATACATGCTCAACTAAATGCTTTCACCTTACACTCATATGAACTTAAACTATATCGTTTGAACTATCATGAACTTGTTACCCTCCTGTTTCACTACTTATGCTAGTAAGTAGATTGTGCCCGAACTAAATTGATCACTATGTTATGAACATCATTATTTGGACCACTTTCCTTGATTTTGAGCCTTCGACATATATATTGGAACTCTTTTAACTTGATAGGAACCTATTGGCATAGATTTGAACACTTTGGACTTGATTTGAACTTTTGACATATAGTTGAACTCTTTAACCTCGTAAAGGACCCTTTTGATATATTTTAAACTTGTTTGACGTGATTTTGAACGCTTCGACTATCTTGAACCTTTTGATATTATTCGAGCTCTTTGACTGTTCTGAACTTTTGAACTCGACTTAAATCTTTGAACTTAATTACGAACTTTTGAACGGAACTTTTGAACTTAAATACAAACTTATGAGTTGTCTGAACTTATTGAACCGTACGTGTTATGACCTTGACCTAAAGTCTCTCATGATCGGAGCATCACTATAAAGTCTCCCATGTTCGGAGCATCACTATAAAGTCTTGCCTTATTGGTGGAGCGTTCTCAATAATTCTCGCCTTATCGGTGGAGTGTGCAAAGTCTCCCCATGTTACGGAGCAGAACGTCTCACTATGTTACGGAGCGTTCTTGACCCAAAGTCTCCCTCGTTCGAGCGTAACGCCTCACTATGTTACGGAGCGTTCTTGACCCAAAGTCTCCCTGCTCGAGCAAAGGCAAATTCTCTCATGTTCGGAGTGTTCTTAATTGTATATAATAGTTGTATGATGTACTTGTTCGTACATTGCCATTGTTAGTATCCTATTAGTAGGTAGTATGGATAGCGCTATTGAGGTCGGCCAACCTCTCGTCCACTATGTTACGGGACACATATTATTTATTCTAGGGGCTTTGCCTGGCATACATTATTATATACGTGGTGCTATATTGTGAACTGTTCTGATGATGTATACTTAACTACTTGATACACTATATTTTGTGCAATGGGTTGTGAACACACAGGTTGCAAGTTTTGTATGGGCGGAACTTGGAACTGAGTGGATTTACAATGCCTTTGCTTTGTGAACTCATTTGACCGCGTGTGCTTGAACATAAATTAGAGATATTTTGGCGATGGGTTGTGAACACACAAAGTTGCAAGTTTTGTATGGGCGGAACTTGAACCGAGTGGATTTACAATGCCTTTGCTTTGTGGACTATTCTAAATGACCAAAAACTTTGCCTTTGTTGCATGAACGCTCTTTAAAAGCTTTACTTGTTAAACAAACTCTATGAACTCACTCAACCATTGTGTTGACACTTTTAGCATGTTTTATCTCAGGTATCTAAGGCATTCACTTCATGGCATGCATGTGGACTTATCATAGAGTCGCGGTGTCGACGCTGTCTCACCTACATTTTTGCACTTAACCATCGTTTGGTTGTAACAAACTTATTTTGGTATCTTGGAAATCTATTGGGACCTATGTTTTGTAAACTCGATTATTTTACTTGAATCAAACGATATTTTCAAACGACACTTTAGGTCGCTCGATATAATCAGAACTTTGATGCTATGATCGTCATCTCCCGAGAATTCCATTCATTGCAAAACAGTAATTTGGGGTGTGACACGGTCTCTAGTCATATGCTTGGAACAACTGAGTCCGTAATGTCTGAGCGATTTGAACGATCCGCATTGAACACGCATACAGAATGGATAATCGAATAATTGGGATCCCCATGCAAGAATGGGTTCCATTTGGTTAGTAACGATGATTGGAACACCCACATCGAGTAGAAACAATAGAATCATCGAAATAGATGCGGTGCTAATGTCCGCATTTGACCTATTCAAAGTATGTTCACTTAAGGAATAGTTCTACCAAGAGGCATCCATTTTCTAGTGGGCATTGACTTAGCAATTTTAGGGCACAACTCATTAATCTTACGGCCAAGAGGTATCCATTGATAACCTATATTACTAAATTTCCTTCCTCGTAGGTTTCCACTGCTTTCTAACTTTCTTTCTCCTTTGCCTTTTGCCTTCTTCGCTTGGTTTTAACATTACAGCTTTAATTGGGTATTTGACAAGATTAGACAAATCATTCACACACATTCATGATTAGTAACGAAAACAAGCGATCATCATTACATGGTTCATGGATAGTAGCGTAATTGAATTAATTACAAGACGCTTAAAGCTAATACTAGAATCAACACGATTCATTTTATTCAACTCAAACTTAATATTCCTAGGGTGATCTTCTACTCTCTTCCAATGTACATTCCTAGCTTGCGAGGTCTTATCTTGCTTGGTATTGCTCGGAGGCTTTGACCCGCTTGCTTTATGTCACCGATTACTCCCGTAGAAGGAATTATGGGAACATTAGTTGGTTGATCTACTTTTTGCATTCCCGAACTAGACGCGTGTGGATCTGAACTACTTGAAGGCACATTAGAGTTCACTTTCTTAATAGTGGGCATAGAATGGTTTGTATGCTTGGCACTAGGCATAGAACAAGACATCACAGTTTTACCTTTCGCACCTAAGGATTTAGGACATGTTGCTATTAAACATTCTAGCAGATCCTGAGATCGTTTGGCTTGAATGCACGCAAACCTAATTTCTCTATCAAGAGGCTTGTTTATGAAATCCTCTTCCACAATCTCACGGAGACATTCTAGACTATCCTTAAGGTGAGCAAAATAGTTATGAAACACAGTTCATTATTCCTAAGATGAGGAGGAATGTATTTAATAATCCAAAGATATTTGCGGTCCGAGGATGACCTTGATGCAACATTCTCATTAAAGACAAGTGGCGCTTTCCTTTTCCTCTCCCTTAGATTCTCAATTTCCTTTTGTAAAGACGTTATTTTTTCGTTGTTCTTGTCACGAGTGACTTTAATTGAATCATATAACTCTTTAAAGTGTCGTTTAACTTTTATTTTCTTCAAGAAAACCCTCGTTTTCCTTTTGTAAAGCATTAACCAAGTTTTGAAGATGAAAAGTCCGAGAATCGAGAATCTAAAGGAGGAGGTGTTTGGGAGGCAAATACATTGTTTTTTCACCCTTTAATTGTGAAATTTGGGCTTTCAATTTTCGATCGTGTTACAATGAGCTTGAATGCATTTGTCACGCTTTGTTTATCCGAAAACGGCATCAAACTCGGAACATCCGAGGATGTCTTGATATTTGAGGTTTTGACATTTTCTTTAAGATGTTGATATTTTAGTTGCAAATCAAAATGTTCAACTTCTAGTTTAGAAAAATGTTTTACCAAATTATCGTGATCATCCTGATCAATTTTCTCATTTAGTTATGAGTTTTTGTTTTCAAGCTCAATGACATGATCATGGGAAACTTTCAATGCAATAGATAATTCATGAATTCGAGAAGCAGTAATAGAGTGCTTAGTAACAGTATAAAACACATCTTGTGCAACACAACTCGAAATCAAATTCTCATTTAAAATTTGCAAGTTCTTCCTTTCAACTTCATTATATTTGAGTTCCTGTTCATAATCATTGACCTCAACTATCATTGCATCAAATTCCTTTTCCATTTCTTTAATATCCGAATTTATTCCTTTTGAAGATTCTCAAATTGACCTTTAATTGTTTAAAGAAAGGCATGACCTCGGTTACACAACATTCTTTAGTTTGCTCAAACCCTTTCCCCGGGTTATCCCTCAGGGTGTGATTCTCTTCTTACACGCTTTCTCAAATTAACAAACATTGATAAAAACATACAGTGATTAAGGTCTTGCTATTAGTGGCAATAGATCTAGGAACTAAATGCATTGGTGTATTAGGAGGATACACAGCTTGTTTGAGGCAATTTCCTCTGGGGATTCTTTTCAACAAGATTTTCAACTTTTGCATATCCATATCCTTTTCCGAACACTTGTTCGTGGGGTTAATAGAGTCTCGAGGCTTAAACTTGTTTAAGGATATCCAATTTTCCTTAGTGTAATAATGGGGTTTGATCGTTATATTATTCATTTTACACTCGTGATCTTCTAGCTTCTTATTCATTTTCTCCCTAGTGACTTCATCGATTTCTTATCTTCCTCGATTACTCAACAAGAACTACATTTCTGTCTAGGCTTAAGGATTTCATTACCATCATAAAGTACCTTATGAGTAGCTCTCAGCCTTTTTAACAACCTCGTGATTAGGTTCCGCAACAAGGGAATGCTATGTTTATCGCTTAATACTCTATGCTTAGTGATCAAGTGAGCGATCAATGGTATTCCTTGTATGTACAACTTATTTTCAAGCTTGTTTTTCAAAGTTTTTAGATTGTAAAAATCATTCAAAAGTTTTGATTCCTTAGCATTGAATTCTTGCTTAAGCATTTTAACATTTTCTTGAAGTTCTTGTTTTTGCTTAGCGCTTTAGAAAGCTTTTCTTGTAAGGAGTTTAACTCTTGTTTTAAGACTTCTTCTAAAATTACTTTTTCTAATAATTGTGCGCATTTGGTCATCCGTTTCTGCTTCCACGGGTGGTTAACTCAAACTTAGCACTGTTCATAAATAGCAACTTGTTCTTTATAGGCATTCGATTCGAGATAACAAAATCATCGAGGGCACATGCGGTGTATTCATCAAAAGCATAGTCATCATTGATCGCGAAGATGCATTACTTGGTACAATCTCACTTTCACTTTGCTTCACATATTGATCATATGGGACAATATTGCTATTACCCTCATCATCAATATCCGATTCATAAGTTTCAAGAGATTGTACTTTATTATGCATCTTTGCTCATTAACTTCATCATACGCTTTAATACCTCGAAATGATTGAATCTTTGGATGGACCAGACTGTTGTGGTGAAGAGACCTTTGAGAGACCATAGGTGAGATGCTAGCCATGAAGATTGTCTGCAAGATGTTCATCATCAACGTCGAGTTGTATGCATCACGATCGGCAACTTGAAAGGCATTCGATGATTATGACCTATCTCCGAATTGGTCGCTCATCCACATCTCATCATATGTCTTGGCATTGCCCTCAAGAAGAAACAACAGCTCCTCTTCATCCAACACAACTCCATTATCCGAGCTTGCACAAGAAACATCTTGTCTTTGAAATACTCTGCATTTTGAGGGTTTTGAGAAGTGCGCCTTGTTATGTGTCAATCACCACCACATTGTAGCACTTAATTGGCTTAGCTTGACCTTGATTTGGATTCCTTCCACGATTCGATTTGCCACATATCCTCTACCAACTCCACCTCTTCCTGCTCATACCGCCTTTCTTGAACCGGTTACACCATAACCTTCCCATCTCGGCGGTAGCTTGATTGTGTGGATTGGATGTCGCTCGAGGTTATTGTTGGTGTGTGGAGAGAGTTCATGTTTTGACTAACCATGAGAGACAGCTTGATTGATGAAGTTTTCCATGAATGTGTTTGGGTCGAGGCTTATATCTGGATCGTGGATGAGCTTGTAATTACCATTACCCATGGGTATGACTTGAGAAGCTTTGGTGGTAATTCCAACATTGGTGTAAAAAGTCGTAGAGTCATTTGATGAACTAGTTTCTCCCCGCTTAGATTTGAACTGCTCAGAATCCTTCGTTCAAACATAGCATGTCTCTCATTCTCAAGAAGGAATGCATAAAGTTGCTCATAGTTGGTGTTCTTCAATCCTTTGGTTAGCTTCACAGATGTAACAAATTTATGCCATTCGGGATTCATGTTGTTTACAAACTTTGAATTCATCTGAATATTTGGCATGGTCATTTTGATATTCCTCATATCATTCACAAGCTTATGGAATCTCACGTAATACTCATAGACACTTTCTTCTGGCTTCATCTTAAAGTGCTCAAATTCATCATATAATTGAGATTCTCTGTCTTCCTTGGTTAGTTCGAACCCGAGAGTAGCATCTTGACATTGTCCCAAACCGCCTTAGCTTCGGTGTTGTGATTGATCGCCTTGTAAATGTCCTTAGGTAAACCTCAAGTATGATGTTAAGCCACGATGTCTCGCATCGTATCTCATCTTCTCCTTATCGATCAATTCATCATACATTTTAGGTCCGCCGGTCCTAATATCACCGAGCCATCTGCAGCAGTTGTCAAGTATGTCTCTCGTTGTCTCAACCGATCACGGTCCTTCATCAATTGACTTGAGAATGTTAACTCCATTATCCTTACCAAGACAAGACAACCTAATTCGTTGATCCTATGAGTCATAGTCGCCTCATCAAGCATTGGTGGACGAGTGTCTCGAACCACCGCTTGAATGTCCTCGACCACATGAGATGATTGTAGGCACGTTGGTAGACATGTTTACGATTTCACGGGATTTTATAACTCTATGATTAAACCGGAAATAGATTCTTTCACGGATTTTACTAAATCAAGAGAAACCGTATTAGAAACAAGTATTAACCAAGTCGCTATAATCCTTGAACCAAGTCGTAAGTAGCAACTCGCTAAACCTCAAGTCGCAGTGAATCAAGTCGCTAAGCACAAGTCGCTAAAACCCAAGTCGCTGAACACAAGTAGCTAACGAACCAAATCGCTAAGCATACAAGTCGCTAAAGAGCTACTCGCTAAGTATCCAAGTCGCTAAGAGTTATGAGATCAAGTCGCTAAGCACCAAGTCGCTAGACACAAGTCGCTATAATGCCAAGTCGCTAAGACACAGTCAAGTTGCTAAAAACAACTCGCTAAGATCCAAGTCGCTAACACCAAGTCACGAGAATACAAAGTACAAGTCGCTAACAAAATTGAAAAGAAGTCGCTAACCTAACTAAGTCGCTAGTCAGTAGTGGAGAATCCACTAACTTGTACGGTTTGTCGACTTGTCTCAATAGACAAGTCGCTAGGCTCAAGTCGCTAACAATTAACACTACAACTCGCTAACAATTACTGAAGCAAGTCGCTATGAAGAAAAACACTATGAGAGTCAAGTCGCTAGCAAGAAAAACTTCAAAAACACACTTTTCAATCCAAAACAAGCCCAACCACAGTGATTCAAGCTTTCCAAATCAAAACCCAAGCACTTACAATGATTCTAAACACAAAAGTACACTCAAAATTCAAACTTTAACACAAGAATTGATCCAAATGATGCAAAAACCACTAAACTTTTTCAAAATCAAAAACCATATAAAACCACTAGAAATCCAAGGATAAGTAAGAGAGATGATCAAACCATGGCTCTTGATACCATTTGTAACATATTGATTTCACATACACATCAAAACATGATCAAGTGGGCATATAACTTAAGGTTTTAGAGAGAAAGAGTTAGAGGTTTTGGAACTTAGTGAGAAAAATGAAAGTATTATTATGAGCTCCAACTCTACCTGGGAGGTAGAGAGTATTTATAGTCTTACACAAATCGCCACCTACTGGTCGTGGATCGCATACAAGGGTAAAGACCCGTCATCCTCCACGGTGTTACTTAACTAAATACTACTAAACATTAAATAATCTACGACTATGAGCTTTCTAATGATTACATATACTTGAGGTGACCGACTCTTTAATAACTGGATTTACTAAATCCTAACACATATAAACATCAACTAATTCAGCACATACTTCTTGGTAAATGTGCTTCAATGGCTTTAAAATATAAACACTCACAAGCTTAATATGTTTTTCTTAATCTCATAATCATAGGAGCAAAGGACTTGCTAAGAGATGTGACGAGGTAAGTACTTAACTCACATTTTTCTTCAAATTCTCTTTTAGCAGCACACTTGGTTTTTAGGTGTAATTTAATTGATTTTATGTTTCTCTGTTATTGTTTCAGGTTGGCACATGCGAACTCAAGGAAAGAACAACAAGACAGTGAAAGTTACAGCACAACATATGGAGTTTTAAAAAATTGCTATGTAGTTTACGGGTAATTCGGCTTCATTAAAACACTAAGATGATATATATGAAAAATAGTTATTATATTTTTCATGTTTATGGAAAAGTTTTTTAACATGGTGGTAAAGGACCAAACGGGTGTCCCTTTTGGCTTGGTACACAAGACTCAGTGTATGACTGTAAGAGAAAGGTTCGAGGCTGCTAATGGAACTACAAGAGAACCAACTTTCCACAGAGGTAATTTGGTCTTTAATCTATATTCAAAACCCAAAGCTGATTTGAATTAGAGTTTCATATCAAGCTTCCAAGTGTATCTACAATTTGTATAAATTGGATCATTGAAACATAAATTGGTTGGTTTTCATCTTTATATATTAGATTCTCTCCATTAGGGAAAACGCAAGTGGGTTAGGAAAAAGGACAGGCATAGTTTTTTGGAGACAGTAATTTTTTATGTGGTACCACAAAAAATTTCTCCGAGTGTATGTTGGAGAAAGGTCGAAACACCTGTAAACTTATTTCAAAAAAGCAGTATGAGATCATTCGAATGGATTATAAGAAGATCAACTAAATATAAAATACAATGGAAGCATGTGTTGAAGACCCTGTTTGGATAATGAAGATGTAACTTAGGTATAGGGTGTGTTGGATTGCATCAAAATCATGCGTGTCCTTAGTGCAGCTGATGCACAAGTAGCTTCTTGGATTTTATCAAATGCGACCCCTAGCCTTTTTATGAATCAGAAAATACACATTATGTTCTTGCTAGAATGGGTTGATTCGGTTATGTATTATTTCTAGCATTTAAACTAAAAAAAGAGCTTAAATGGAAACGGGTCAAAAAAGTCACCTATACCCTTTAATCTACTTTCAATACATAAACCTCCATTTTATTGTATTTAGAGTTGAATAATTATTGAAATATGATAATTTCTATTATCGATAAAATGATAAAAATTTGTTGTAGAATTATGTTTCGGGTCAATGCCACCGGCCCGGAGGTTTTTTTATGTAATAAAAGCTACGTGTGTTGACCTATTACCTGGACCTACTGCCCATATTACATCTACCGACAACGTTTCACAATTTGCAGGCAATATACGCTGCATATATGGTTGTTATAATGGACAAAGGACAAGTGAAATGGGTGGTAAGTCCAACTGACTACTCGAGTTCTACATATGCAACATTTTTTAGACAAGAAGAACTAAAAACCTCTTCCGAGACTAAAGCTCAAGTAAATAGTGGTATTGTTAGGATGTCATGTTCAGATGACACAATGTCGTCTTATCTAAAATGTTTGGTAGGATTCAAAGTATGATTGAATATTACTTAAAATGTCTTTATAATCTATGTATTAGAGTAAATTGCAAAAATCATCCTTGTGGTTTGGCTAAATTGCACGTTTCGTCCTTGTGGTTCATTAAGTGCAAAAATCGTCCGGATTGGCATTTATGCTCACTTTTGGTCCTTCAACAAGGAAATTTGGCAAACCACAAGGACGGTTTTTGCAATGATGGAGGACCAAAGTGAATGTAATGATGCAAATCCGGACGATTTTGCACTTAATGATCCACAAGGACTAAAGCGTGCAATTTAGCCAAACCACAAGGACGATTTTGCAATTTACTCTATGTATTATTTAATTACCTATTATTTGTTTTCTCTAACTACATTGGGATTATGAAGAAAGGGAAAACATATGCTCAGATCCTGCACATATGGTGTTTTGTACAAAAGTTGTTTTTTTTTTTTTTTTTTTTTTTTTTAATATAAAGCAATTAGTTGCCAACTCACTTAAAATTGAAATGCTAGGGATTGAAGCAACGCAGGTACAATGTTGTTTCTATATGAGTAATGAATTATGTTTACCACATTTTGTGCTATATGGCCTTTATTTTAATTGACAGTACATAGTAGATGATGGTTATAGGGGAACATTGTTTTCTTGATTTTTTTTGAAGTTACACGAAACTTGGCTATATTTGTTAATCGTGTATCACTTATAATTTCTTTTGGAGTATAATTAAGAATGGTGTTTGAGATAAGAGATAAGTAGCTTCTCTGTGAGGGTGAGAAAAATAATATTTATAGTAAACACCCTTTTCACATCTTTGTATGCATTCGCTCAATTTCAAAAGTCCTAATATCGGATTATTTGGTTCCAATTTTGGATTGATTCGAAGGATGCAAAGATATTTGCATCTTTTATACAATAAATTTTGCATTCGTTACAAAAGACATAAAATGAGCTTATAAAGTCGGATAATTTTTAAACATACAAAATTTGATCACACATTTTAAACTATTACTGTATAAGTTTATTCCAAATCACTTTGAATACACATTAGATTTTACTCGAATATCATAAACACGTGCATGATGGTCATGTCAAATATGTTTCATGTCAATCTCGTGCGTGCAAAGACTTTGTAACTAGAAATTGATAAATTAAAATCATTTGAAACCATTTGTAATTACTTTCATTTGATGTTTATGTGTCACAACCATTTGTCACTTAAGACAATGAGAAAATATAAAAAAACGTTAAAAGAAATCCAACACATTCAAATTCATAAAGTTACATAAAAGCTTGTGACTTATACTAAAATAATAAATGTAAAAGTTAAATACATTTTAAGCTAATATATTCGGTATCAATACAAAATAAGGTATTTGATTCGTAACAATCTTAAGATAATATATTCAGTATTGATACATGATAAAAAAAAATTGTGTCAAAATCTCGTGCGTGCTAGGGCATTATAACTAGTACACTCTACAAGTCTATTAAAAGTATTTTAGACGTGATATGAAACTACAATCATTTAGTTAGAGAGCATTCTTACGATATATAGATTGGGTGTGAATTTATTTATTGAAATTATTTTTTAAGTAAATTGGATTAATTGCCATTTAATTTGGTGAATACTTTTTCCATTAAACCATTTTAGTCATTGTACTTCTGTTTTAACCAAATTAGTAATTATTCCTACTTTTAGTGTATCATACTAGTATTAGTTACTTCGTAGTAGTTTTACTTTTGACCATTTTTCTTGCTGACGAAAAGTAGGAATGACTAAAATGATCCACTGTAAAAAGTATAATGCTATATTATAGGAATAACCCAAAAACAAAACTCATTCATATAATTATATGCATAAATGATTTATATTTTTTCTTTTTTGTGTATTAGCTAGCAATTATTAATTTCTATTTCAGTTTACGTGATTAATTTCTATTTTGGTTCATAAAGAGTACATGTTTTATCTGTCTTAGCTTAAGTTAGTATAGAGCTAAGTTTTGGGCAGCCAAATACGGTTAAGAAGTCAATGCCAAAAGTAGCATGGTTCCAAGTCAAGCTAGTCCTGGCTTGTGTTGCGTTCGGCGAATTTTTTTTTTTGAAAGAAACTAACTTGACGTAACTCATAAACTGAAATAACCCAAACTAGACATATATTTACTTCATAGAAACTGTACATAACATTTACTATTTGATAAGACCCGTACATAACCAAAATGGGTCATTTTAGGCAAGAATGGCTTTATGCCAAACGCCCCCTTTACAAGACACATATCATATGACTTGTTCGTAGACTACTAAAACAACTTGTAACTGGTTATAAACTACTTTAACAGTAATATTAGACCTTGAAAGACACATGGGGCATTACAAGTAGAATCAAAGTGCTAGAATGAGCCGCTCGTAACCTATACCCGAGCGTAGCCGTTAATCTCCCAAAATGCAATCCTACTCGATATCTACAAGCCCCATCGCCTATCTTCAATTACCTACATGAAACATGAGTGAAAGCGGTAAGTCCTTGTGACTTAGTGAGTAAGCGGAATAAATATGAAATGATACTTGCAATTTCTAACATAAACATAATAATCTATAACATGGTTAAATGGCACGACTTATAGTCGTATTTCTACTGTACATGACATAATCATAAGCTTGATTCTAAATTTTCTTATTGATAACATGATATCTAAGCACGTGCATTCGACTAGGCGATGCTTAATCGTCCTACTATGAGTGAGAACTTCCCAGCCAGCAGTACTCTTCGTGGCTTCTATTTATCGTGCTTTTCGATATGGGTCGTCCACTTAGGGCGTAAGTGCTTTTCAAGCACGGTTCATCCACATAGGATGCTTGGTCATCCACTTAGGATGCTACTATAAAAGCACGTGTCATCCACTTAGGATGCTACTATGGGAGTTCTATATCGTGCATTTCTTAGGCACGCTAAACTTGTCAATAATGCTTCTTGTGAGCATATTATTCATGATTTGTTTGACTATCTCCAAAACCTTGCACAAGTTCTAACATCATGTTTAATCTATTAACATGAAGCTAATGCACCGTTACTCACCTCTAGGTCTTAATTAGCGTTCCGTAAGCTTCCCACGAGCACCTACTCACAAGATAACCATTCTAACGCTATTAGGACATGCTAACACATTTATCTAACATGTATTGAGTCTATACAACTTAAACATGATCACCTAAGGTGTTATTTCATCATTAACACACTTTTCTAAAAATATATTTTGTGCAGAATTTTACAGGTTGCTGCTGTATTTCGAACTTTAGGCCAATTTAACTTCCAATTGAGCCAAAACTCAAAGAATAACAATTAAAGTACATTCCGAGAGCTACAACTTTCGTTTAGATTTCATCTTAATCCGACGAACGGTTTGTTCTCAGCAGCCCTTTCAAGTCTGCGCATTTTCTGAAAAACCTTGCTGTCCCAAATTTAATTATTACCAATTCGACCCAAAACTCATGATAAGCTATTCTATTATACACCAAACTTATTTTACAGCTTATTTGACATATTAAGATCATATTTCATCAGGCCCATAAGCTCTCTTGCTAAATTAAGCACTTAATAAGCTTGTTCCAAACACCCTATAATTTACATACTTCATCACCATCAACAACTAACATCATGAATCTTTCTATATCATTAACCATAATTTAAGTACATGATTCCTAACATATTTATATCATAACAATAACACTTATAACTTCAATTTCATCATGATTCATCATAAATTAAAACTAGGGTTTCATCACCTCTAAATAAGCAATAAACAATTAAAACCTTCAATTTATATCATAAATCATGAAATCATAACTTGTGTTTAACTACTTACCTTGATGGAGATTTCTTCAAATACTTAAAAGGCTTCTAAGATTACACCAAATTACCAAGGACACAAACCCTTAATCTTGAAGAAATCCTTGTATAATTTCTTGATAAAATGAAAGAAGTACTAGTTTCCCTCCTTTTGTTTCTATGAAGCCACGTTCCACAGATACATACATATCGTGTTTATATTTTGTAATCTCGAGTTTTCTTCATCTTAAGGAAAGATACTCCTGCTTATCTTGTAAGTTTTGAAGTTTGGCAAGGTTAGTCCACATTGTTAAGTGTTTTGCACCGATAGTCCTTTTACTAACCATTATGCATTCTAAGTCCTTTTCTTCATAAAATACTATCATTTGGTCCCCTATAATTTCTAATATTAATATAAAAGTTTATTTCTAAAACTTATAAAATGTCGGTGTTACAACTCTCCCCTACTGGAATTGTTCGTGTCCTCACGAACATCCTTGTGAAGTTATTCTACTTAATTTCTGCCTATCAAATAAGTCTCCCCCACTGCGCTTATTCTAACACTAGTGCTAGTTCTATTTCTAATAATTCTAAATCTTATCTAACATAACTATAAACATATTCTTAAAGTACCTGAACCTTCACCGGTTTCATTCTTGACTTCATCTATCGGCATCATGTACGCTCGACCCTTGGCTCTTGCATCACCTGACCCTCTTCTTTCTGCATTCTTGATCTGTCTATCGGGTTGTATCGCGGGTTTCGCTCTCGGGCAATCTCTACTATCATGACCAGTTCCGCGGCATATCTCACAAACCCTCGTCGGTTTCCCACAATCTCTACTAAAATGACCAACCTGACCACAACGAAAACACTCATTCCTGCCTGCCCGACATTCTCCAAGATGCCTCTTCTTACAAATTCTGCAAACCGGATAGTCATATTTCTGATCACTATCTCTTTCTGATCTTGGTCTATTTGAACTTTCAGTTCTTGTTCTTTTTGCAGGGAAGTCTTCTTGATCATTTCTTTTCCTTGATAAACTGGGCACATCTTTCAAGGTTTCTTGCTCCCTATCTAATGCAGCATTAGTCAACTCCTGAAACTTCTGATAACTCCTCATAGAAACAAACTCTCGAATGTCTTTCCTTAATAGTGCCGTGTAGTGGTCCATCATCAGTTTCTCATTACCCGCATAATCAGGATTAAACCGTGCCCGATCAACAAACTTACCCGTAAACTCACTTACAGACTCAGTAGTTTGATGCATAGCCAGAAACTCCTGCCTAATCTTCTTTACTGCAGCCTCTGGAGAAAAGTACTTAAGAAACATATCTTTAAATTCATTCCACCCCATGCTATTCATCGTCTCTAAACTACTAGCACCTTTATTCAGATCCCACCAATCCTTGGCCCTGTATCGAAGAAGATGAGAAGCATACTTAACTTGATATTCTGGAGGACACCCAGTAATACTAAATGCTGCTTCCATGTCTAAAAGCCACCTGTAACTGATTATCGGATCTTGCTGCCCATGGAACTCCGGAGGGTTACTCACTGCGAAATCCTTATACTTGAACTGATTCTCTAAGTCCTTATTTTTCTCAACATTATTTCTTGTTCCAATCACTATGGGCGCTGAATTTGCCCTACCACTGAGTCCCTGACTTACAGCTTCAGAAATCTTTTGAGCGATTGATGACATTCTTGTATCTAGTGCCCGAGTAACTTCACCCGATACCAACCCTTTTAGTATTTCTTTGATGCATCAACGACTTGTTCCCTTTCGGAGTATTTTCTCTTTACGCACTAGATCCACGGTTTCTACATTCACGGGTCGGTGATTCTCGGGTTCATTTCGGATTATCTTCAATACTTGTCATTTCTACTCAACGAAATTAAACACTATGACATATAAGTTTAACTATTTCTATCTATAACCTCTAATCATACACCTATAATCACATGTTATCTATTCAAATGCTAATACTTACACATGGCATTATATAAGTCGATTGCTCTACACATGCGCCTATTCCCATTCTAGAAATTTCCCGAGACGTCCTATGATCTCAATAAATTCAAGTTATATGACGTAACTATTATCACGTTGGCCAGGCGTCATAATACTTGCGTCATATAAACATGTCATTATTGCAACCATATTTCATCTCGAGTCATAACTAAAATGACGTATCTATCGTTATACTCCTACACACGTTCTACTGGACATGGCAATTCTATACATGCTAAGTTTAACTAATCATGGCATCAACATGGTTACTAATCATGCATAAACATAGTTCTAATCAATTCTATATAGCATATAATCAGGTCTACATGTTCTATGGTTAATACCGAGCTATGGTTTAAGTCTAAGTACCCTCCTACTAACGGATACTTAAATCCTCAAACCAACGCTCGATACCAACTTGTAACAGACTCTAGACTCTAGATTTTTTTTTTTTTTTTTTTTTTTTTTTTTTGAAACTAACTTGACGTAACTCATAAACCGAAATAACCCAAACTAGACATATATTTACTTCATAGAAGCTGTACATAACATTTACTATTCGATAAGACCCGTACATAACCAAAATGGGTCATTTTAGGCTAGAATGGCTTTATGCCAAACGCCCCTTTACAAGACACATATCACATGACTTGTTCAGACTACTAAAACAACTTGTAACGATTATAAACTACTTTAACACTAATATTAGACCTTGAAAGACACATGGGGCATTACAAGTAGAATCAAAGTGCTAGAATGAGCCGCTCGTAACCTATACCCGGCGTGGCCGTTAATCTCCCAAAATGCAATCCTACTCGATATCTACAAGCCCCATCGCCTATCTTCAATTACCTACATGAAACATGAGTGAAAGCGGTAAGTCCTTGTGACTTAGTGAGTAAACGGAATAAATATGAAATGATACTTGCAATTTCTAACATAAACATAATAATCTATAACATGGTTAAATGGTACGACTTATAGTCGTATTTCTACTGTACATGACATAATCATAAGCTTGATTCTAAATTTTCTTATTGATAACATGATATCTAAGCACGTGCATTCGACTAGAGCGATGCTTAATCGTCCTACTATGAGTGAGAACTTCCCTAGCCAGAGTACTCTTCGGCTTCTATTTATCGTGCTTTTACGATATGGGTCGTCCACTTAGGGCGTAAGTGCTTTTCAAGCACGGTTCATCCACATAGGATGCTTGGTCATCCACTTAGGATGCTACTATAAAAGCACGTGTCATCCACTTAGGATGCTACTATGGGAGTTCTATATCGTGCATTTCTTAGGCACGCTAAACTTGTCAATAATGCTTCTTGTGAGCATATTATTCATGATTTGTTTGACTATCTCCAAAACCTTGCACAAGTTCTAACATCATGTTTAATCTATTAACATGAAGCTAATGCACCGTTACTCACCTCTAGGTCTTAATTAGCGTTCCGTAAGCTTCCCACGAGCACCTACTCACAAGATAACCATTCTAACGCTATTAGGACATGCTAACACATTTATCTAACATGTATTGAGTCTATACAACTTAAACATGATCACCTAAGGTGTTATTTCATCATTAACACACTTTTCTAAAAATATATTTTGTGCAGAATTTTACAGGTTGCTGCTGTATTTCGAACTTTAGGCCAATTTAACTTCCAATTGAGCCAAAACTCAAAGAATAACAATTAAAGTACACTCCGAGAGCTACAACTTTCGTTTAGATTTCATCTTAATCCGACGAGCGGTTTGTTCTCAGCAGCCCTTTCAAGTCTGCGCATTTTCTGAAAAACATTGCTGTCCCAAATTTAAATATTACCAATTCGACCCAAAACTCATGATAAGCTATTCTATTATACACCAAACTTATTTTACAGCTTATTTGACATATTAAGATCATTTTCATCAGGCCCTTAAGCTCTCTTGCTAAATTAATCACTTAATAAGCTTGTTCCAAACACCCTATAATTTACATACTTCATCACCATCAACAACTAACATCATGAATCTTTCTATATCATTAACCATAATTTAAGTACATGATTCCTAACATATTTATATCATAACAATAACACTTATAACTTCAATTTCATCATGATTCATCATAAATTAAAACTAGGGTTTCATCACCTCTAAATAAGCAATAAACAATTAAAACCTTCAATTTATATCATAAATCATGAAATCATAACTTGTGTTTAACTACTTACCTTGATGGAGATTTCTTCAAATACTTAAAAGGCTTCTAAGATTACACCAAATTACCAAGGACACAAACCCTTAATCTTGAAGAAATCCTTGTATAATTTCTTGATAAAATGGAAAGAAGTACTAGTTTCCCTCCTTTTGTTTCTATGAAGCCACGTTCCACAGATACATACATATACGTGTTTATATTATGTAATCTCTGAGTTTTCTTCATCTTAAGGAAAGATACTCCTGCTTATCTTGTAAGTTTTGAAGTTTGGCAAGGTTAGTCCCTGTTGTTAAGTGTTTTGCACCGATAGTCCTTTTTACTAACCATTATGCATTCTAAGTCCTTTTCTTCATAAAATACTATCATTTGGTCCCCTATAATTTCTAATATTAATATAAAAGTTTATTTCTAAAACTTATAAAATGTCGGGTGTTACTAAGATGGAGATCTTACTTAGAATCGCTTTTGTCTTTGCAAAATCGTGATCGTAAGATCGGATCGAGATCTTAAAATCCTACTATAATATCATTTTCTTGATTGGCGTTGTAAAACTATGCAAATTTACATATTATTATATGTCATATATCGTGAAAATGTACGTCAAAATTATGATTTTAAATTGTTTAATATAATTAGCTTCATGTTTTTCATATTTTACAAAACTTAATACATAAATTTGTATTTTTTAGTTTGTGGCTTGAGAAAAGTAAAATCGGATTGATCGAAATCTTAAGATCCTATAACCAAGATCGGGATCATATCTCGCAAAGATCCTACGTGGGATCGGGATCTTTTTGATAGTAGTATCATAAAATCGTAAGATCCTAGAATCAGGATCGAAATCTTAACAACCATTGGCGAACATTTTATTAATATTATGAGAGTGAATTTATCAATGAGCTCTTTGCATATACACACAACTTTCGCTTTTCATCATGTTTCTCGTCCGGTTCCATGAGCATTTGAAGGAAAGTATGTCGTGACAACAATATATCTCATTAAATCATGTTTGTAAGAAAAGAGTTGGATCTGAAGTTTTTGAGATACAAGAAGTGATAATCAAACAAAAAAATCTACAGGGTTGAAGAGGAGAAAAGTCATTTTCGCCTTTTTTTATCTAGAATAAATAAACACACTACTTTCACATGATATTCACGCTTACAGACATAAAAGGACAAAACAGACACACTTCTTTCATTTTCTCTTCCTGTCTGTAGACATAAGATGAAAACAAACGCATTTCTTTTATTTCTTTTTCCCGCTTGTAGACAAAAGTGAAAAAAAATGACTTTTAAGAACAAACAATCCCTTATGTCACGAGCCAAATTCTGAAGGGTCGGGTTCTACTTGGAAGCATGTTGCATGCGGTGTTTATCCTATTGGTTTGTTGGAGTACCCTAACGGTAAGGGTGAAGTAAGTGCTACGACTCGATATGGCACTACATTGGTAGAGAGTTGGGGCCGTTCCCTTGATGAGTCCAAGGCAATACGAAACCAGTGAACCTCTATTATACGTGGGACGAATGTCTGATCCTTATTGGGTTAAGGACGTCACGCATAGTCGAACGACTCCATGACAAGTGGTATTAGATCAGACCTAGGCGGACCAAAGCGGAATCGTTCATGTCGCACTCCTAAAGCTCTTAAAAGTGTTGGTTGCGCAATGGTGGCGGGAGAGGTCTCTCGGGATATTTTTGAGTTTAGCATGATGTCGTGTTGAGTACACAGTGTCGCATTCAATGGAAGCTAGGAAGAGTAATGGACTAATCTAAATGGGGATGAAAGCCACTCACGCTGGATCTTAAGTCGCCAAAAATAGTAATGGACTAATCCGAGAGGGAAGGTAGTCGTTGCACGTTCGGACCCGAAGATTCAAAATTCGAATGTCCCTTTAAGCCATGAAGCCAAAATAAAGCCAAATCATTTGAGGGAAGTCGTTCGTTGAGGCGGATGACCATGCACGAGGTCGTGCATGAATTGGTGGTGAGAGAATGTCACGAGCCAAATTCTGAAGGGTCGGGTTCTGCTTGGAAGCGTGTTGAATGTGTGGGTGTCTGGTTTAACATGTTGGTCTTGTTCGAGTACCCCAACGGTAAGGGTGTAGTACGTGCCACGAGTAGAGCGCTCGATATGGCCCTACACTGGTAAGGAGTTGGGGCCGTTCCCCTAATGAGTCCAAGGCAGGACGAAACCAGTTAACCTCTGTTATACACAGGACAGATAACTGGTCCTTATCAGGTTAGGGACGCTACACGGGGTCAAAGAATGACACATGACACTTAGATGTCTATTTAGGTCACTTTAATTTGGTAAAAAATCGAGTCTATACATGGAATTTAAACCACATAGGGTACGATTTTGAAACCATGTTGATCATGTTAATACACTTGTAAGTGTCACGAAAAAATATTTATAATTAACTTCTCTCCATGAATCAACAAATTTTCAACTTACGATACACATTTATCTCATTATCTTGAACTTACAGAGTCATTGTGATTAATATCTTTCATAGTTTGATTAAATTTCACAATTTGGATCAGTTTACTTGCCACATTTCTAATTTGCTTTTGTAATATCTCAAACATGGAGACTAGAAAGTACAAAATTCTAACCAGACATAAATGATAGATTAGACCAACTAAAAGTGCCCCAAATATATTTTTATTGTACTTATAGTAAATGTAGTTTAAAACATGTAGTATTCACTATATGGCAATAACATGTTTTGGAATAACATTTAAGCATTTTAAACGGTTCATTTTTAGTTATAGTGCTTTGCTTAGTAGATAAGAAGTTGATCCCTCATTATCTGATAATTTACCAGTTTATCCTCTTTGTTTATTAACCAATATTTTGGTATGACATAATGTGTGGTTTTACTCGTTTTTTGTAGGTATGTTGCAGTCGGGAACGAACCATTTCTAGCACATATACAGAACGTTCCTAAAACTCATTTTGCCAACTCTTAAAAATATTCATGTTGTGCTCCTAAAAGCCAGACTTGCCACCAAAGTCAAAGTCACAGTCCCTCAAAACGCATAAGTGAACGGGAGCTCAACAGGGGTGCCATCAAGCGGCGATTTCCAAGCCGATATCCATTATTACATGATTACATTAACCAAATTATTAAACGATAATGGGTCCTCATTCACAATAAACATCCACCCTTTCACAAGCCTTTACCTCAACCCCAACTTCCCTGTTGAGTATGCTTTCTTTGATGGAAAAGCCACTTCTGTCACCGACGGTGGGACCACATACACAAACATGTTTGATGCCAATTACGGTACCCTTTGTTAACTTTAGAAGTGATGGTCATTTATACTATATCGAACCTTGTAACGTTATATGAATATGTAATAGACTAGTTAAGGATAAACGAGCTTAGCATAAGTTAATATAGTATAGTTAGAATGCTAGATGTTCAAGGCCTAAGCTCGGCCCATTATCCAATGTGTAAACACATAGACGCCTCATGTGGGACTCTAGTGTGTGTCTCTCTCATAATTGAAATGAAACTCTCTCACTAGAAATACCTAGTTCTCGTACCTTTTTCTAGAATTTAACTAGTTCCTCTCTCTCTCTTTAGAAATACTTTTTCTCTCTAAATCCTTAGTGATTCATGTGTGTTCTGATAAGTGGTATCAGAGCTATATGATGATCAAAGAGTGTGTAAAATTCGAATTTATAAGGTTTTTTAACTAATTCAAGGTCTTTGTTAAAAAACGTGCACTTTTAAGAGTCAAAACCAAGTTCTTGCAAGTTTGATCATAATAACTGACATTGTTGAGATGTTATTTGTGTTTTAGAACAAGGCTACACAAAAAGAGTTTCATAGGTTTCCAATTCAACGAGTTCCTTCCTCATTTCTTTCCAATTCAACGAGTTCCTTCCTCATTTCAACGAGATTGGTCCTAGGATAACGAGTTCATAACAAATTTAATGAGATAGGGTTTCAAGTTGGTTTTAACGAGATTCTAACACCACTATTCAACAAGTTATGTCCTAAATCAAAGAGTTCATCAAGAAATAACGAGTTAGGGTTACTAGTGTGGATTTAACGAGTTCATAACATCAAATTCAATGACTTCCATAACATGTAACGTGTGCGTCATCCATTTCAACTAATTCCCAAAATAACTAGATTCTATTTCACTTAGTTTTCAAATTAACTAGTTGTGAAAGTAACTAGTTTCCATTTCACCCAGTTATCAATAAACCCTGATTCTACAAATGTTTAACACATTTTAATCAATGAATCACAACTTAAACACATCAAGACCATAACAAACATAAAATCAAAAATACAATCACTCGTTAACTATCAAGATCCAAATATCATTTCATACATCAGTGCTTTGAATCAATGGAATCATGTGGATATGTTATCTTCGTGTTCGGGTACTGTAGAAAGAAATATACCTGAAATTGTTCTCAAAGCAATAGATTCAAAAGATATTTGCATGACACATTTCAGAGCACTTAAGTCATAGTTTGAGGTTCTCTTAGATCCAAGGTTAACAATGTGAGATCAAGGGTTTAACCGGGCATTTCAAATATTCCTCGGATCTGAAATGGACTTCATGACTTTCAAAGTTAAGTTTTCCACAACATGGATCAATTAGAAAATTAACTTGAAAAAGAGAACCTTCATGAGAGTTACTCCAAGGAAGCTTTTAGAGTGCTCAAGACACAGTTCAAGAGTTTCTCAGACACAAAGGTTAGATTGCTCAAGAGTTCTACGTGATATGATTATGCATGGGTGATGCAGGTTTTACTGGCCTGGTTTTAATATTTATAAGTGTCTCGTTATACCTATGGTCGACCCTTATGCACTAACGGGCAGTGTACCCGATCGTGAGTAGTGTAGTAATCGGTAAAACCGAGGTCGTCCCAAGAGCTATGTGAGCGGATTCTAATTGAGTCTAGGTGTCACAGATTTTAATTGGTTTTAAGATTGAAATGGTTAATTAAAAGACAAGAAAATAAAAGAAAGCAAATAAGGACATAAGTTGTGATCAATAGAGGAGAAGTGTGCTAACCAAGTTACTCATCCTATCAAGTTATGTTCACGTTTAATTACTTCTAATAGCTTCAAGTGGGGGTTTAGGTCGCTAGGACAACATTCGGTCAGTTCGTCCTAACCTATTTGCAAAGGTTTCCACCGGAGATTAAGCTACAACCTTAGAAAGTCCAGTTGTTTTTAGTCCCCTAAGCCAATTCATTAATTTCCGCTACATGCAAGATTCATAACAATGAGTGCCCGGGCGCTAGCATCTTAGACACTCATCCCTAACTTCTTAAGTTCATCCAAACGGTAGGTGATCAGTTGGTCAAATCGCACAAGCGAAGAAGGGTCGTCAGTTGCTCAATTCTTACCCTTCCCACTCAGTCTACCTACTTAGAGTCAGTTGGTCAATTATCCTAAGAAACTAGACACTACCGCCATTCAAAAACACCGAAACAAGGGTAGCTACCAACAAACTATGCATGCATACACTAGAAACAATTATACGGAAGCAATGTAAACATAAACATAACAATTACGGAATCATAACTAGGCTAGCACCAAAGGTGCTTAGCCAAACATATAGTAAATTATACCAACAAAATGAATAAAACATAAATTGAATTGAACATATTGTTTGATAAAAATTACTTGATGTAAAGCTAATAATGATGATGATTGCAAGTGAATTCTTCCTTGAAAATGGCTTGAACCATGGAAATTGCCTTGAAGTGGTGCTCTAATCGACCCCTAGAGAGGGTGAAGAGAGATACTTAAAATGCAGTTTAGGGTCGATTTATAGGTCGCGACATGGTTACAGCGTGAATTTAAGTGAAGTTACGCCAGTAACCTAGTTATGGCGTGGCAAGTTTAAGTTACTCAGAACTAGTTATGGCGTAACCAAATTTTAAGTTACTCCTTAACTAGTTAGCGTAACTAGTTTTAAGTTACTCAGTAACTAGTTAGGGCGTAACTAGTTTTAGGGTTATGGCATAACCTCTTCAGATTTTCAAAATAGCAATATTGCAACTTAGGCCCTTGAGTTTTTTCATTCCATTGATGGAGACCAACATAAAAATGTGTTAATTGAGCACCAAACTTCGTATGTAGTAATATTACGGTGTAACTAAATCACCGGGTTACATCGTAATTATTCGTCCGCATATACTTATCCATTCCTTAATTCTTTCTATGGTGTAATGTAATTACCAAGTTACACCGTAACCTTCACAAATAATTCATAGGCCCTCATAGTGTGGGTTATGGCGTAGTCAATAGTGCCGATTACGCCGTAACCTTCTTCAGAATATATTATGGCCTTTTCTCACATCTTTTTTGCTCCAATGCCTCATTTATCCTGAAATGTAAATATGAATGAATATAAACAAATTAAGTACCATATTAATACAAATGAGGCAATAAACACGGGAATTTGATATGTAAAATATCAGGTAATTTGATGTTATCAAATATCCCCCCCACTTCAACTCTACTTGCCCTCAAGTAGACCCTTTAAATAATTCTTAAAAAGATATCTCCCAAGATTAATTGTAAGATATGAGTTTAAAAATCACCTAAGTTAGAAAATTCCAAACTGAGCACCACACGAAAAGGGAATTGAAATCACACACTCTCTCATAATTCACGTGTTTATTTTTGGGTGATCACCAAGTGCTCACCATGGCGAGTATTCTATCATAGGCTTGGCAAAGATACTAATCTCCACCACCGAGTCTATAGATGCAACTATTTCAAAAGGCAATGGGTTGACACAACATAAATGCTTATAGGGTTATTTTGTCATTACTAACGAGCTACGGCGAAGGGGACAAAATCAATGATACATGACCAAATCCATGGCCAAGACACCAATGATTGCTCGCTTCCTCACCTAAACTCGATTCATGACCAAGGGTAGGATAAGACATGGGAAAACATTTAAGGGGTGTAAACAAAAACACATGAAATAAATAGATTCCTAAGTCCATAGTCGCCCCACCACTAGTCGCTTTCAATCCCATATCAAAAATCGAGGGTCAAGAGTCAAGGGGTCTTTAATAATCCAATACACGAGTTAATGCATAAGAAATGTAATGTAGTGCCTCAAAATCTCAAACTTAAGCAAATAAGATGCATTAACTCGGCCTTCATCATCAATGAAAAAAAGGTATGTGCTATGAAAAATTTTAAAATTTAGGTAATTTTAGCATATATTTCGATCAAAAACAATATAATCAACCATTTCTATCTCCCATCCCCCCACTTGGGATGTACAATGCCCTCATTGGACAAATACTGATTAAAATTTGAAAGGCGAGATAGAAATGTACGGGTTTCTAATTTCATCCGTAAGACAAAACAAATATGAAACAACTGCGCCTAGTTGAACAAGGCGAGAACACTAATCATAAATAAACACTTGCTTGCATGCTTTTTATTCACTCTTTTTTTCTTCTTTTTTTTCTTTTCTTCATTTTTTTTGATGCAAGACAAGGTATACATGAATATAAACGATAAGAACATAAAACGTATCCCCCCTACTTGAGATCAACTATCATCTAAACCCGATCTTCTTCCACAACTCTTTATTCAAAACCCGCGACTTTCACCAGTGGAACCAAAATTAACCAACAGCGCCCGGACCATGGACATAAGGAAACTACAGGGTAGGCTAGGTGATAGGTGTAATGAAACAATTATATTGGGTGAACAAAATGAAAGGAAAGGCTCTGAAGGGTGTATCTAGGGGTATCTTGCACTAATGGTGAGTGCAACAAAAAGGGTTTAACGGGGATTGGTGATCGATGTGAAAAGTCAATAAACACAATACATATATGGGCTATTTGGTTTTAATCCTAAAATTTCCTTATATCCTAGTTGCACCGATCACACCAAGTTACCTCAAGGTAATGCTCATGATAATGGTCTCGAAAAGATATGCAAGGCCAAGTTCTAAAGTCTACTACACCCACCGCAGACACTCATTTTATGGTATTATGTATAAGGGGAAAACGGAAAGGCTTATCCTCACACAAAGGAAATATATGGTAGGTGTGCTCAGTCTAGATTAATCCAGTTAAGTAATGAAAAATATGTCAAAATTATGAATGAAATACTTTTTCATCAAAAACTAGAAAAATACAGGCAAGTAAAATCTAGCGGGTGTATATGTCTAATCCCTTCCCCCCACATGGGTCATACTAAGCATAAAAATGAAAGATAAGAAGGGTTAGAATTGAAACAGAAAACTCCCCTGGATTTGCTCATCAAGATCGAAGACACACGAGTAAACGTATCCCGCTTTGAGATTTATGAGCAAACTTTAATAACCTGAATTCACTTAAGACAACCAAATGCATCATACTAGAAAAACAACAAGTATTAAAAGAAAATGAAAACCCTAACTCACTTTTGTAGGAATCATGGTTGCATTTAGCATATGCAACAAGCCTTTTAAACCACTTGGTGTCCCAAGTGTACGAGTGTAGTCTCGTGAGGGCTTACAGGCAACATACCCACAAAGTTCATTTAATACTAATACAAGGTTATTGTGCTAATATAGGAAATATTTAAACTGCATGATAATTACGTCGTAACCCCAATAAAGGAGTTACGCCGTAATTGTGGCAAACCTGGCAATTTGCTACTGGAGAATAGCTACGGCGTAACCATAGTGGGATTACGTCGTAATGGTTATGCCTTGGAGAGAATCGCTACTGAGGGTATGTTACGGCGTAACCATGAGGATGAGTTACGCCAGAATCTGTGGGATGTAATGTGTCCCGCTTGAGTCACTTGTGAATTCTTCTCCAATTCCTGCAAAAATGTTAAAAACATAAAACCCAACTATACTAATAAAATGGAAAAGAAAAGATAGGCATGGGGTGCCTCCCACGAAGCGCTTGTTTTTTTTCGAGTCACGAGCTTGGCTCCACCCCTATTTACTAAGTAAAATGGTGTTCATCCCCTCAATTGAAATCAAGTGTGGGTGTAAATAGCAATAAACACCATGAGGGTGTGAATTTGCTATGGGATGGGGAAATGATGAATTATGATCATACCTTACAGGAGATGTCATTTCCCTCCTTACCTTACCCGTTTTAGTTGATAGCATAGATGCTTTGTCCACCTCGTGATGTGGCTGATTAATCGGCTCATATTTCTCCTTGTTAATCACCAAAGTGTCCAAAATCTTGCCCTCCAATTCCTTTGCAAGATCAACTAAAATTGGTTCAGTAGCCGGTGCTACATAACCATCATCGGGTGATGTGACGGGTTGCACAATTTCATCCATAATTTCAGCAACCTGTATAGAAAAACAAGCAAGATTGTTAGGAATAAAAGAAGAGCTAGAAGTCATACCGTTTTGTGTTGTGGTTGATTCCTCATTAGCTTGTGGAATTGCTTCATCACCCTGTAAGCTCCTTGCTTCCATCTTCTTCAATTGATCATTGTTTGTTTCTTCTTTTCTCACAGTCTTCAAACGTCATGGAAATGGGATAGGTGGTACATAAGGTCTGATATAAGGTAAATCATGAGGAACCGGCTCGTTGTTGACTTCTTTCATCTTTCCCACCGTTGCTTTGATAGTCCCAACCTCATTCTTTTTTATTTCCAGGACCTTTTGGTTTAATTCATCAAGATTAGCCTCCAAACTTTTCCTCTTAGTGTCAAGGTTTTTAAATTTAAGTTCGCCCTCTTTGAATTTCCTAATCCATTCCTCATTCGAGTCGTGCATCCTTTTTAAATTATCGAATATTTCTTGACTTCCTCCAATGACTCAATATACCGACCAGCTCATATGCTTTACATTCTTCATGGAGAGAATGCTCTTGTATAGCATGAATGTTTTCCTTAACCATCTTTATATCACATCCAATTTTATCAAGTTGCTTGGTGATGTAACCAATGTCATCCAAGCCTTTGATATTTGTCACCCAAGTGGTTGCTCCATCATACCAATTTCGTGAGTGGTCAGCCATCTTTTGAATTGATCTAAGGGCTTGTGCCGGTGGCATTATAGGGACAGGCCCTTGAGAGTCGAGCATTTGGCGGGAAGGGATGTTTAAACCATTGTAGAAAATAATGACCATCTGATGGCTGCTGATATTATGCGTTGGGCATCTGTAAAGAAGGTCATTATATCTTTCCCAAGCTTCATCTAGCGTTTCATCCATCTTCTGTCTGAAACTCCTTATTTCTCCCATCTTCTTGGCAATCTTTGAAGGAGGACAATATCTCCGAATAAATGCTTTCTTTAAAAGATTCCATGTATTGATTGACCCAACAGGAAGCATCTTCATCCATCTTCTGGCTGCAACTGTGAGTGTAATTGGGAACACTCTAAGCATTAATGCATCTTGAGTTACTCCTGAAATGTGGAAAAGATATGTGACCTCCAATACTCTTCGCACATGCAGGTGAGCATCATCATCATCAGTTCCTTCGAAAAGCTTGTGTCTGAGCTCCTTCATAAACTGGCTACAGATCTCAAAGCTGATATTATTGCTGATTTCGGGACTTACCATGCCCAGTATTTGGTTACCTTGAGTCAAAGCCATGTATTCTTCCATAGTGAGCATGTCAAAATCTGAATCTCTCATATCCTGAAATTTCAAAAACAAACAAAAACAGTAAATAAGGAAAAAAAAATAAAAAGAAAATAAAATTATAAAGAAAAACTTAAATTAAAAATCCTAAATAGCTCCCCGGCAGCGGCGCCAAAAACTTGATGCAGGTTTTACTGACCAAGTTTTAATATTTATAAGTGTCTCGTTATACCTATGTGTAACACCCCAAATTTGGTTTAGCGGAAGCATACGTGTTAAGGGGAATGTTACGAAATTGGAGATCACAACACAAGTAATAAAGAACGGAATACATACTCCGTTTGATTTCATAAAATAGTTTTAAAATATCATCTTACAACATTGTTTGGATAAAATGGGCACATCCCATAAGTTCAGTGGTCCTAATTTAAAAACATCATTATGTGTACAAATACTTCTTTAGATATTTCTACGACCATTTACCACCTCTTGCCTTGCATCCATGATCACAAATTAAGCACCTGAGAAAATATGCTAAAAGGTCAGCTAAAAGCTGGTGAGTTCATAGGTTTAAATTAAAACAGTAGGTAAGGACCAAAGTTAAAGACATATAATCATTATTGAGAATATAATGTTATATGGATGAAAATCTACTACGTTAGCACTAAGTTCATGCAACCGATACTACGACGGTTCAGATGTTAAATGATATCATACAATATATAGGCCCAATGCAGTGTTTTGTCCTCAACACTCGATTCCGATATGGTATACGCTTTCGCCTTGCCTAAGCATGGCCAACCGAATGGAGGAGTCACCTCAATAGATCTATTTATAACATTCGCTTCCCAATGAGGAACCGACGGTTCATGAAAGGGGGCATTTCTAGGGACATAAGGGCTTAGGCTAAACCACGTAATAGTAATCATGCAATAGTTTAGGTCCAATAAAAAGGTTTTGCATATTTTCTCACCCCAAAATGTATAAAACAATTTATCAAGTAAAAGAGGGGCTATGAAACTCACTTTAGCAAATATGCAATCCAAAAGTGGGATTTAGTGAATATTGTGAAGCGGCACCGACACGCGACCTAGATAAGGAGGGCAATGTTTAGTTCATTGTTTTAAGTATTACTTACTTAAAGTAGTTCAATTGTTTTTATAATTGAAATAAAACTAAACTTTTGTTTGTAAAAATGATTAAATGGTTTTACTAGTAAATATACGAAAGTATATATACTTTTCATGTTGACACTAATATGGTTTTAAAATCCGAAGTTTGATTTGAAAAATAAATAATTACAATGTTCCACTAGTAAGTATATAAATGTATATATATTTATTTAAGTTGACACAAAATGGTATTGTCAAAATTATATATAATTGGTTTATTTTCTAATTGTATTTAGAAAATACTTGAGTTAAATTTGAAGACTTTCAAATTTTAATATATGATAAAATGACATAATGGTCTATATTTATTTATCAAAACTTGTTCTTTATATATATATATAGTTCCAAACGGAAATTTACTTGACATACTTTCGTTTACACATTGACGTTAAATTTTTGGCGTAAACCTTATTAAGTGAACATATTTTAAGCACTTATTGTCTCATATATAAAAATGTAAACTTTGCACTTATTTACTTGTCAACTCGTGTATGTATCTTTTTAAGTAGGAGATTTCAGATACGTGATAAATGAGTCTAGTTTTACATTTGACTATAAATCAAGTGCCTCGGGTTTTATTTGATGACTCGTCTAGATATTAGTCGAAAACTCATGACACACGGATGGCGGTGGCCTGGCATAAGTGAGCATAGCGTTGGGCCTAGGCCCAAATCTGCACTAGGAACATAAGAGTTTCGGCCCAACAGTAGTTTGGAGGGTCTTGTTGGAGGGTTGGACTGGGCTGCGGCCCATGGAAATTTGCATAACAGGTTCACGCTCAAATTTTAGAAGACATATACCAAGGTCCATTTCCATATTTGTATTGCCAAACATACATTTTGTTTCAAAGTTTAACGTGAGCAACTTGTCTCGAGATATACTCGATTGTGCATGCTCCATTTTGTGAAGCCGAAATCACTCCACCAGGGAGTATGACCCCATCACTATGGTACTACCAAAGTGAGGTTTGTCGGCTCACTGACCTGTTCTTAAAAATACTATCATTTTTATATGACTCCTAAACTCGAAATTGTTGGTAACAAGAGTTTAAAAGGTGATATTTCCTTTGACGAGGGGTTTGTCGACGGACAACTTGTATCATACACGTCATTTGGTGTGAGTACCACTGCTCACAGTCGAGTCGGTTTACAACTCGGCATTAAACCAAGATAACATTTTTATAGCCGAAGATTAAGAATTTCAAGTTGATGTAAGGTAATAAGATTTGTACCCCACTTTGAGTACTACTCAACATAATCACGACCAACCTAAATTTCCAGATTCAAGGCTATTAGACATTAGTAGATTTCACAAGACTTATCTTTTCTAAACTCCTATTCTCAACAGGAAACCAAACCAACAAAATGCAAACGACATACTTAGGTTCCAAGGTGACATATTTTTTACCAAAACACAAGTATAATAACATCAAGAACATTTAACTCTTCTAGTTTTCTTGGTGTCCACAACTCGACAGAAATAGGTGAACACACTAGCGACAAGGACAATCTTAACATGACCGAATAAGTATTTGATTATCAACTAAAATATTTCTCACGTATCACAAAAATGTATATGGTCGAATAAGATTTAATAAACATAACTTCATCTTATCATTGGTTTTTGATTCGAAAAATATGAAAGTCAACACGGGTCTTACACGACCAAACTTTCAATACATAACAAGATTAATTTTAAAGACATAATAAACGTGTTACCCTTACAAGTTCTTGGAGGGAGGTCGAACACAAGCCAAACTAGAAGATGCCGATTGACCTTGAACTCTTCTTGATTTAGACGAATTGATGCTAGAATTGGTGGATACCAACCTTGAATTTCAAAAGCCCCAAGTCAATTTAGAAAACCCTAACTTCCTCAAACCCTAATTTTCTTGTGAGAGTGGTGATGAAACTGAATTGGCGCCTCCTACCTTCACCACTATTTGGAGAGGTGTCTTTGGAGTGCTTGGACTCTACTTTCCATCATGAGGTCTTGGTGGGAAGCCAAATTGAGCTAACTTCTGGAACCTAGGTAGTCTTAAGCTTTGACTCTAGGTGGATTGATAGTGATATATGCTTCTCCTTGGTGGCTTTGTCTTGAAGCACCTTGTACCCATTCGAATGAAAATCAGCGCCTCCATGGGGAGGGTTTGTGAGACAAAATAATACATGGTTTTGGTGAGGGAAGTTTGAGAATGATGAAAGGAGTATGTTGGTTAACTTCTTTGGGTTGTTTGACCTACACAACAACGCAGGAGTAGAGGTAGAAGATGAAACTAGATGTCCTTTTCCTTTTTCTGCTTTTGATGTTTCTCTCTTGGGTTTGTCGTGTGGGAAGATGACACAAGAAGAGTTTTATCTCAAATTTTATAAGAAAGGTTTTACTTATATCATGAGTGTATGTATATTATACATTTTGTATTTATGTATTTGTAGACATATGAGAGTCATTATTTAAGTGAAAGTGTATTAAATATTTTGTGTCTCGCGATATTAAACTGTGATCAAGTATCATTGTTTGATAATTTTATAATGTAGTATCTTATAGATACTTGTCGGAAATGTTATTATCTTTGTAATATTTTTCATTACGGAAGTTTGTCATTTGTTTTATTTGCCCTTATCATAGTGTCGACGCGACGCATTAATAGGTCGGTCATGGGGAAAACGAGATAACCTCTCGCCTTACAATTAAATCATAAGACAAAATGAAATATCCATAAAATGAAATGAATGCAAAAGTGATGCGATTGTTCATCAGATATGAGTTATCTACTCAAATGATCGTAAAGCTTATGCATGCTTAATGACTTATGCTTAGTAATAATAAATTACCATTTATTAGTTAAATTTAAGTGAAAATTTACCGTGTGTCACACTATGGTCTACCTTTATGCACTAACGGGCAGTGTACCCGATCGTGTGTAGTGTAGTAATCGGTAAAACCGAGGTCTTCCCAAGAGCTATGTGAGCGGATTCTAATTAAGTCTAGACGTCACACATTTTAATTGGTTTTAAGATTGAAATGATTAATTAAAAGACAAGAAAATAAAAGAAAGCAAATAAGGACATAAGTTGTGATCAATAGAGGAGAAGTGTGCTAACCTAGTTACTCATCCTATCAAGTTATGTTCATGTTTAATTACTTCCAATAGCTTCAAGTGGGGGTTTAGGTTGCTAGGAAAACATATGCTCAGTTCGTCCTAAACTATCAGCAAAGGTTTTCAACGGAGATCAAGCTATTACCTTTGAAAGTCCAGTTGTTTTTAGTCCCCTAAGCCAAGTCATTAAGTTCCGCTACATGTAAAATTCATAAAAATGAGTGCCCGGGCGCTAGCATCTTAGACACTCATCCCTAACTTCTTAAGTTCATCCAAATGGTAGGTGATTAGTTGGTCAAATCGCAAGCGAATAAGGGTCGCCGCTTGGTCAATTCTTACCCTTCCCACCTCGCCTACCTACTTAGGTCGGCTTGGTCAATTCTCCTAAGCAACTAGACACTACCGCCATTCAAAACTACCGCAAGGGTAGCTACCAACAAACTATGCATGCATACACTAGAAACAATTATATGGAAGCAATGTAAATATAAACATAACAATTAAGGAATCATAACTAGGCTAGCACCAAAGGTGCTTAGCCAAACATATAGTAAACTATACCAACAAAAATGAATAAAACATAAATTGAATTGAACATATTGTTTGATAAAAATTACTTGATGTAGAGCTACTAATGATGATGATTTCAAGTGAATTCTTCTTTGGAAAATGGTTTGGAACTACTGGAAATTGCCCTGGAGTGGTGCCCTAATCGGCCCCTAAGAGAGGGGTGAAGAGAGATACTTAAAAATGCAGATTTAGGGCTGTATTTATAGGCCGCGACATGGTTACGACGTAACCTTAAGTGTGAGTTATTCCGTAACCTAGTTATGGAGTGCCTAAAGTTTAAGTTACTCCGTAACTAGTTATGACGTAACTAAATTTTAAGTTACTCCGTAACTAGTTAGGGCGTAACTAGTTTTAGGGTTATGGCATAACCTCTTCAGCTTTTCAAAATAGCAATATTGCAACTTAGGCCCTTGAGTTTCTTCATTCTATTGATGGAGACCAGCATAAAAATGTGTTAATTGAGCACCAAACTTTGTATGTAGCAATATTACGGTGTAACTAAATCACCGGGTTACACCGTAATTCTTCGTCACAGATACTTATCCATTCCTTAATTCTTTCTACGACGTAATGTAATTACCAAGTTACGCCGTAACCTTCTCAAATAATTCATAGGCCCTCATAGTGTGAGTTATGGCGTAGTCAATAGTGTCGATTACGCCATAACCTTTTTCAGAATATATTATGGCCTTTTCACATCTTTTTCGCCCAATGCCTCATTTATCCTGAAATGTAAATATGAATGAATATAAACAAATTAAGTACCATATTAATAAAAATGAGGCAATAAACACGGGAATTTGATATGCAAAATATCAGGTAATTCGATGTTATCAATGGGAAAGAAAGACATTTAGAGAATCCATTGGAACGGAAATTCACACTTTTAGGAATGTACTTATCAAGAACACGGGTAATCTTGAATTGGTAATTAATGAAAGAGAGAAAATGACTTAAAAGAAAGAGATAAATCGAGGATATTCATACGCATTACACGGCTGCTCGGGGTCAAAGGAACTTCATTTTCGATCGAGAAGTTTTTCAACACCCTAGGCGATTGAACCTAATCGTTGTAGTGTAGTATTAGGGTAAGCCATGGGTATTGATATCGTTCTCTAGGGGAATAGGAATGCTAGTAAGAAGTTACCACGCTAAGGTTGGGGTTGAGGAAGATTATTTTTTATCTTTTTTTATATTTTTTAGAAAATGGAAAGGTACGAATCTCGGGGTTTGGATTTGAGGGTTGGTATTTCTACCGATTACTCTACTTATCTATTCTAATTAACTAAGCTAAGGTGAGTGTAGTCTATGTCTATTCTTGTGTGCTCGTATGATAGTTAAAAATGTGTTTACTTAGATGTTATTACTCCCTAGTTATCTCCTATTGATGGTTGAATTGTCACGTCCTTATTCTTAACGCGTTGTGTTTCTAAGGTCGTAGGGTATGCGTTTATCCCTAACTCTTTGAAGCTACCAAAGGTTAATGACTACGAAATCTCAAGGATTCATAAACTTAACACTAAGGTATTCTTTGGATGTTTAGCCTACAATTCCACTAGTAACTATATGCTAAGTTTCAACAAATATTAATCAAGCATTAATAGCACAACGAATGACTTATCGCAATACTAGGTCAATAACAATTAAGATAAGAGACAAACAATCAATATTCAAAAACTAGGTTTCATATTACCTAAGCCAACACACAAATAAATTAGCCGGACATGGAGAACATGCAAGCATACACACAATCAATTGAAGACATAATTGAATCAATGAAGTAAAACACTTATCTTAATGTAAAATAGGGTATGGAACCTTAAAGTCATGTACAAGACACCCTTGGTTCGGTTTAGGTTTTACTCCACAAAACTACCTCTTAAAAGCGAAAATTTGGATTCTATATATAGTGTTACAAACCGTGACGGCGCCACTTTAATCGTGACGCCGCGGGTCGCCGTCATTAGGGTTTCATCTTGGCCACGCCAACTCTGTGACGACATCACCTTATGTCCGTGACGCCGTCGCCTTGATCCTCTAATGCCGTCGGATCAAATCTAGGCCGTCGAGCCGCGACGCCTACTCTTTAGAACCCGATTCCGGCTCTTCAAAATGTCAATTTGCTCTCGAGTCGTCACAAGATGTGTCATGACGCGTCACAAATAAAACCCGACACCGTCCCCTTTCAATTCAATGATTAGTGTCTCAATTCTTGACTTTGGCCATTTTCTTCGTATATTCGCACCTTTTCATCCGAATAAGTGTCATTCCAGCAATTTGCCTTCAAGAGACCTCAAAAGTAAAAAGGAACGAAATTAAGTAGTAACGGATATAAAAGTGATCAATTAAGGGCTTAAATGACCCCTCAAAAAGGTACCTTTTAAATCCTTATCAAATATCCCTACACTTGGTATTTGCTTGTCCTCAAGCAAATGTGCTTTTAGCCAATCAATTTATAAGTTAGGGGTCATGAAGCATTAGTTTAGAATGATTCACAACACATATAAGCCCATAAAAGTCATAACAAGCACGAAATTACATACTAGCACCTCACATGGGGTGTTTGGATATTCACATCTCTCGTGTATATGAAATATAACAAGTTGGAAATGGAAGATAAACACTCATTAACCGATCCTAGTACATAGATTACCATAGGCTTAAGACTAGATCAAACCTCCATCGCTTTGGCGTAAGCACCTAGGAAAAACTATCCAAGAGGTATTTTAAAGGGTTGTAACGTAAGGATTACGGTAGGGAAACAAAGGGTTTGGTGGGATAGGCGATTTAGTGGTGGCAAGTCAAAAATCTTTATGTTACAAGCATGCGAAGAATGGCGTTGCTAAGCCAAGACTCGACACTCTAAACTCTAGATAAATTGAAATAAAAAAACATAAATTTAAAGATAGATGTAGGATGGTAGCCCGTATATATATATATTTTTTTTTCATACACTTTTACTCTACCATCCTCTACGATAACATCAAAATAATAGGGATTTATAAGCACATCCCTATACTTGAGTTTTTATTATTCTAACACTAATTTGACTCGAATTGAAAAGATCAAACACTTGGAGTACATTATTACGCAAATAAAGGGAATTTGAATTTAACGCCCTTCCGTCATTTCATAAAATTTAACTTTTCCCATGAGTCCCAATCGTCCCAAACTGTACAAAGGATATGACTCGACTTAGCAAGGGTTTAGTGTGATAACAATAATGCACTAAAAGCGAGTGCATACAAGGTAGGCTAAGCGATTTGGGTGTACATTTGGGGTGGATTGTAAACAATGCTCTTCATTGATATTCGAAAACCGAAACATCACGAGAACCGCGAAATGATAGGCTCTAAGGGGTTAACTAGGGTATCGTGTACTAAGGGTTATCCTAATGCCTCTTATCATTTAGTAATTCCTAACTACACAAGTGTAGTCTTACTAGCGATCTAGGAATTTATCACAAAACAAGTTCTAGGATCTATTATACTACGGGTTCACACTCTAAGCATTAAAGATAAATGCTTTAATTCCTACAAATCTAAGGGCGATCCTCACATTTTGGGTGGAATTTAGGTGGTAAAGGGTTTTTGTGCTAGTCATATAATTTCCTATCCATGAGACACTTTATTAAGACTAATGGCCCACTCCTACATGTCATGAAAAATTTTAAATTTGGTGCCAAAATTACCTAACCGATATTTCTAATGGTTTATTACACAATTGAAATTGGACAAGGCAAATAGTCAAGGATAAGCATAGTTTCAAAGTTCCGCTTTATTTTCCCTTCCTACATTTAAACCGAACATTGTCCCAATGTTCCCCGAAATATCAAAGTTATGATAATGGAAGGTAATTAAAACGAAAGAAACTAGTAATCCTCTCGATTAAGCTCGGTAGGATCCGTGTGAAGTGGTGGTTATATCTTTCTTCAAGAAGAGTGTTTGCGTGAAAAGCTCCTTCCCATCTTATGTATCTTCTTCTTGATAAATTAAACCTGCACACTTGAAGAAAACAAACGAAACATTCGCGTAAAATCGGCGGTAACAATATATAGGACTCTACTAAACTAGGATATAATGCTTGTGGAATGGATGTTTACATTTTACGGAAAATTAAGACCCGAAAATTCCAAAATTTATAAGTAGCTCGAAACGAGAAAAGTAGTAAGTTTGTTTTGCTCCTCCTGGCGTCGTCAGTTGCGATCCCGACGTCGGTTATCCGACGTAAACCGGTCTCGATTTTCCGAAAAATTCGAACATTTTTATCTTTAAAGTCCGAAAAAATTTCTACAAAACATCCATTATGACTCGATACAATCATTTGACTCGAACAAACACACATGTATATCATTTAAATAATTGTAATTCTCATGTTCACGTTTCTTTTGAAAACGTATGTACCCTACACTTATCCCTTGTGTAAAATACCTTTAAATGTAATTAAGACGAGGTTAAAGACAAAATAAAGCATTTTTACAAACTTAAACATGAGAATAAACAATCAATAAAAGATACACGACACAAACAAGCAAACAATTAAGCATGGGTTAACTCCCACGAAACGTTTTTCTTTATTTATGAGTCTTGTAGCTTGACTTGAAGTCGTGCCCCTACGTGATCTCGTTAATGTCACCTTCTTCCTCATGATGGTCTCTATTGGGGTTTTCCATGTTATAGTAATGCCCTATTATGCATCTTTCTAAGAAATCATCTTCTCCCCAATTCGTCCTATATTCCGGTCCTAGTTTCAAGCAATCCTTATAGAAACCGAGAATCTTGGCCATAACATAATCTACTCCCTTCTCCTTATCCTCCTTATTCCTATAGTAGACCAATAGTTTAAGTTCCTTTTCATCATTGGAATTCCTGGGGATAGACTGTCATAGCACCACAATCACAGTTATATTGAACGACCTAAAGTGTCGTTTAAAAACACATCGTTGGATATTTAATAAAAGCGTTCAGAGTTACAACATAGGTCCCAAAAGTTTATAAAGTTTGCGGAAATATAAATATATTACAAGTCCAAACGATGTTTTGAAAGAAAGTGCCATAATGTACAATGATATAAGTCGACGCCATGACTCAAAAGGTTCCTTAACCATGCCATGATGATAATGCCTTAGTTACCGAAAATACATTGCTAAAACGGTCAACAATAATGTTGGTGAGAAATCATAGGTTTATGTAAATGTTTTATACGACTCACGCAAGTATAGACCGTATGACAATCATGTCACGTAAAAATGTTACAATTGCTATAAGTCCATGACATCGAAACTAGACTGCTCATAATGTAGGCCCCAACAGAGTGTTTGCCGACAACTCAATAATGTTATTAAATGAAATGCATCCGTATGACTAGTTGGGATTCACCAACCCGGATGGAGGCGCCACCTCGATAGATCTATCCACTCACCCTCGCTTCTAAGATTAACGGTTCATGTTCGTGAAATGGGGACTTTCAATTGGCATGTGGTAACTTAAGCAATGTAAATGAATTTAACATACTTGGTATCGTAATAAAAATGTTGTGCAATGTATTCTCCCGTAGGTTTGAAAATAATTAAACATGTACGACGGGCTATGAAAACTCACTTGATAAACCGGTATGATGACAAGAGTGAGTACACCGAGGTATAGCGTGATGCTTTAATCGGACCTATTACGAATGATATGATATGTAATGAGTAATGATGTAATGTTATGCATGCACTCAGATGTTATTTATACCATTTGTGAGTTTTGAAAATAATACTTATCGTCGAAAAATACTCTTTGACGCCTTGACCATTTTTAAATTATTTCACAAGTATTTACGTCAAAATATCATCCTACAATAGTTTCTCAATGATTTATTGTGAAATTTTAACTTTTCGTCAGAAAATAATGTCGCCGGAAATTTCATGAAAGTGACAAAATGGCTTCAAAAGCTAGTCGAAATGGTGTACGTCGAACGTTAGGAAACGAACTCAACGGTTTTGGAAAGCTTGTATCAAAATCTAGAAGTTTTAGTACATGAGTTTTCGTCATAGAGGTCTCGAACATAAAGATAATAGAGGTTAAATATGGTGATTTTGTCCAAAATGTGGTTTAAAAAGTGAGTTTCGCAAAGTTTAAGCAACCAGAATAATTTATTACAACTCCGCTATTCAAACGGTTAGTCATTTTGAAAAATAAGCTTGGTGATCTCGATTTTATTAGAAGACATCTCGTTACAAAAAGTTCTACGTCATAGTTAAAAATAGCCTTCAACATGGTCGTTTTGTTTACCGTAACACTTGTCTCGTAAAAATAATATAGTTTTCTTAACTAAGTAAGTTACGGCAATTTTATGAAAACGTATATATTTTAGTCGTTATAAACCGCTTTCACGCTTTATACGTCCTTAGCTTCGTATCAAAGTATACTAATATATTTTTGATAAGTCGAAATAATTTATAAAGCTTAAGACTCGCTTTTGACTCGCATAAAACTAAAATAGGTTGTCAAATTTTCGTAAAATATATATTTCGTCGTTAAACTTGAAAAATTCATAACTTCTTCGTTATAACTCCGCTTTAATCCGCTCAAGCGCCACGTATTCGTTTTAAAGTATATTTTCTAAATATCTAGGCCAAAATTTCGTGCTCACTTGTCGGATTTTCCGAAATACAAAACGAGATCAGACCACTTTTATACTTGTCGAAAATAGTTTTCTCGTACTAAACCTATTCCAATCCCTTCAAATCAACTCCAAAGCTATTCTAATCCTACCATACACCTTCTTAGGGTGTCATGGGTTCCTAAACATCATCAAGACCAATATATAACAAGGGATAAATTATAGGATGACCTTTATATATATAACTCTAAAAATCAATGTAAAATGGTATAAATAACAATAAGTCTTGCATGTTTGCTAAGAAAATGATGAAATACATATGAAATGAAATGAAAGATATAAATGAAAGTGATATGCTTACAAGCTACTATGATGAGGTGATTAGAACAAGGATTAACCTAAACACCCTAGGTTTTTATTTCAAAACCTTTAATAAGAGTGTAATCTAGAGTGTTTAAACTTGAGCTTGAAATTTTGGTGATTTCCTTCTTAACACCCTTAGATGGCGGTTATGGAAGGAAGAACAAGAGAAGAGAGAACTTTACTAAACTTCTTGAATTATGAAAATGAATGAAGTGGTTGAGTAACTTGAGTATGTATCTAAACAATCAAGAATTTTTTCACCAAACATTAAATGTTATCCCCCCTTGGTCGGCCAAGGGGAAGGATATGAAAATATATATATATATATATTTTTTTATTATATGTATGTAATTGTTAAAAAATAAGTAAGATGTATAGGTTAAATGTAACTTGTAAGATTTTATATATATTAGTGTATTTAAGGTAGTTTTAGGTAAAAGTAATTTTTAATAGATCAAAGTAAAGTATAATGAGATCATAAAAATTGTAAAAATACATTCCTTGTAAAATTTGAGTGATAAAATAATTATCGTGTAGTTTTTAAGAAAAGCGTCGTAATAATACAAATTTAACGATTTATATACAAAATAAATTTAAAACACTAGGTAAACTCAAAATATCATTTTTATAAACTAAATGTAAGTATAAAAATATGTCGGGATCATTTTTAGAAGTATCGGATTAAATGTTCAAAATAATAACTTACGCGATAACGTTTATTTAATATAAAATTTACGCGCTTAAGGTGAAATGCAAAATCATGAATGAACTAACATGATGCAAATGATGCTAATGAAATGTAGACTAAACTTAGTCCATATGAAATGTTCGTGATGATATGATCATGAATTCGCCGCTAAACCATTAAGGTTACGCTGAATTTGGAACACGCAAACCTAGTTTACGATAAATGTTGAAATTGTGAAGCATGAATTGTTTTGAGAAATGACCAAAGTACGGGTTGTCACATTCGCCCATCAAAAGGAATTCATCCTCGAATTCAATCGGTGTTAGGTCCTACGGTGTCGGTGAAAAGATGAGGATACTTGAGGCGATCCGGTCTTCCTGCTCCCAAGTAAACTCAGACCTCTTCGAGAATTCCAAAAACCTTCACGATAGGAATACGACTGCTTTCAACCGCTTGACCTCGCGGTCCATGATTTCTGCAGTTCTTCCACAAAATTGAGTTTATCGTCGAGTTGAACTTCTTCCAATGGAATAACGAGTGATTCGTCCGATAGACATTTCTTCAGTTTGAAACGTGAAACGTGTTGTGCACATGACTAAGTTCGACGGAAGATCAAGTCGATAAGCTACCGGACCGACTCGCTCAAAATCTTGAATGGTCCAATGTACCTCGGGTTCAACTTCCGCTTTTCCAAATCGTACCACGCCTTTCCAAGGCGATACTTTCAACATTACTTTGTCACCCACTTGAAATTCTAATGCTTTGTGTCTAACATCCGCGAACTTTTCTCACGGCTTCCGCGCTCGAGTCTATCTCGAATTTTTGAGTTTGTGATGAATATCGAGGAAAGAAGACATGGACAAGTGTCGTTACGGTTGTCGATGATCGAGAGCGTACAAAACATCGTAGTAGAGAAAAATATTGGATGAGTATCTCCGATGAGTAACACTTTGAATTTGGAATATGTGAAAATTTTGCTTGCACTAAGATTTATAATAATCGCTCCCAACATAACATGATCCCTCCGAATTAGACATAGTTAGCTAGGCTATGTATAATTAAGGAACAATGATGTGACGTTCGGTTTAGTTGTTATAACTCTCGATGTTTACAACGATTTAATCTGGTCGTTAAAATGATAGTTAAAGTAAAAGGAATTAAAATTTCGTAAGTAATAACAAATCGAAAGAAAATAAAGTACGATAGATGAGAATATTTACAACGAGTGGTTTATCAAAAGTAGTACATCTTTAAGTTATAAAGATTCGGATACGATGGAAAACATAAACTTAGTACAACATAGTACATTAAGAAAAATAAGACCGTTAGTTTCCGAACTTCTTCGCCTTCCGTTGTTGAAATCTGTTGAGCTTTGCCTCCTTCTAACATGTATGCATTCCCATGAGCACCTTCAACTTGTTGATCTTGGTTTTCGGACATTGGTCTGATAGTGTCCTTGCTCCCCACATTCGAAACATGTCATTATAGTTTTACCTCTACAATCCTCGGCGAGGTGTCCTAATTTTGGCACTTATGGCACTTGGCGTGGCAAAGACCGAGTGATGAAACTTGCATCTAGTACATAGTGGGTGTGTTCCAAAGATAACCTCTCGCCTTCTATTGGCGCAAAGAACATAAACCATAGTAGCTTCTTGCCTTCTATTCTGTTGTTGGTGATGGTTAGTGTTACGGTTTTGGTTGTTGTTGTTATAACCTCCTTGGTCGCTTTTCCCATTTCCTTTTTGTTGTTGTTGGTTTGATTGTTGTTGTTGTTATTATTGTCGATAATGTTTTCCTCTTCGCAACTTGAGCCATGAGTATTTGAGTCATACGGGTAGATTCTTCAATTGTTTGTGGATCGAAAGAAGTTACATCTCCTGGATATTTTGTGAAAGTCCTCCAATGAAATTTTCCAATAGTTTCTCATTGTCCGAAACCATAGTGGACAAAGAACAACAACTCTTGAAACCTTTGATGTAAGCAAGTCTCGCAAAGCTTAGCTATGCGGCCTCGGTAATAGCAGCTACTGTTGCTCGTTCTTTCCTTAGTGCCTCGGCTATACTATCATCTACATACCTTTGGATAGCAGCTGGTGTCATTTCTAGTGCAGCTTTCTTCGGCGCCATAACTCTTCAAAATAAAAGGAAAATGAGACGTAGTCAAATCCTATGTTAAGAATAAGCGCTCTAAAGAGAAGTGATAGAAGGTGGTAAGTTTGAGGTTATTTTTCAAAATGATCGACGGGTTCCGAAAAGATGGGTTATGAGGTGTTGTAAGTGCTTCAAATGTATAATGGTTTAGTGACTTAATGTGTGAATAAAGTGTAACTCGACATGTTAGTGGTGAAACAAAGGAGTGAGAGTGACGTCGCCCTATTTAAAGGTTCATCTCGGCATTCAACGTTATCGGTGATGAGTCAATTGATGTGAAAATTGTGATAGGGAATGACAAGGAATTCTCCACATTAGAGTATGAAGAAAGAATAATGGAATGGGCATTTAAAGGCATCCATGTGACAATCGATATGAAATGAAAGTAAATAACTCGGAAAATGTACGTATAAACCGCATCTAAAGTGAACATGCACTTATGATGAAATGATGAGATGCTATGATAATGTAGTTATAGTCTAGGGTCAATGATGCAACCTAGTTCTCTATAATCAAGCTCGATGCCAATCTGTCACACCCCAATTTACCTGCTTTGCGTGGTGAATGGAATTCTTGGGATAGATCATCATAGCACCACAATCATAGTTATATTGAACGACCTAAAGTGTCGCTTAAAAACACCTCGTTGGATATTTAATAAAAGCGTTCAGAGTTACAACATAGGTCCCAAAAGTTTATAAAGTTTATGGAAATATAAATATATTACAAGTCCAAACGATGTTTTTGAAAGAAAGTGCCATAATGTACAATGATATAAGTCGACGCCACTCTAAAAGGTTCCTTAACCATGCCATGATGATAATGCCTTAGTTACACGAAAATACATTGCTAAAACGGTCAACAATAATGTTGGTGAGAAATCATAGGTTTATGTAAATGTTTTATACGACTACGCAAGTATAGACCGTATGACAATCATGTCACGTAAAAATGTTACAATTGCTATAAGTCCATGACACCAAACTAGATCTGTTCATAATGTAGGCCCCAACAGTGTTTGCCGACAACTCAATAATGTTATTAAATGAAATGCATCCGTATGACTAGTTGGGATTCACCAACCCGGATGGAGGCGTCACCTCGATAGATCTATCCACTCACCGCTTCTAAGATTAACGGTTCATGTTCGTGAAATGGGACTTTCAATTGGCATGTGGTAACTTAAGCAATGTAAATGAATTTAACATACTTGGTATCGTAATAAAAAATGTTGTGCAATGTATTCTCCCCCGTAGGTTTGAAAATAATTAAACATGTACGACGGGGCTATGAAAACTCACTTGATAAACTGGTATGATGACAAGAGTGAGTACACTGAGGTATAGCGTGATGCTTTAATCTGGACCTATTACGAATGATATGATATGTAATGAGTTATGATGTAATGTTATGCATGCACTTCGTATGTTATTTATACCATTTGTGAGTTTTGAAAATAATACTTATCGTCGAAAAATACTCTTTTGACGTCTTGACCATTTTTAAATTATTTCACAAGTATTTACGTCAAAATATCATCCTACAATAGTTTCTCAATGATTTATTGTGAAATTTTAACTTTTCGTCGTAAAATAATGTCGTCGGAAATTTCATGAAAGTGACAAAAATGGCTTCGAAAAGCTAGTCGTAAAATGGTGTACGTCGAACGTTAGGAAACGAACTCAACGGTTTTGGAAAGCTTGTATCAAAATCTAGAAGTTTTAGTACATGAGTTTTCGTCATAGAGGTCTCGAACATAAAGATAATAGAGGTTAAATATGGTGATTTTGTCCAAAATGTGGTTTAAAAAGTGAGTTTCGGCAAAGTTTAAGCAACCGTAAATAATTTATTACAACTCCGCTATTCAAACGGTTAGTCATTTTGAAAAATAAGCTTGGTGATCTCGATTTTATTAGAAGACATCTCGTTACAAAAAGTTCTACGTCATAGTTAAAAATAGCCTTCAACATGGTCGTTTTGTTTACCGTAACACTTGTCTCGTAAAAATAATATAGTTTTTCTTAACTAAGTAAGTTACGGCAATTTTATGAAAACGTATATATTTTAGTCGTTATAAATCCGTTTTCTACGTTTTATACGTCCTTAGCTTCGTATCAAAGTATACTAATATATTTTTGATAAGTCGAAATAATTTATAAAGCTTAAGACTGCTTTTGACTCGTATAAAACTAAAATAGGTTCTTTGAAATTTTCGAAAAATATATATTTCGTCGTTAAACTTGAAAAATTCATAACTTCTTCGTTATAACTCCGTTTTAATCCGCCAAGCGCCACGTATTCGTTTTAAAGTATATTTTCTAAATATCTAGGCCAAAATTTCGTGCCTACGTCGGATTTTCCAGAAATACAAACGAGATCAGACCACTTTTATACTTGTCGAAAATAGTTTTTCTCGTACTAAACCTATTCCAATCCCTTCAAATCAACTCCAAAGCTATTCTAATCCTACCATACACCTTCTTAGGGTGTCATGGGTTCCTAAACATCATCAAGACCAATATATAACAAGGGATAAATTATAGGATGACCTTTATATATATAACTCTAAAAATCAATGTAAAAATGGTATAAATAACAATAAGTCTTGCATGTTTGCTAAGAAAATGATGAAATACATATGAAATGAAAATGAAAGATATAAAATGAAAGTGATATGCTTACAAGCTACTATGATGAGGTGATTAGAACAAGGATTAACCTAAACACCCTAGGTTTTTATTTCAAAACCTTTAATAAGAGTGTAATCTAGAGTGTTTAAACTTGAGCTTGAAATTTTTGGTGATTTCCTTCTTAACACCCTTAGATGGCCGGTTATGGAAGGAAGAACAAGAGAAGAGAGAACTTTACTAAACTTCTTGAATTATGAAAATGAATGAAGTGGTTGAGTAACTTGGAGTATGTATCTAAACAATCAAGAATTTTTTTCACCAAACATTAAATGCTAACCCCCCCCCCCTTGGTCGGCCAAGGGGGGAAGGATATGTGAAAATATATATATGTATATATTTTTTTTTATTATATGTATGTAATTGTTAAAAAAAATAAGTAAGATGTATAGGTTAAATGTAACTTGTAAGATTTTATATATATTAGTGTATTTAAGGTAGTTTTAGGTAAAAGTAATTTTAATAGATCAAAGTAAAGTATAATGAGATCATAAAATTGTAAAATACATTCCTTGTAAAATTTGAGTGATAAAATAATTATCGTGTAGTTTTTAAGAAAAGCGTCGTAATAATACAAATTTAACGATTTATATACAAAATAAATTTAAAACACTAGGTAAACTCAAAATATCATTTTTATAAACTAAATGTAAGTATAAAAATATGTCGGGATCATTTTTAGAAGTATCGGATTAAATGTTCAAAATAATAACTTACGCGATAACGTTTATTTAATATAAAATTTACGCGTTTAAGGTGAAATGCAAAATCATGAATGAACTAACATGATGCAAATGATGCTAATGAAATGTAGACTAAACTTAGTCCATATGAAATGTTCGTGATGATATGATCATGAATTCGCCGCTAAATCATTAAGGTTACGCGAATTTGGAACACGCAAACCTAGTTTACGATAAATGTTGAAATTGTGAAGCATGAATTGTTTTGAGAAATGACCTGAAAGTACGGGTTGTCACATGAAATCCGTAGGAAACGTGAAACTACCTACATAGATGGGAAATCCCTTAACTCTTCCAAGAAAATTGCAACTAGCCCTAGGATTATCGGGATCTTGCCTAGTTGGGATAGGCTTCTTCATTATCCAATTATAGTAGATGCTAGTCATGATATTAATTGGGGACTTGCGATCAATGTATGATTTTGCCACAAAAAGGTGTCCTATGCAACATGGTATGTTAAGATTCCAAGGGTTCCCAAACTTGATCCTAGGGCTTCTCCTAACATACATGTGACGGAGGTCTCGTACTAAATTCGGGTGGCGAGAGAGTTCTTCTTCCGTAGGAAACTAATTGAAATAGTCATTGCCTACTTCATCTACTTCCTCGGTTGCTTCATTCCTAGGTGTTTCACTAACCTCAAGTACCGTTTCATGGTTCGCTTCGTCATTTGTTCTATTAGGTTTCACTAAGGTGATGGTATTGACGAATTGAGCGTGCTTAGCTAACTTACTTGGGTCCTTAATCTCTACACGGAAGCTTGGGGTGGAGATAGCATTAACCTTCCTATCACAATTGGTCATGGCTTTCAAAAGGTTATCTATCTTCCTATCCATCTCGGCTTGTTGTTGGTTAAAACGGTCCGAGTGCTTAGCTATTTGAGCTTCTTGGGATGTGACTAGGTGTCGCAACATCCCTTATATGTTTTGTTGGTTAGGGCCATGAGATGGGGGCCATGAGAAATCATTAGATGTGAATTCTTTGGTTTGTCCCTAATAAAATTCGGGCTTGCCCTTCCATGGTTCTCGGGCGTCATTAAAAGTCCTAGGTCCGGGTGTTGTAGGGAATCTTCCTCCCGTTCCATTGGTACGCGAGGATGCGTAGTCAACAGAAGCTTGTTTGGGGAGTCTTGTGCAAGTGCGCGTGTTATGAGGACCACTACACGACTCACACAAGGAAGAAACTTTGTTCACTTGGTGTGAAGACTTAGGATTTTTGTAGGAGCTCATTAGGAATTTAACTTGATCTTCAAGCTCAAGCATCCTACGGTCGGAAGATTTTGAGTCAATGTGAGGCAAGGAGATTGCCTTTATGGTTTTGGGCAACTCACGGGGGTCATTCCAAATTTCGTTGTCATAGAGAGCAAGGTCCTCTATTATACCCCATGATTCTTCCGCGGTGAGATCACTAAGTTTTCCACCGGTCGCTTGGTCAATGGATCGCTTAGTGGGGAAGTTGACATGATCGTAGAAGATTTGGACTTGAAGCCAAAGATCAATGCCGTCATGAGGGACTCTATGGAGTAAGTCCTTGAACAGAGTCCATGCTTCGTAGAGAGATTCACCTTGACGTTGTTGGAACATCAAGATTTTATTCCTAAGCTTAGTAGTTCTCCCCGGTGGGAAAAATTGAGCAAGGAAACGAGAGGTGAGATCATCCCAACTTGAGATGGAGCCGTGAGAAGTCGCTCGAGCCAATTACTAGCTTGGTCCCGTGAGAGAATTGAAAGAGACCCGCACGCGTAGTCTCCCGAGTAGTAGCATCGAGGTCGATGGAATCGACGATTTTAAGGAAATCCTTAAAATGCTGATTAGGATCTTCGGAATGAATTCCATGGAATGCACATCCGTTTTGCACCAACCGGATGGTGTCGGATTGCAGGGCCGTAGTTTGGGCTTGGTCGGGAAGCTCAATGGTGTTCCTATAGCCTTGGTGGCTTGGTCTAGAGTATTCACCAAGAGTACGGGCTCTTGGCGGGTCATTTGGTGGTGGGTTGATGAGTGGTGGTTGATTATCACCTTCCATGATGAAAAGTGATGGGGTTTTCGAACAAAGGTCACGAAGAAGGGGGATAGACTACGAGGAAGATAAAAATGGGAAAAAAATCTTACTTGATAGGAATCAAGCAAGAAAACCTAAACGAGGTGGACTCCTAACTAGCTATTCTATTCCCCGACAGCGGCGCCAGAAAACTTGATAGGCTTACGCAGCGCGTTCGGGGTCAAAGGAACTTCCTTTTTGTTGAGCAAGTTTTTCAACACCCTAGGCAGTGAACCTAATCGTTGTAGTGTAGTATTAGGGTAAGCCACGGGTATTGATATCATTCTCTAGGGGAATAGAAATGCTAGTAAGAAGTTACTACGCTAAGGTTGGGGTTGAGGAAGATTATTTTTTATCTTTTTTATATTTTTTAGAAAATGGACTCTACTTATCTATTCTAATTAACTAAGCTAAGGTGAGTGTAGTCTATGTCTATTGTTGTGTGCTCTTATGATAGTTAAAAATGTGTTTACTTAGATGTTATTACTCCCTAGTTATCTCCTATTGATGGTTGATATGTCACGTCCTTATTCTTAACGCGTTATGTTTCTAAGGTCGTAGGGTATGCGTTTATCCCTAACTCTTTGAAGCTACCAAAGGTTAATGACTACGAAATCTCTATGATTCATAAACTTAACACTAAGGTATTCTTTGGATGTTTAGCCTACAATTCCACTAGTAACTATATGCTAAGGTTCAACAAAGATTAATCAAGCATTAATAGCACAACGAATGACCTATCGCAATACTAGGTCAATAACAATTAAGATAAGAGACAACCAATCAATATTCAATAACTAGGTTTCATATTACCTAAGCAAACACACAAATAAATTAGCCGGACATGGAGAACATGCAAGCATACACACAATCAATTGAAGACATAATTGAATCAATGAAGTAAAACACTTATCTTGATGTAAAATAGGTATGGAACCTAAAACCTTTGTACAAAGGCAACCTTGGTTCGGTTTAGGTTTTTACTCCACAAAACTACCTCTTAAAAGCGAAAAATTGATTCTATATATAGTGTTACAAAGCTGCGACGGCGTCACTCTTTAAGCTGACGCGTCGTCGAATCGCCATCATTGGGGTTTCGTATTGGCCACGTCAACTCGTGACGGCGTCACCTTATGTTCGTGACGCCATCGCCTTGATCTCGGCGCCGTGCGGATCAAATCTAGGCCGTGCGACGGTGCGACGCCCTACTCTTTAAAACCCGATGCCGTCACTTGAAAAATGTCAATTTACTCTCTGAGTCGTCACAAGATGTGTCATGACGGCGTCAAATAAGACTGGCGCGTCCCTTTCATTTCAAAGCAGATTGAGTGTCTCGATTCTTGACTTTGGCCATTTTCTTCGTATATTCGCACCTTTTCGTCCGAATAAGTGTCATTCCAGCAATTTGCCTTCAAGAGACCTAAAAAGTAAAAATGAATGAAATTAAGTAGTAACAGATACAAAAGTGATCAATTAAGGGCTTAAATGACCCGTAAAAAAGGTACCTTTTAAATCCTTATCAGATATGTAGAAAAAAGAAAGAGAGATAAATAAAAAGGAGATGCAGACAAGAGAGCTGTAGAATAGATAAATACAAGCACAAAGGGGAACAGTCAATGACGGTGAATCATCAGATGCTAGTTTGTTTTCACAAAAAATGATACATCATCAAAACAACAGAGAGAAAGCAGCAGACCCAAGACCTTTGTTCTAGTGGTATGTGAGTTGGCCACCAACCTAGTGGTTGTGGGTCCAAGCCTCGCTGGAGGCATATGTAAGATATATTGTGAAATACGTGGTATAAGGTGTGAAAAATTGCCATTTGAAAAAAAAAAAAGAGAAAGTAGCAGTCCACGGTATGATTCGGATGCTGACGATACATACAGTAATGAGGCTGTTTAGGATACTGAGGATGATAATATCATACCTTCATTTGACACAGACATCTTGACTAAGGTAGAACATTCAAGTAATGATAAAAATGAGATAGATGTTGTTTTGATAACGTGTTAACTTATGATTAGACACATCATGTGTATATATGTAATAGAATAGGATGGTAGTAATATCACTCCTGAAACTCCAGATATGGATCTCAATGGATGTGAGCCTGCCCAGGATGGATCTGATTATAAAAAGAACATGCTTTAATTTTATCCTTAGTCAAGAATTTACAATTTCAAATTGAAAAGTACAATGAGGTAAATCGTGAAAATAAGCAAGTGAATGACTTATTGACACAACAACTTGAGCTTTATAAGACAAAAGAAAGACTTTTCAAATAGATTATTGATGCGTGCCAAACCGTCAAGTTTTATCACTCAAGCCGGCCACTTGTGAATGGTCGACCGTAAGAAACTTAAAACGGTTCAAGCACGAACTCAATGAAGATCTGAGGAGTATAGGGTTTCCCTGGGTCGTTATGTCCCAAATGGTAATGCAATGAATCACCAAACGTAAAGTGATCGAGAAATTTGAACAGAAAAAGAGTATTGGATATGATATTTATAACTACAGAAAAAGCTCATAAACTAAAAGGGCTTAAATGCAAATTAAAGAAAATTAAAAAGATAAAAAATATTAAATAAACGCTATCACTATTTTTAAAATTGATGAACGTTTAAAACTTAAAACTTACGTTTAAATAAAAATTACGTAAACGTACAAAATAAAAAGTGAAATCTAAGAAATAAAATTCCTAAAAATATGAAAATGACATTTTTACAAACCTAATGATAAAAGAAAATTTATAGAAAAAGAAAATTATTTTTATAACTAATTATCTAATTAGTATTAATTAAAAACTATTTTTAACTATTAAATATTAACCTAAAATACAAGAAATTATGAAACAAAGCTAGAAAAATAAAATTATGAATTGGAAAAGTCTAAAATATCAAAAGAGAATTTTCAAAACTATTTTTGTATTTTTTGATTATTTTTCTATTTTCTAGGAATTAAAAATTATTTAAAACTACTTAAATTATTTAAAAATACAAATTTAACTAATAAAAATCTAGAAAAATATTTTTTGACTTTTATATTTATCTTAACTTAATAAAAATGAAAAATTATATTTTGAACCTTTTCTTAATTAATTGTATTTAATGCTAATTAAAAATGCTTAAAAACTAATTAAAATCAAGAAAAATAGCAAACTAACTTGGAAATTTCTGAAAATTTCAGGAAAACTCTAAAATAATATTAGGAATCTAAGAAAAATGGAAAAACAGGTGCTTATGTGTAGGAATTTGAAACTGATAAGCCAAGGGCTTATAAATAAGCACTTAAATAAGCCAAATGATCAAAACAAGCCACCAACTGATTACAGAAGTCCTAATATGCTATAATAACCTAAATGCAACTAAAAACAACAAGCCAAAGCCACTGAATTTCAAGATTAACAGATTTGATGTTTTTGAGTTTATAAGCTAAAACAGATTTTGGTACTAACTTTGGGCTTAAGCACAAGCTTTAAAATAAGATGAAAATGAAAACTACAAATTGGAACTTAATCAAGACCTGGGTGAGACCTTATAAACCAAATTACAGACCTAGATAAGCTCTGATGAGCTTAATACAAGCTCTGCAAGATCTCTTAAAACACATGCGAGTTCAACATCTGCACTTGAGGCATATAAACCAATAATCACAAGCCTTTTGGTGCTTAAAGAAAATTTGCAAAATTATACAAAATGGCTATAAGAAAATAGACCAAGAGGAGTTTTAAAACAACAATTTTCACTTAAATTGGCTTAAACATGAAGCCAAGAAAATTCACTCGTTTTGTGAAAACAAGGTTTTCTAGTTTTGACTTTTAATGATTTGGTATTTTGACCAAATTGAACTTTGCAACAGATTTTAAGTACTAAGATTGATGTTATATGAAGAAATGGAACCTCTCAAGCTTTGTCTCTATTCTAAACACAAATCAAGTTCTTGTTTTGCAAAAGATCCAACAGATAGGCCTATAAGGCAGTTAGATGAGAATTTTGACTTTAAAGGTTTTCAATCACAAATAAATGACTCAAATGAGTATAATAGGACTTAACAAGCACGAACCAACAGTTATCAACTCATGAGCACACCTCTAGTACAATGTAACAAGCTGATCCAAACACCCCTTATCACCACTGATTTGCAAACAAAACTAGGCTAAACACTGATTAAGCTATAATTGATGATCAAACTGAGTCTATAAGTCCTAAATACAACTAATTAAACAAGATTTAACTGTTTTAACTACAAATTAAGATGATGCAAAGACACCTTGGAAATCACTTACAAAAGTCCTTAGCCACTATGGCTTGCACAAACACCCAATGAACCTCTAACCTATTTTATCCAACCCAAATCATTCAAAATCACCCCAATTCCATGGCTGCTTCAACCCATTAACCATATCTGCACCATTGTTGCCCCATTTTGACTTTCATTGACCAAAATCTAAAATAACTTGAAACTTAATTATAAGCTTACATAAAGCTATAATAAGCTCACTTAAGCCTGTTTGAGCTTAAAAATAAGCTAAGAAAAGCTTGTATAAAAGATTTTGACTTGGAAGTTTGAAACAGTAGACATAAAATGAGAATTGTAACAACAAACTGAAATTGATGCTTGAACTGAGTTTCAATACACTTAAATACTTTAAGTTGATACAAATTAACAAAGGATTACAGGTTTTACACTGAATTAAAAACTTTAAGATAAAAACGACATAAGTAAAAAATAAAATAACTACTAGCCTCCTTCTACTATTCCTTCTTGCTTCTTTTATAACCAAAACTCTTTCTCTCTCATCTCTGATTAATTCCCAACACTTTTCTTGACTATTGGATTGCTTAGATTCATCATGGCCGTTTAATTGGATTTTGGCGCCAAAATTGGATTAACAGCTGGAGAGGTTGAGTGAAGAGGGGGGAGGTGCATTAAATGCATATTGGATGGTAGGCGAGGTGGGGGACATGGGTAAGTGGATGAGAGGAGGGGATGGGAGGCTGGTGAGTTCACGAAGCGAGTTGGAGAAGGTGGACTTTTACGCTATTATTTTGACCAAGATTTGACCGGGCAGTATTATTGAGAAGGGGTTCAAAATGGATAAATGACAGGGGCCAAAATGAAAGGCAGGGTCCAATTGGTTAAATGACAAGGCCAAAAGGTTTAAATGATAAGGACTAATGTTGCCATTTACGAAAATACAAGGACCTAGGGCCAATTCATCAAAGATGTTTCAAGGGACCAAAGTGACAATCTCAAAAAGTACAAGGACCAAACTTGCCATTTCCAATTTCGAGGGCCATTTTGCCAAATTTCAAACTTGAAGGACCACTTTTGTAATTTTCTCAAACTTTTACATTTTCACCAAAGGACTAATTTTGACAACTTTTGATTTTAAAAGGACCTTTGGCGATTTTTCTTTTGAAATTATGTGCTCGGGGACCTTTTTTGACAACTTTTGAAACTTGGGGACCTAAATCGCCAATTATGCAATCTTAGCTCATTTTTCATCGATTTTAAACATTTTGCATCGAAACATATAAAATGCAATTTTGGAATATTTTCGATATTTTGATGCATTTCGAGCATTTTATACGTTTGCGATTCATTGATTCAAAATGATGAGTATTTACACACTCATCAATCCCACACTAAACTATTGCTAGTCCCTAGCAATCTTTTGAGAAAAACTTAATGGTTTGAATCTCTTTACCAAAAGCCATTACTTACGGAGTAGCCAAATGTTTCGGTTCAAGTAAGAACCATGGTACAATCGATAACCATGTGATTTTGAGCAAACCACCGACTTCCAGCGGATTTGATTTGTCTTTACGAGCCGTTTGCTTCGGACTAGCCAACTCTTAGATAAATTATCAATATTATCTTTGGTGGTGATTACCAATTATGGTTTTCCATTGCCTTTACCACAAGCCATAAACTTGCAGGCTAGACTCTTCACTTTTTAGGATATGGTGGTGAATACCATACAATTTTTGGCAAATTGCAAGTCGTCAACGGATTTGAGATATCTTTACCAAGAGCCGTTTGCTACTGGGATTAGCCAATCCTTTTGTTTATTAGACAAGGCGGATGATAACCAATTGAGTAAGTGTAGAACACTTACTCCAAAAAAAAATTTTGGCCAAAAGCGGGAATTAGGCGATAATACATATGATAAAATTCGTGAGAATTCCCCCACACTTAGAAATGAATATTGCCCTCAATATTCAAAGTCCGCGGTTATGCCGAAACAAAGAACGTAAAAGGAAATACTACGGCCATTATTTAGAAAGAAGTTTTTTTTTTTTTTGAACTTATATACACAACATGTGGGCAACCCCCCACTAGGGTGGTAGAAAGATAGAAAGAAGTCGAAATATGGGTGAAAACCCATATGGCATCTCTTATTTTTGATTCCAGTCGCTAGCTTGACTCGATCCCGCATTTATTGGTTCATGGGGAAAGTTTGTAAGTCCGGGACAACCACGGGAATGTCCTCTCCAAAATAATGCTTCACTCGATGACCATTCACTTTAAAGTTTGGACCATCGGGTTGAGATAACTCAATGGTACCATAAGGATAAACCTTAGCGATAGTAAATGGACCAGACCAACGGGACTTGAGCTTTCCCAAGAAAATCTTCAATCTTGAATTGAAAAGAAGGACTCGATCACCAACGTTGAAAACGCGGTTCTTGATTTTGAGTCATGAATCTTCTTTGTCTTTTGTTTGTAGATCAAAGAGTTCTCGTAAGCTTAATCACGGAGTTCACTTAATTCATTCATTTGAACTTTCCGATGATCACCACCGTCTGAATATCGAAATTAGCATGCTTCAAGGCCAGTATGCCTTGTGCTCGAGCTCAACCGGTAGATGACATGCCTTCCGTACACCGGCTTGTATGGAGTGCAGGGTGTTTTGTAAAATGTATCACGGAAGGCCCAGTCGTCATCTAGCTTATCCGACCAAGAGGCACGGTTTCGCCAACCGTCCTCTCAAGAATTCTTTATCCCGGGTTAGAAACTTCCACTTGCCCACTTGTTTTGTGGGTGGTGCGCGAGATGAGCGGTGAGTTACACCATACTGCATGACTCTTTCAAATTGGTCATTGCAAAATGCGTACCACGATCACCGATTATGGCTCGTGGAGTTCCAAACCTAGCAAGCAGAGATTTCAAGAATTTGACAACAACTTCGGGCATCGTTGGTAGGTAAAGCCTTAGCTTCAACCCATTTTGACAAGTAGTCAGCGGCCACGAGTATGTATTTGTTACCACGGGAAGAAGGAAATGGCCCCATAAAGTCAATGCCCCATATGTCAAAAATCTCACACACTTGAATGGCGCTTTGCATTTCATTTCTTTGTGAGATATTCCGTGACGTGACAAGCGTCGCGGTTTCATTAAATTCATGGGCATCTTTGTAGATTGTGGGCCAATAGAATCGGAATCAAACACCTTCTTGGCGGTAGTTGGGGCTATGATGTCCCCAAGAGGTCCGAATGGCAAGCTTTGAGAATGTCAATAGCTTCCCGACCATACATACATCACGGATGACTTGATCCGCACAAATTTTAAACAAGTAGGGTCGTCCGAAATAATGTTTCACATCCTTAAAGAATTTGTTTTTCGTTGGGACGACATCCCTTTCACCATAAAGTTACCATGGTAATTTGCAAAGTCAAGAAACCATGGGGTAGAAGAGTCTCCACGAAAAGAAACCACATTGAGTGTTTCGAGAGGAAATGTTTCATTAATTTCCTTTTCTCGAACACATCTGGTGAGGGTTCTCTAATCGACAGATGATCGCAATGTGGTTCTCGGCTCCTTTTTATCACGAATAATGATATCAAATTCTTGTAGGAGGAGAACCCAGCGGAGCAATCTCGGCTTTGCATCTTGTTTTGCAAAGAGATATTTGAGAGCCGAGTGATCCGTATACACCACGATTTGGTCAAGATAAGGTATGGTGAAAATTTTCAAACGCACCACAAGCTAATAATTCTTTTTCGTAGTGGTGTAATGGGTGCCTTGATCATAGTTTTGCTAACGTGGTGGATTGGTTGAAAATGCTTGGTTTTATTGCCCCAAGACCGCACCGATAGCAAAATCACTTGCATCGCACATGAGCTCAAAGGGTAAGTCGGTCGGGGCAACTAGAATGGGTGCTTAGTAAGCTTTTTCTTTAGTGTTTTAAAGCGTCGATGCACTCGGGAGAAAGATAAAGGAGCATCTTTTTCGAGAAGATGGGTCATAGGCGGCGATTTTAGAAAAATCTTGAATGAATCTACGATAAAACCCGGCATGACCTAGAAAACTCCTAATACCTTTGATGGTAGTAGGATGAGGTAATTTAGCAATGACATCAACTTTTGCTCTATCCACCTCAATCCGTTTTAGAAATTTTATGGCCAAGGACTATGCCTTCTTTGACCATAAGTGGCTTTTCTCCCAATTTAGACATAGATTGGTGTCTTCACACCGTTTAAAATTTTGTCTAAGTGGGAGAGACATGTCGAAATGAGTCCCCAATGACCGAGAAGTCATCCATAAACACTCCATAGTTTCCCGATCATGTCGTGGAAAATTGCCATCATACATCGTTGGAGCGTGCGGGGAGCATTACATAAGCCAAAAGGCATCGTGCAGAGGCAAATGTCCCGTATGGGCGGTGAATGTGGTCTTTCTTGATCCAATGGATCAATGGGGATCTGAAAGTAACCCGAGAAACCATCAAGAAACAATAGTACTGTTCCCTGCTAATCTCTCAAGCATCTCGTCCATGAAGGGTAGAGGAAAATGGTCTTTACGGGTGGCTTCGTTTAACTTGCGATATTCAATGCACACACGCCATCCCGTAACCAATCGAGTTGGAATTAACTCGTTCTCTTCATTCGTGACAACGATAATGCCACCCTTTTTGAGCGCAATGAATTGGGCTAACCCAAGGACTATCGGAGATCGGGTAAATCAAACCGCATCAAGAAGTTTGAGAACCTCTTGTTTGATAACCTCATGAATCTTAGGATTCACCCTTCTACGATGTTGGATCATTGGTTTGAAGTCATCCTCCATTAAGATTTTGTGAGTACAAAACTCGGGGTTGATACCATTAATATCGGAGAGTTTCAAGCAATTGCTTGCTTGTGTGACTTCAAGACCTTTATGAGCAATTTTCTCCTCTTTAGTTAAGTCTTTAGCAATTATGACTGGTAATTTATCATCACCTCCAAAATGCATACTCGAGATGAGGAGGTAGGTCCTTAAGTTCAACCTCGGAAATTCTTGAGAAGTTTGTCTTGATTTGATTTCCTCAATTGTGATTTCTTTCGGAGGAGTGAAGGTAATGGATCTTCATTAAGCAATTGCTCAAGATAAAGAATATCTCCTCCGAATCATAAACACCATCAATTCGGTGGAATTGATTCATCGATAACAAGAAATTCATCGATCTCTTCCGGAGGAAGTCACCTCCTCAAACGGGTGAGAGAGGGGAAGAGTCGGCAATGATAGGTTGAGAAGATGTGGTGGAATCCCTACTCACGAGAATTATGAAGATAACCAAGAAACTCTTGAGAGTACTCCTCAAGCAATATCAATTAAATCGACTCGATTAAGCGATTCGATGTCATAATTTGAGAGTACCTCGAAGTTTGATCGAGGTTAAAGGTATGACTTCATTACCCACACGTAAAGTGATCTCTTGCTCAAATACATCAATAAGAGCACGCCCGTTCTCGGGAATCCTCGTCCAACAATGAGAGGAACCCGATGATCGACATCGAATCAACAACCACGAAGTCGGTGGAAAATGGAACTTTCCTTTCATGCAAATACATCCTCGGCGATGCCAAGAGGACGCGAGATAGAACGATCCGCAAGCTCAAGAGTCATGCGTAGGAATAAGTTCCGGAAGAGACGCTTTCTTCCACATCGAATAAGGCATCAGTTGATGCTTGCACCAAGATCGGCAAGGGCAAAGCATTCAATCATCCCAGAAAACACAAGGAAGAAGAAATTTTCCGGGATCTCCTAGCTTCTGGGAAGCTTCTTTAACAAGATCTAGCGAGCAATTCTCATTCAAAGGAGTCTTAGCCATTTCAAACAACTTTTCCTTGTTGCTCAACATGTGTTTCAGAGTAGATGCAAACTTGGGCATCAACATGATGGCATCCGAAGCTTATGTCAAAATGAAGTTTTTGGAAATTTTGAAAGAATTTTCCATTTGATGACTAGCTTTCTGGGAGCTTTTGCTCATGTAAACGTGAGGGTAAGGGATAGAAGTTTTGGATTTTGGGTTACCAACTGGAGGTTCAAAACAACCTGTGTTTGGTATTGGGTTCGGATAACACGAGGATGGACATTCTTGGTACTTCCGTTATTAGTAGGAAGTTCCTTGTCCTTTGTCGCCTCGTGTTCGCTTTCCACTACCTTCGGAGAGAAGAAGAGGTAGTAGGAATAGCGGTCCATCATAAGAAGCACCACTGTTGTGATCGCCTTTGCATCGCCTCGGATTAGCGATCGTGTTGCTAGGTAAAGTACCGAGCCCGAGGGTCGATCATTTAAAGACTTCTTAATGTCGTAACCGCTAACCAACAACCGATTCATTTCCTTTTGGGATTTCATGAATTGTTTCAACAACTCATCGGATGATGGTCCAGTTGGAACAATGGCTTGAGTTTGCACAGAAAATTCGCCTCTATTGTTAGGATTAGGGCCTTGATTCTCGAAAATTTCCTTGATTGTTACCATGAAAATACCACAGGTTGAAATTTCACGACTGGTTTCTATTGAAATTTCCTTGGTGTTGGAAATTTTGATTACGATTTGAAAACCGTTATTTGACCTGAAATTACCTTGGTTTTGAAAACCTTGGTTTGGTCTATTTTGATTCTCGATTCACGGTTTTGATTGAAACCGGAGGTCGAGGGTAGTGGTTAGGACGGTGGTTCGGGTCTACAGGAGCACGATATTGATTGCCTCCCCGATTAGAGATCCCCCACAACATTAGCTTCAAAGGGTTACCATCGGTGGCCATACGATTATAATAAGCATGGGGCCACCACAGTAACACAGACTTCACTTTCTTAACTTCACAAGAGAGGTGAAGTTTGTGGAAAAGAGACTTTCTTTGGTTGGAGAGAACAAAGTTTGAATGGCTTCCGTGAGTTTGTCAATCTTAGCATCGGTGCTAGATTGACTCCGCGAGCGATGAAGAAGAAGAAGGACCAACACCGATTTGGGAAACAACCGACTTGCTTCGTGCGGTCGGACTTAGACTTATTTTCAATAATCGCTAAAGCTTCTTTGACAGCTTTTGCTCAGAAATTTCCTCAATGGAGGAATTGAGAGAATCTTGATCGATTGACTCACTCCATTGTAGAAAGTATCGAGTTGCATCAACTCGGAGAAACCGTGGTGAGGACATTTGAAACAATTCCTTAAAACCATCCCACGATTCATCAAGGGTTCATCAAACTTCCGGTGAACTTGATGATTTCATTTTTAAGACTCGTGGTTTTGGAAGGTGGGTAGAATTCATTCACAAATTTCTTCACCAGATCTTCCCATGTCTCAATAGACCGAGGGGTTGTTTTCAAGCCAACCGGCTTGCCCTCAAGAGAAAATGGGACGGAAAAGCTTAACAAAGATCAAGGGACATTCTTATACTTGATGGTAGATGCAATCTTGTTAAACCATCGAATATGAGCATGAGGATCATCCCGCCAAAACCATAGAATTGATTTGAGGTTACAAGATTCATAGAACCGGTCTTGAGTTCAAAGTTTTCGACCCACGATGGTCGGTATAACGATAGCATCTCCATACCGTCGATGGGTGCACGGAGAAGCTCACACATAGGCGTTCTTCCGCCATGATAACGGAGTAGTGTGAGCAGCGGTCCGGATCCGATCCGATGGAGCAGAAAGTCACGAACACGCCTTCTTGGAATCTTGACAAGCTCACGAAATGGGCTCACGATCTAGAAGAGCGAAAAGCGCATACTCAGAGTTAACTCTAAGGAAACTCGAGTTAAGGAGAGAAATGGAATTATGAAGACGTTTATAAAATTGGGGTGAGAAGAATCTTTATGGGTTTTCGGTTCGACAAGTAGATATACCAACAAAATCAATTAAAACAAACTCGAGGCAAAACAACGAAAGGAACTTAACCAATAATCACAAGATAAATGGCTTTTGAAAAGGTACACCAATCACAAGGACACAAAGACAAGTTTTAAATCTTTAGTTCGAACTTATTATGGTCGCACCCCGCTAGGTAGTGTAATCGCCTTGGTTTGCGGTGGTAATCTTTAAGTTGTTATTATTAAAAAACGACAAATATTTTTGTATTTTTATATTTGATACATATATAGAAACAAAAGGAAAATATTTTGTGTTTTATCGTTTTAGTCGCTTTTTTGAGTTTTTGGATTTTTATAAGAAAATATGGATATATATATAGATAGATGGATGGATGATATGAACAAATGAGTGAGTATTCAAACTACTAATCTGCTAAACGTAAGACAATTAGCACGACTCCTGACGTGGCGCTGGGGTTTGATGCGTACAAACCGTCAAGTTTTATCACTGCCTACCACTTGCGAATGGCCGACCGTAAGAAACTTAAAACGGTTCAAGCACGAACTCAATAAAGATCCGAGGAGTATAGGGTTTTCCGGGTCGTTATGTCCCAAATGAGCTATGCGAAGAATCACCAAACGTAAAGTGATCGAGAAATTTGAACAGAAAAGAGTATTGGATATGATATTTATAACTACGGAAAAAGCTCATAAACTAAAAGGGCTTAAATGCAAATTAAAGAAAATTAAAAGATAAAAATATTAAATAAACGCTATCACTATTTTTAAAATTGATGAACGTTTAAAACTTAAAACTTACGTTTAAATAAAAATTACGTAACGTACAAAATAAAAAGTGAAATCTAAGAAATAAAAGTCCTAAAATATGAAAATGACATTTTACAAACCTAATGATAAAAGAAAATTTATAGAAAAGAAAATTATTTTTATAACTAATTATCTAATTATTATTAATTAAAAACTATTTTAACTATTAAATATTAACCTAAAATACAAGAAATTATGAAACAAAGCTAGAAAAATAAAATTATGAATTGGAAAAGTCTAAAATATCAAAAGATAATTTTCAAAACTATTTTTGTATTTTTGTGATTATTTTTCTATTTTCTAGGAATTAAAAATTATTTAAAACTACTTAAATTATTTAAAAATACAAATTTAACTAAGAAAAATCTAGAAAAATATTTTTTTGACTTTTTATATTTATCTTAACTTAATAAAAATGAAAAATTATTTTTTTGAACCTTTTCTTAATTAATTGTATTTAATGCTAATTAAAAATGCTTAAAAACTAATTAAAATCAAGAAAAATAGCAAACTAACTTGGAAATTTCTGAAAATTTCAGGAAAACTCTAAAATAATATTAGGAATCTAAGAAAAATGGAAAAACATGTGCTTATGTGTAGGAATTTGAAGCCGATAAGCCAAGGGCTTATAAATAAGCACTTAAATAAGCCAAATGATCAAAACAAGCCACCAACTGATTCTGTAAGTCCTAATATGCTATAATAACCTAAATGCAACTAAAAACAACAAGCCAAAGCCACTAAATTTCAAGATTAACAGATTTGATGTTTTTGAGTTTATAAGCTAAAACAGATTTTGGTACTAACTTTGGGCTTAAGCACAAGCTTTAAAATAAGATGAAAATGAAAACTACAAATTGGAACTTAATCAAGACCTGGGTGAGACCTTATAAACCAAATTACAGACCTAGATAAGCTCGATGAGCTTAATACAAGCTCTGCAAGATCTGTTCAAACCACATGCGATTCACATGTCCTGCCGAGGCATATAAACCAATAATCACAAGCCTTTTGGTGCTTAAAGAAAATTTGCAAAATTATACAAAATGGCTATAAGAAAATAGACCAAGAGGAGTTTTAAAACAACAATTTTCACTTAAATTGGCTTAAACATGAAGCCAAGAAAATTCACTCAGCTTTGTGAAAACAAGGTTTTTCTAGTTTTGACTTTTAATGATTTGGTATTTTGACCAAATTGAACTTTGCAATGATTTTAAGTACTAAGATTGATGTTATATGAAGAAATGGAACCTCTGCAAGCTTTGTCTCTATTCTAAACACAAATCAAGTTCTTGTTTTGCAAAAGATCCAACGATAGGCCTATAAGATGCTTTAGATGAGAATTTTGACTTTAAAGGTTTTCAATCACAAATAAATGACTCAAATGAGTATAATAGGACTTAACAAGTATGAACCAACAGTTATCAACTCATGAGCACACCTCTAGTACAATGTAACATGTTGATCAAACACCCCTTATCACCACCGACGGTAAACAAAACTAGGCTAAACACCGATTAAGCTATAATTGATGATCAAACCGAGTCTATAAGTCCTAAATACAACTAATTAAACAAGATTTAATTGTTTTAACTACAAATTAAGATGATGCAAAGACACCTTGAAATCACTTACAAAGTCCTTAGCCACTATGGCTAAACACAAACACCCAATGAACCTCTAACCTATTTTATCCAACCCAAATCATTCAAAATCACCCCAATTCCATGGTCGCTTCAACCCATTAACCATATCTCGCACCATTGTTGCCCCATTTTGACTTTCATTGACCAAAATCTAAAATAACTTGAAACTTAATTATAAGCTACATAAAGCTATAATAAGCTCACTTAAGCTGTTTCTGAGCTTAAAATAAGCTAAGAAAAGCTTGTATAAAAGATTTTGACTTGGAAGTTTGAAACAAGAGACATAAAATGAGAAGTGTAACAACAAGCGAAATTGATGCTTGAATCGAGTTTCAATACACTTAAATACTTTAAGTTGATACAAATTAACAAAGGATTACTGGTTTTACATCGAATTAAAAACTTTAAGATAAAAAGCGACATAAGTAAAAATAAAATAGCTACTAGCCTTCTACTCTTCCTTCTTGCTTCTTTTATAACCAAAACTCTTTCTCTCATCTCGATTAATTCCCAACATTTTTCTCGACCATTGGATTGCTTAGATTCATCATGGCGTTTAATTGGATTTTGGCGCCAAAATTGGATTAACAGCTGGAGAGGTTGAGTGAAGAGGGGGGAGGTGCATTAAATGCATATTGGATGGTAGCTGAGGTGGGGGGGACATGGGTAAGTGGATGAGAGGAGGGGGGATGGGAGGCCTGGTGAGTTGCAGAAGCAGTTGGAGAAGGTGGACTTTTGGCGCGCTTGGCTATTTTGACCAAGATTTGACCGGGCAGTATTATTGAGAAGGGGTTCAAAATGGATAAATGACAGGGGGCCAAAATGAAAGGCAGGGTCCAATTGGTTAAATGACAAGGCCAAAACGGTTTAAATGATAAGGACTAATGTTGCCATTTCTGAAAATACAAGGACCTAGGCTGCCAATTCATCAAAGATGTTTCAAGGGACCAAAAGTGACAATCTCAAAAAGTACAAGGACCAAACTTGCCATTTTCCAATTTCCAGGGGCCATTTTTGCCAAATTTCAAACTTGAAGGACCACTTTTGTAATTTTCTCAAACTTTTTACATTTTTCACCAAAGGACTAATTTTGACAACTTTTGATTTTAAAAGGACCTTTGGCGATTTTTCTTTTGAAATTATGTGCTCAGGGACTGTTTTTGACAACTTTTGAAACTTGGGGGATGAACCGCCAATTATGCAATCTTAGCTCATTTTCATCCGATTTTAAACATTTTGCATCCGAAACATATAAAATGCAATTTTGGAATATTTTCGAGATTTTGATGCATTCTGAGCATTTTAAGCGTTTAGTCAGATTGATTCAAAATGATGAGTATTTACACACTCATCAATTATGAAAGAAAATAATATGTTGAAAAAGCTTATGCAAAATCTGTTGAATGAGAAATTTTTTTGAAAACAAAACTCATTAAACAAGAAAAAGCTCAAGCTACTGAATGTTCTAAAAGATTAAAATCGAACAAGATAAAATTATGTCATTAAATCAATGACTTTGGGCTTATAAAGAACATGAAGAGTCTGCTAAACGACTTCAAAAAAGAAAAGAGGAAGTTGAAAAAGGTTATTCTGATGCTATTGAACGTAAAACGAAATATCAAAAACGTCTTGATGAACATCACATTTTGAATATTCAAAAGGTAGAAGATCTTACAAAACAGATTTCTGACTTAAAAGTTGAGAACTCAAAGCTTCAGATGACCACTTTCACATTTGAAATCGACTTTAAGATAACAAAAACTAATAATGAAAAGGTAGTTTCTAAACTTGAAAATGAAAAACAAGAGTTTCAAAAGTGAATAAATGATCTTGAAATCGATATTCAAAAAATCGGACAGACTGTTCAGACCTTCAACATGATGCGTCCAAAATATGAGGAGGTTAATAAAGGAAAACTTGATCTTACATTTGAGAATACTGGTCATTTGGAAAATGAAAGTCCTTGTTTTTAAACAAAGCCAAGACTTTGACACCCAGTTTGTATAACGCTGACGCGTTGGGAAAAGATTTGTCAAACGATCATAAGATGAATTATGAAGAAGTTTTAGAATGTGAAAAGGAAAAAATTTAAAAGTTAAACAATGAAAACTCCATTTGATATCATGGCTTTGTGTATGGTTGTACTTAAATGGTAGAAATTCCAAAACCCCTTTCCCAAAAAAGAGACACATTTGAAATACCGGTTGGGACAAACAAAACTTGCTACTTACGATGATTTATGGCAATGTAAATCAAAGAAAAACTTTTGTTATCTCAAAAATCAGTCTGATTTTTTACTCAAATTTTTTGCTTTCAAAGCAGGTTCTACCTATAGAGAGATTTTTATTTCAACCATAACTTGATCAACAAGTCAGACGGGAAGTTGCAAAGATTTTTAAACAAGAGATTGAGCCTCTCACAAATCTCATCAATGCTTCACTTAATCTTTTTGAAGAATATCTTATTTCAAAAATGAAAGAATATTTGAAGTATGTCACATCTCTTGAAGACGAATTTGATAAAAAATGTTTCATAGTTAATATTCAAAAAGAATGTTTCACATATAAAATTGAGTCGTTCAAATTGTTGTCTGTAAGCCATGAGTATGATAATGTGAGCATTCTTTGGAATCTAAAAATCTTTTTCTCAAAAAGAAAATACACGAGCTTTAAAACTAAGCAGTTGTTGTCAAAAAAAATTATAAAAAAGAACTGCACAGTTTGAGAAAGATTCTGCAAAACTCGAAGCACAAAGTATTTCTGTTGAACTCAAACTGCAAGAAAAGAACGAGAAAATGTCTTTTGAAAACTCTTGGACATCAGTGCTTAAAGGAAAAGAAAAGGTTTTTGAGGAAAATAGTAATGATGCCAAAATCATGTTTGATTTTGACGAACTTGATACAAAAATTATTGAGTTGGAACATAGTGTGACATCATTACAGAAAGAAAATGAGCATTTGAAACAGATTTACAAAAACCTTTTTGATTCAATCAAACGTTCATGGGTTCATACAAAAAATTCAAATAAGAAACAAAACGAGACTGAAGATTTGAAGTCTCAATTGTCTGAATTCGTTAATAAAAAGATTGAAAATGTTTGGAAAAGACTGAATCAAAGGAAATAGAGGAGAAAATAAATCTTGTCCAAAATGAAAATTGTGTGCTCTTAAGCAAGACTGAAAAATATTTTAGCAAAACAAACAAAAGATTGTGGTGATGCCAATAAATATTCACTTGAAGCAGACAAATATGAAAAATATTTTGCACATCTCGAAGATCAAAATGTTTCTTTACATGAAAAACTGTCATCACAAGATCATTTTTCGATTAAACAAGAATACAATGATTTGAGAACTTTATAAAATGCATTAAAAGTAAAGTTTGATTCCCTTAACCGGTCAAAGAACAAAACTCCTGTTTCAAACTTTTCTACACCAAAAGTAAATGTTTCAGAGAAGGTTTGTGTGGGTTAATCTTCAAAACCATTTTTGAAAATAGTTTCTCAGTTTACAACCTACTCTTTACAAAAAGGAAAGAAGTTATCAAAGAGACCAAATTTTTCCAAAATATTTACTCCTCAAAAGGTTTCATGTCTAATGCTTCAAGCGAAAAGGATCAAGGTTTTCAAACTCTACACTCTCATTTTACACCAGTCAAGCAAGTGCGGAGATCAAAGCAAAGTCGTTTGAAACCCTTCAAATATTCAAAATCTGAAATGTTTTCGTTGCAACATAAGAATGACTCTACTTTGAACATCCCAAATACCGGAAGGTTTCCATTTATCACAAAAACAAAATTTTGAAATGAAACACCGAGTTTCAACAATAGATGGAAATCTTCTTCTTCAATTTATAAAACTCCAAGAGAGACACCGAGTTTCTCAAAAAAATTGCAAATGAAAAAGAGTTTTAAATCTCTGTTGATTCCATGAGCATTATTTCAAAATGAAACATTGGTTTTCAGTCCTTGTTGGAATTCAACTTCTTTATATCAAATTGACACAACTTTCAAATGGTTTTCAAAATTTGATAAACCCGTTGGCGCCATGCTTAAATGGGTTCCGAAGACTGTTGCTAAATCTGGTATCATTATGGCTTATAACTATTTAGACTGTAACCCACGCTTTTAAAGAAAGAAAATTGTACTTGTTAGTGCATTTATCTTTGTTAAAAGAAGAGAAATCTTCTTGATCTTCTTGTTCTTGAGCAAAATTAATTCAAAAATTTCAAAATCTTTCAAAACTTTTCTCAAAAACAATGGCTTATAATCATTTCAGATTGCAACCCGAGCTTAAAATTTATGGCTTATGCAAGTATATCAACGTATAACCTGTATTATTAAAGAAAGGACCATGTTATACGTTTCAGTGCAGCAATCCTAAAGGATAAGAAGAAATTTCTTCTTACATATTGAGCACACATTTTTCATGATCTTTCAAAATGATTTTCTTAATCTTTCAAAATATGTGTTCAAGATAACTCTCTCATAAAAAATTTCAATATACTCACTTTTTGAGGGGGAGTATAAAAATACGTTCCAAAAGCTCATGCTTAGAGAAAACAGATTTGCATGAAAAGTTATCAAAAATGTTCCGAATCCATTTCTCCCTAATAGATTTTCGAAAGAACAAAGATTTTAATCAACTGATATAAGAAATATCATGGATATGCTATTTTTGAGGGGAAGAAAATGTGATTAAAATATGACCGACTTTATCTCGAAATGGCTCGACTTTGTGTTAGACCAAGTTTTGATTGAAAAAATATGAGAAAATTCTTAAATAGACTTGTACTTAGATGGGTAATAACTTCATGTTGGTTCAGAGGGATAGTTGTCACTTAAAATATGATAATGGATCCCTTTAATTAACCGTGTAATCGTGTCTCTCGAGGTCTAGTCTGTTTAGTGTCTATCATCTCAAAAGTGATAACTCTTCTCTGTGTGTGCAAAAACACTTCATAATATATATGCACATGTTTAGAGGGAGTATTTCTAAAAAATGAAAACTTTCAAAGTGTTATCAAAATATTTTCATATAAACACTTCGACTGATTTTTCAATGGTTTTATGGCTATAATTTATACCTAACCTTATCACAATTCAATTCTCAAATAAATTTGTGTTATAAGGAGTTTTGAATTAGGTATTATCCCATGATCTAGCCAGAGCTAGAGGGACCTGCCCAAGGATATTCCATTAGATAGAATAGAAGTCCGTAGGTCAAGCAGATGAATGAGAAAAGGGAATAATGCTATTATTATGATGAGCTGTCACTAGAAAAATCCCAACAAGGTGATAGTGATGACGACATGATATACATTAAATGGGTTGAAAAATGAAAAAGAAAATTTTATGAAAGGTTTAAAATAAATGAAAACCCTCCATACACTTAGGGCAAAAACCGAGTCAATACATATGCTATCATTAATCACAAAGATGATTATAATATTGAAGACATACATCATGGACCCAGTGATGCAATGCACAACCCTTCCCAGACATTCACATTTCTCTCAAAAGATTCTTGATTTATTTCTCACAGAGTTACACACGTAATCTATCGAATTTTCACTCCGAGAATGTTTGTATTGAAAAGGTGGTAGTCTGCTCTAGAATCCGCTCACTAAACCAAAACGAATTTATCGAGTCTAGAACCAATGAGATTCAAATATAAGATCTCTTAGGATACAAATTCCATATATATACACTTGTTGTTCATAAATAAGAACACTAGTTGTATGAGATTCCTTCCTAAATCTTAGTAATTTTGCGAGAACATTCATTGTGGTAATCAGTAAATATTCCATGATAATTGAATGAAAATCTCACAGTGTCAATATCAAGCATCACTGATAGTGGGTCTCCTAGTTAATCCTTTATGGATTAAGCATGGATGTTCTTTATGGTGGTTACTTTGTCCCAAACGGTCTAGAGTCATGGAGTGATACTTATGTGTACTCCAACAACTCGCATGTATTATTGTTAGCTTATTTGAGGGCATCCAATTCAGGTAATGGTATGTAGGGTAATCCTTTTATCCAATGTATTGATATTATTCCTTAACGAGATTCAGAGGCTATTTCTGCCCGACTAAGGTGCATGGAATCAAAACATTCATCAGTATAACAATCGTGAAAGTAAAAAAATTCTCTAAGAAAAAGTTCCACGATGATCGATTGGCCTGACATTATTTATCTACATTTTATGTGGCATGTAATGATGAATGCAACCGCTCCTGATGCACCACCATAACAAGCTCAACATCTTCAAACTTTACATACTCATACTTATGTAACTCATCCTCATCAAGTTCAAGACAAAGAAATTCAAGATAAAGAACTACAACGAAGTCATGAAAGTCAAAAACAAATCAAGATGAAGTTCAAAGAAGAAATGATGAAAAATATATGAGTAAATAATCAAAGATTTAAGACCTTCTAGTGGTATGAGTATGTCGGAGAAGACGAAAGAAGAAACACTTGAATATGTTGATCGAATGCAAGATATAAAAAATATTTATCCAAAAATCACAAAGCATGAAGGAACAAAAAAGAAATCAATTCTATTACAACACAAGGTTCGCGCTCAAGTATTAAGAGCTAACAAAAATGAGTTTTTGATAAATGACCAGCCCTGAGGGGGGGGGGGATTGTTAGCTTTAAAAGTGATGGTCATCTATAGTATATCGAACCTTGTAATGTTATATGAATATGTAATAGACTAGTTAAGGATAAATGAACTTGGCATAAGTTAATATAGTATAGTTAGAATGTTAGTCCATGTTCAAGCCCCAAGCCCGACCCATTATCCAATGTGTAAACAAATTGAAGTGAATTTTTCTCACTATAAATACCTAGTTCTCGTGCCGCTCTCTAGAATTTAACTAGTTTCTCTCTCTTTTTTAGAAATACTTTATCTCTCTGTAAAACCTTAGTGATTCATGTGTGTTATGATATCGTTTGTGATGACCTACATCCTTGTTCGGTCTCTCCAAAAGAACGGAATTTCATAACATTAGAATTATATATAGTAGGCAAAATTGGATGGCCTAAGACCGAACGCAATGGTGGGTGAGGGCTCACTCACCTCACCTTCTCACACGCCACCTTCACTATGGAGGAACCCCCCCCCCCCCATGCGTGGTGGTGAGGGTGCTCACCTCTTGGGTACCGAGTAATTTATGGACCCCCATGTGTGTTTTTATTATTATTATTTGATTTGTGAATGTGTGTAAGGTATGTTTGTATAAAGTGGATATTTTAATGGTGGTGAGAGGAGTAGTGACTATTGTAACTAAAAGGTGAGGGGAGTGGTGATGTGCAGACTAGTGATGTGACTCTGACATGAAGATAAAAAAAATGATGACCATTGTGTCTAGCCTAACTATTATCAGTACTTAATGGTAATTGCTAACATATTTGTGTCATAATACGATATAAATTTACGGGGTCTATTGTATTTTAACTCAAACATAAGAAAGTCATGAAATCTTCACCTTCTCAATGTATGGGATGGTTCTAAGTCATATCAGGGTTAGGTTTGCTCACCCCTCACCTCTATAACAAAAAGTGGGCGGTGAGGAACAACTTTTACCTTATTTTCTTACTCTCGTTTAATGAATGTTTGAGTGTAAAATATCAAACGTGTGTAAGTGCCAATCCATATTAAAGGATCATAAGCGTTTGCTGATTTTCTTGTTGTAGTTGTGTTTTTCATTCGTGGGCTTAAGCAAAGCGCATAGAAATGTTGGATAAGTATTTACTAGTCGAAAATATAGATCTAATTTAATCCGGCCTGAAAGTTAGTAATCATTAATTATTAGTTTATTACCGCTGGACATGGTATAGTGTAAAAGTAATGTAAAAGAACAAAAAGAAAATGAGTAATGAGATACTGTATCATTCATTATTGTGTCTTTCATGCACCATTGCATGCAACTTCAAGACAATGGAATGCAGGGACGGAGCTTGAATCATTATTTTGGAAATGCCAAAGTATCACTAACTTATTTAAGAGGGGCCAAATGATTAGATAATTATCTTTTGCACTAGTTTTATAAACAAATTACACTAGATACAAAATATTTTGGAGGGGCCAAGGCCCACCTTACCTAGCACATCCTCCGTCCATGATGAGATGAAAGTTAACCGTAATTATGTCGAAGAGATGTACGTATCATGATGCGATCAAGCACGGCGGCCGACTAACCAAGTTGTATATATATATATATATATATATATATATATATATATATATATATATATATATATATATATATATATATATATATATATATATATATATATATATATATATATATATATATATATATATATATATATATATAGTTATGATCAAATAAGAAGATTACTTAAAATAAGAAGGAATAAGAAGAACTATAACATGAAATCCGAGATTCACCGACCTAAATTAGATGCATCCGTATAATCTTAGGCGCATTATAACGCACCATAGTGTATTTTACGGCTTTTAATCGGATGCATATACGTATATTAGATGCATTTCATGATTTCTCTTGTTTTTGTTCCTCTTCACGCGTCGAAATCATGAAAATCAATATGCACCATCTATACATCAAATTAACTTTCGAAACTCAAGATGTTGCATCTATATGAATGAAAAGCATCTGTCAAGTGGTCAGATCTCAAATGTGTGGTTTGGTCCTTCCACCACTTATTTTAATTCTTACCTTGGATCCTTCTTATATTTAATATATATATATATATATCCTATATATATATATATATATATATATATATATATATATATATATATATATATATATATATATATATATATATATATATATATATATATATATATATATATAGTACACTTATATATCACGCGTATCAACATGAACAACTTACTAACAAAACATATGTTTGATGCAGGCGGAGCTTTATATAAAAGTCCCAGGGATTTAAAGTTAGAGGTGCCGAGATTTCTTGTAAAATAATATGATATTATATGCAAATTGAATTATCATGCCCGATGTTATGAACAACATCATTTCTTTGCCTATAAAAGCTGGCTAAATTTTTTATCTTTATATAGTACGTAATTTAACTAATCGGAAGCTATGTAAAGTCATGTATACTCGTAAGTCGTAACTATTAACACATAAATTTAACTATGTACCAAAAGTTAAAAATACAAGATCCTACAATTCACACAAATGCATTTAATGTTATAAATCCATGTAAAATTTTAATCTAATTCCGTTTAGTAATATTTTATAAGCTAAAATTTCTACCATAAACTCAATGAAATTATATGACATTGTCACGAGACCATGAGTGTAATATTTTGGACATTAAAATTTGAAAAATAAGCATAAAAGAACATAGAATTATCAAAGAATGAGGCTTGATAAGTTAATTATACGTTGAAGACTAAAATTAGAAACAAAGATGTACTGCAACATTTAAGCTTGAATAGAGATTCATAATAATATAGTCAAGGAGCATCGGAGAAGTCATCTTTAGGCTTGATATATTGGGTATTTATTTTCTTCGCTTTCATTTATTTATCAATCATACGTAAAGATGAGGCCGTTGTAAAATATAGTATAAAATATGAGAACTTTAGCCTCTTAAATATAGGTAGTTGGATAAGTTGGGGCTGGCTTAATGCAAAGCATCGCCGCGATCCCACACTTCCTCCGCCCCAGGTTTGATGCACATGTAGATAGTCTTGAACTTGGATTTGGACATGAAAAACAGACTTGGAATGTGTTTAACGTGTAAGGCTATAAGAGTTCAAGAAAAATTAAAACTAAACTTCTAAAAGAAATGATAAAGTTAGCTTTGCCCACTTACGTGGCCTGTGGCCACCGTCCATATAGAGTCATCTATCAATGACTTTTTTTGTGTATCGATAATAATTAATGCAACACATCATCGATTTATATTAACATTCGTCATCATTTATCCATAAATATACAATTGCTTTGAAGTCAAATGAAGAAATGATCAATCATAATGTGTATTCCTTCTAGGCTATCTTCTCTCAAACATGACCTGTACAAATTGAGATTTGAGAATATCCTAGTGTTGTACTTTTATGAATGTCGTATTAGCTAGGTGATATCGTAAATCTCATGCGATACAGTAATATATTAAGAACATATACTTATAAGTTTGCACACTTTTTAAATTGATTGAAACACTTTAATTTAGAGTGTCTTATATCTTTATTAGATAAAAATAAATACAAATCATGTGAGGGTATAAGTGTCAATACACTCTAAATTCGAGTGTCCAAATCAATCAAAAGAGTGTGCAAATCACTACCCTATACTTATACATACTCAAAGATCTTAAATCGAGAAGTTCAAATGTATGAACCAAATCTATGTTTCGAAGACAGTGCTGCTATTTTTTTTTTTCTTTTTTTTAAGCTATAAATGCTTAACGTACTTATAAAAACAATTCATTTTGCATATTATACCTTTTTTTTATTGTCATTTTTTATAACAATGTTCATGTTAGTTGTCATAATACCTAACAATATGATTCTTTCTTATACATAAAGATTTAAATACATTTTTTTAAATTAAAGTTATAAATCTTACATCTTACAAAACAACTCATTTTGCATACCATACTTTTTTTATTGTCATTTTTCTTAACAATTTTCACGTCAGTTGTCATAATGCCTCCGAAATCCATGCAAATATTTGACTGGAAAATTTGTGTTCTAATCATGTTCTAATAGACCTAAATACATGTTCTAATGATTTAACAAATATATATTTGTATTAAATCAAATATATATTTGTATTAAATCATGTTCTAATCTGACCGGTTGTAATGATTTAACGTATTTAAAATTAGTAGATTCGTTTAGATGGATATCGCCTGTATTAGAGAGAACGTGAGAGTAACCATGATGTTTTCACCATTGCTCAACCTAGCATCGCCTCTGTTGCCGTCGAACTTGATGCAACCACACTTGTTATCCAAGGTGATATGTTTTGTACCATGACATGTTATGGACCATAATTCTTCTTGAGCAAGCAATGAAAAGCTCCAATCGCCATTAAATCTTGAAAAACTTCCTTGCATATCCATCGATTGACACCGATATTACATCCACTTCCCATCAGCGATCGCCATGTCGAATCCACTAACGAGATATGTGGAATAACCACCACCCCAACACACTTTGTAAGTCGCTATCTGAGCGAGTCCACCCCACCTCAACTGCTATACCGGGAAACCAGGAGCTATGGATGCAGTGTGTGATCCATGGCCTTCTTTGTCTAGAGCTGATAGATTTAGGTCAGACTTAGCAGAGATGTAGGAATATTGTGCACCAATCACTTTGTTGTTCAATTATTAGGCAAAATATTTGAACAAAAAATACCCAATAAATTTTCTATTAGACTTAAATGAAGAAAAGGGTATTTAAGTCTTTTTGCATAAGAGAGAAGCATATTGTTAGGCATTATGACAACTGACTTGAATATTATTAAGAAGAATGACAATAAAACTAAATAAAGAGTAAATTACACCGTTCGTCCTTGTGGTTTGCGTTGACCGCAATGTTTCATCTTTTGACCGAAAAAAATGCACCGTTCGTCCCTAAATGCGAAACGTTATTCACCGTTAGTCCTTCGTTTTAACAACTCTGACTAACCTTCGTTAAATCCCTCAAGTGCCATGCACATGAGGTTATAATGGTCATTTTACACATAACTTCATCTCCTCCATTCAATTCATATCTCTATCATCTCCAGAAAAATTAACATTATGTTTAACCATCAAAACCTTCTTCACATTCTCTAACCTTTTTAGGACACATAAACAACGTCCCAAAAATAACCCATCCCAAATAAGAATACAAAAATCCAACTTCTGATCATCCCAGTTGTAAAACAACCTTAAATCCAAAGTATCACCTAAATGTTCAAGAACAACACTAGCAATAGATTCCACCCAAATCGAAAATTCGAAACATTCGCAAGATTATCAATAGATTTTATAAAAATATCCCTTAAAGGCTAAGGAACAACACTACATGAATCATCATCAGATTCATTAACAGGGTGAGGATCCAACTTCATTAAAACTACATATTCCAAATCACATAAAAAATTTAATAAATTTAAAACCAAATACCCACTCATTTTTACTTAAGTGTATAAACATGAATTCAAGAAAATAAAACTTACGTGCCACTCATTTTTTATTTCAATTTGACGAGATAAATATAAAAGCGAAAATAAAATAATTTAAGGAAAAATGAATAAGATTTATAAGGTTTGCAAAAGCAAACTGATGCGATTTGTGCGTAGGCACTGTGATAATGGATATGGTTTATTGATGGTTTTGTTTTGGGTTTATTTTGGTTTTGATTTATCCAAGAGTTTTGAGATTTTGAAATGAGTTTGAGAGTTTTGTTTTTTGGAGGTTTTGATTATAGTTAATAGTTGGTTTCAATGGAGAAGATGATAAATAAAGAGAATGTTGGTGGTTGACTAGTGGTGGATCTTCATGGGTTTTGGATGATTGTGTTTAATGATGGATAAAACTCAAATTGGTTATGTATTAATTTTTGAAAGATGGTGGTGATAAGATTATAGTGATAAGATTATTGTGATGGAGATGATTAGATGATTACTAAAGAGATTATGAATTTATAATTGTGTGGATGAAAGTTTGGGAAGAAGGAGTTGGTAGGGAAGAGAAAGAGGTGGGAGAAAAGAGAAAATGGGGGTTGTGGTTAGGTGTAGAAAAGAAAAAAAAAAGGACTAAAATTACTACTTTACCCTCATGTGGGTATCGCATGGGGTGAATTAATTGGCGTTAGTCAAATCTGTTAAAGCGAAGGACTATGACGGATAACGTTTCGCATTTAAGGACGAACGAAGCATTTTTTGGGTCAAAGGACGAAACACTACGGTCAACGCAAACCACAAGGACGAACGGTGTAATTTAATTTGCAGAATGAGTTGTTTTTGTACGTACGTTAAGCATTTATAGCTTTTACCCAAGATGAATATGTGAGAAATTACTAAAATTCTTAATAAACCATTTCAGTTATTTATTATGACAACTGACGTAAATATTACTAAAAAAAATGACAATAAAAAAAGTATAATATGTAGAATGAGTTATTTTTATAAATACGTTAAACATTTGTAGCATTTACTTTTGTTTTTCCAAACAATTCCCACATTCATTAATGTCATAGTCAAAGCTCACTAGTTACAACTAGTATTTCACAAACAATATTTTGATTCCTAACAAAGAAAGGTAAGATCACCAAACGCAAAAAATAGGAAAATCTTGCCTAATGACTAAATAAATAAATTTAAAAAGGCAAAAATGAAACTTTTTAGCTAGCCTTTAATTTCATCTTTTGTAGTGTGTATCAATTCTTTTCATGCCGAATTTATACCTTTATTTGTAAGGAAAATCGACGTGTTTTAGATTGTCCCAGTATGTAATATTCTATATATTTTGTTTGGCATGATATATGAATAAGTTATTCGATATCGTTTGTCATGATTTATAAGATAATTCTTACAACTTTACAAGTATAAGAACAAGAGAATATAAATGAAAAAATTGGGTGAAAAAAAGATTGGATAATAGAAAAACCTTTATATTGTCTTTTCAATTTTCATGATTCTTGGATAAAAATGCATGAAGCATGATGGATTGCATTCTCAAGCAGGGTTTTTTCCAGCTAGATTACCTCAATGATTCTCTATCCCTTTTTTCCCACTTCATTACCTACTATTCCCTCTACTAAAGGAATTTATAGTTAACTTATTTACGTGTACACATAAAAATGCAGTAGCATTTGCTTAATTATAACAGAGATATTAAAAGTTACGGTCTATAAAAATGGTTGGTAATTTAAACTATTTGTCGCCAAGGATGTCTTTCGGAAAAAAAAATGTTAAAGGCTTACACAAAGAATTGCAACACAGTTTTACTAAACCCAAAATACTTCTTAAAAAAGTCTATAGGGTAAAAAATAATAATAATAATAAAAAATTAAAAAAAAAAAAAAAAAAAAAAAAAAAAAAAAGTTGCTATCATATATAGTTTAAAAGGAGTATATCATTGCTATTAAGCATTCTAAATAAGCGAGTTAGTCGGAAAAGTCAAAATCTTTTAGTTCTTATGTACAGGGCATAGGCAGGGTGTGTTTAGTTGGGAAAGCAGCATTTTTATGAAAATGTTTTGTGGAAAGCAAGGGAAAATAGAGATCAGCGTTCAATTATCGTTTCCGACGAAATGTTTTGCAAAGCAAAAATTCCTATTCTAATCTAACAAGAAAAATTAGAAAGCAATTTTAGTTGTTTTTAACATTTTCCTTTTTAACACGTACCTCATAAGCTTTCTTGAAATAGAAAATACAAATAAAGTAACGCATTTTCTATATTTTCAGTGTTTTGTGAAGATAAATTTCATCCAAATTTTAAAAAGTAGAGATAGAAAGCAGAGAATTTTTTCCAAATGCATGTCCCTAAGTATTTCGTAGTCATTTCGGACTTTTCCGATCTTCTTACAAATGTTCACTCAAATATTTGAACTCTAGTTTTTTTTTTTTTTTTTACTCATATTCTAAAAACATCTTACCACTATACGACCTTGAAGATGATTGTCTAAGCATTCTAAATACCAAATTTAATCTCATTGTATAACTAGTCATGTGAAAGTTGCTCTTTTATTTTATCAGAGAGACTTGTCTTTATCGATGTAATAATTTAGAAGATGACCAAAAACCAAACTTTAATTTAAATTGATGGATCAAATAAAATATTGGTACAATCATATGTAGAATCTTAATTGTAATTATAACTTTTGATGGTTCATCTAAACGTATCATCATCTGTTGGATTCATGAAAATATATTTTTTTATTACGGTTCAAAATTATACATACAAGTCGTATTTGGTTACGATTCGATTCTTTGCTAGTAACTCATCAACTAATTTGTTGTGAGTTCAAATCTCATTAAAACATATATATATATACTTGAGGCAGTCTGCAGCATAAGTGGCAGCGGTGTCTAAAAATTCAACGACCCATAAGTTTCTTTCAACAAAGCGTATTTGTAGCGTCGAGAATCATTTCGAATAACTATAATTACGATGCGTGGTTGCATAGCGGCAAAATATCTGATTTTCAAGAAAATTATGTGGAGTCGATCTAAGTGTGGGAGTATATTTCTAATAGGATTGTTTTAACTTTTAAGTTATTAATATTTTAGTAATAATAGATTCAAGAATTACAAAAAGCAACGGTATTATGTAGTTGGCAATATTATATTGTAGTTTAGAGGTATAGCCAACGTGTGTGATCGTATTTTCTTGTTTTGTCAGTAATTTAGGCAGTGATAACTATTTTTTTTTACATGTGTAGCGTTTATTATTTGGTGTGTGGCTTTTAAACTTGTAACCTTACAAATTTTATATCACCATAATAAGATTATCTTGTACTATCAATTTGCCTATTTAAGCATTGTTCAAAGTTATTTGTTTGTGGTACAAATAATTATCGTTAAACATAACAATAATATTTAATTTTTGTGATTCTAATAAACTTACATAACATTATTAATATACCGGACAAAGGGCTATACCATATATTAACTTTTAAAAGACGATTCATATATTCTAGTGCATTGGGAATTAAGGTAAACTCGATTACTGGAAGCATCGCGAATGGATTACAGAAGAAGAATGGTTTCGCGAAGTTATACTTCAATGAAGGGATAAAGCAGAATATCGTGTTCTTCTTTGAAAGTGTGAATCACGTGAGAGATAAGCTCGATATAGAGTAAAAGTCGGCCACCGTATGTATAGGTTGGCGCCGTATTATGTAGAGCTTATCGGAATAAACAATATGATTAACAAAACAATATGATTAGTTGCATGCTTGTCTAGAAGCATGCTTGGTCTAGTTTAGTAGTAGGCGTACATTGTCAGCGCTCATTAGGGTTTCTTGCCTATATAAGAAACCATGTTAGTATGTAAAGTTAAGTTTTTCTCAAATTTTTCAAGTCTTATATAACATTGAAACATAGAGTTTCTATAATAAAAGATCCATAGAGGATCAAAGGTTCTTAGTTAATATAACTTGTATTTACTTTCCGCTACAATACGAGTTGTAGAGATCTTCCATTAGTTTGCTTGTGATTACATAGGCAACACTAACGATCTCCGAGTGCTTAAGATCTATCAAGGTCTATGTGAGTTCAACAAGTGGTATCGAGCCTCGGGAAGTCTCTACGTTACTAAGAACCATTCTACCACCATACAATCAAACATTCATTCACTATGCACGGATCCAGATAATGGCCAAGTCGCTAACACAAACAACACCAACACCACTTCCATGCAACATTTCGGTCTACATGACGACAATGGTAAATTCCACTTATTTAAAAGGGAAGAGTATGAACTTTGGACTATGAAGATGGAAAGCGGATTTCCAATATTGATTAGAATCATGGGAGGTAGTAAAGAAACAATCTAAAGAAAATGATTCACAGCAGGGATGGGAAGTTTATCATGGCTCCGCCAAAAGCTGCTTGAAGAAGTGATGGCCATGCGAGAGGCATAAAGTAAAACTATTACGCTTGAAGCCATACACGAAGATCATCTATGATTTTCACCATATGGATGATGCTAAAGACATATGGATGGCTCTCAAAGCAAGGTTCGGTGGAAATGAAGAATCAAAGAGAATGAGGAAGTCCATGCTAAGACAACAGTTTGGGACTTCAATATATCGGAAGAAGAAGGTATCCACAAGGGATACGACGGGTTCCATAGGATCTTGAGTCGGTGAATCGGTTGAATGCTAAACCGGATAATGAAGATTGCAACTCAAAGTTCTTGCGGTCTTTGCCGCCATCATGGTTGCATGTTAGTATTGCACTCGAGGCTAAAGGAGGGTTGGACATGCTCACTTTTGATGAGTGGCCAGCAGACTCGAAACTCTTGAACCGGATGTCGGGACTCCTACCGGCCATCTTCTTAACCATGCGACTTTGTTGGGACATCTCACTCCAACATGATGGTACAAGCTCCTAGCTCAACTATTTTCCATCATCTCCTAGTTCCAACTACTTTCCGGCATCCTGCTCTCCCACTCCACCACATAACACTCGTCCCCTCCACCATCTTCTCGAACAAAGACTAGTAGTGTGATGGAGGATGTTCTTCGTTCGTTTGTTGCGATTATGATACTCGGCGGTATCTTGCATATAGAAGACTTTGATCGAGTTGGACCAGCGAAATGGAGGAAATGAAGTGAAAATGCAGGTGGCATTCTTTGTCGGTGGACATCAAAAGGTTTGAAGAGAGGTTTGGAAGGAAGTTTGTTTTCAAGGAAAGAACCGATGCGCTTTGACGGAGAAAGTCAAGTGCTTCACTTGTCATCGAGATGGGGCATTTCTCGAGAGAATGCAAGGACGAGAAAGAGTGGAGATGGAGCTAACTACCTTTCATATCGGTGAACAGTTGAAGCTGGAGCTTGACTCTCCTCACCATGGGCGAGCAGGTCAAGCTGGGCGCCCATGAACACGTGAATGAGGAAGCTCATGACAACGATAAGCTTGGATTGTTGGCAAGGTGTACTTGGATGAAAGGCATGATCGGTTTGCCTTGATGGGACTATCTCGGTACACAATTGTATATTTGGTTGTAGTCTAAGATACAATGAACTCAAGAAGAATTTGATGCTATGAAACCTAAGTTTGATGCATGCTATATTGATAATGAAGCTCATAAACTTGCATTAAAAGCGTAGAAAGACAAAAAGTGTGGTTTCAAAGAATCAAATAGCTTATGAAGAAAAGATAAAAGTGTTACAGTTTGATCTAGAAGTTGCAAATAATTACTTGAAGCTATGAGAAAGCAAAGGATGAAGCGTATCGAGAACCTAGAGCTTAAAGAAAAGGTTCTTGAGAAATAGCTAGGAATAAACAATGGTTAATTTGGTGATAATCGGCTAGAGAACTTTATAACGATCGATCGGTAACCTCGGCTTAGGATTAGGCTTTCAAAATATGTAGGAGTAGAAGCTAGGTATGATGGTCGTAAATCCACTGCGGGGATTAGCTAACTTTGTAAAGAAGGTAATATGCATCTTTGTCCTGGTCTATTAGGGGTGAATTTATGCCCGAGACCTATCCATCCTTCATTGACTTTGATGGATCACATCATCTATATGGCAAAAGTCAAAGACTTGCGGACCACGATACTCGTCTAATGACTTTGTCTCTTGCTCACAGCGGTGACAATTCATGGATCAAGGGTCCACTTCCTATGAAAATTTGTGATTCAAATGAGAAGTCGACCTTCCCAAGCTGAGCCTACACCCAACTGCTTGGTCTAATTACAAGCCTTCTAAGGAAGGCTGGCGAGGAATCATCTTCAAGAAAGTTTCTTCGAAGACTTGTCTTTTACATCTTTGAATAATCGATCTGTTAAAACAATTCCTTGAATGTATCTGTTTTAAGTATTACGCATGTAATCAAACATCTCCTATTTGAATAAATCTTCTAAGAAGAAGACATGTTTTGTATGTGGAAGTAATTTCATTTGATTAAGGATTGTGATTTTTATGAACAAAGATTGGGTGCATGTGCTACTCACCAGAACACAAACCTAAGCGGACCAATGTTGCTAATATTCCACCTTATGTCCCACTGGCGACTATCTTGACTCTCATTGGAGAAGTTCGATTACGGACCTTATGTCTAACCAACTAGCCCATACTTTAAACATGGTTATTGGCCTACATATGTTGACTCTATGTATCTTTGGGATGGGATATGGAACACTCTTGTAAAGCCCTCAATGAGTTGTTCTTGGACTAACAAGGACCCATTACCAATGGAGGACCAAGAACAATGGTGGATCCTCTAAATTTTCATGCCCTAAACTTTGTGATCCATAGCGAGGTTCAAGTCGGTAATGACTTGAACCTCCATTCTATACTAACCGTATGTATATATTTTGTTGTTGTTTGTAGGATCATCCCTTAAGCATAAGAATATTGGTATTGTTGATAGTGGTTGTTCGAAGCATGTCCGGGAGCAGGATATGATGCACAATTTTGTTCCTATAGAAGGAGGAGGCAATGTGACTTTTGGAGGAAGTGATGGGAGTGTTACGGGGAAAGGCACCATAAAGACACCTCATCCGGATTTTGAAAATGTGTATTTTGTAAAGGAACTTGACATTTCAACTTATTCTCTGTTTCACAAATCGTGATACTAAGAACAAAGTTCTCTTCATTTGAGAATGAATGTCTTGTCTTTGTCTAAAGACTTCAAACTCCCGGAAGAAACTTCAATTCTCTTGAAAGTTCCTCGAACTCACAACTTATACACATTCAACCTTAATGAAGTTCAACGGTGGTGACCTCACTTGCTTGGTGGCTAAAGCATCTCTTGATGAGTCCACTAAATGGCATAGAAGAATGGGCATGTGAATTTCAAGACCATTAACAAACTCTCTAAATGGGTCTGGTTGAAGGTCTTCCCACCAAAGTATTCACAAATGATCACAATTGTGTCGCTTGCAACAAAGGAAAACAACACGAGCTTCTTACAAAGCTATCAATGCTATGAGCATCATTCTTGAACCTCTTGGTTGCTTCACATGGATCTATTTGGTCCAACTCGAGTCGAAGCATTGATCATAAGTACTTACATTTGGTGATCATGATGGCTATAGCAGATTTTCTTTGGGTTTTCTTTCTCGAACCAAAGATGAAACATCTCAATCTTTGTCAAGAAGATCTTTAAGTACCTCAAAGGCCAACCTCTTTTAGGCCTTTGGTACCCAAAGAATCTCCTTTCAAGTTGGAAGCATATAGTGGCGGTGATTATCTTGGTGCAAATCGGATAGAAGATCCATGTTGAGGGAGTACGCATTTCTTGGCAAGAGGTTGATTTCTTGGCAATGCAAGAAACAAACCATTGTGGCTACCTCCACTCTTGAAGCGGTATGTTCTTTTCTACAAATTCTTGTGGTCGGGTCCTCTGGATTCAAAATCAATTCTTTGGACTATGGGTACAACTTCATGAACACTACAATTCATATAGATAATCAAAGTACCATCTGCATAGTCAAAATCCAGTTTTTCACGATCGAGCGAAACACATTGAAATCGGGCACCACTTTATAAGAGATGCTTATGAAAACATTTGATAAAAGTGGCTAAAATCCATCTTGATGATAATGTGGCGGACTTATTAACAAAAGCGTTTGATGGACCAAGGTTTCAACACCTAAGTGGTCAATATTGGAATGCTAAACCCTTGTTGCATAGTTTAAGGGAGGCATAGGCCTCGGGGAGGCATATGCCTCGGGGGAGATTGTGCAAACTCTGCATATTTTGTATATTAGTTTGTAGTCTAACTCTAACTTCTAATATTTCTAGTTTGTTTGTTTTTGTGTATGTTTTGTATGCATTTTGCGGTTATGCATCTTGCATTTTGTACATTCCTTATCACGGATTGCGGTGTGTATATCGCATGATCAAGATCAAATTCATCAAGAGTGGCTCATTTGTACATGGTCGGATAGTTTGAAAGGGTGTTACTTGTTTCTTCTAATATCAAAATCTTGAAGCATACAATTTGATTCCACCGAAGTAATATCTTGAAGAAAAGAAATTGAAGTCAAATTGTTCATTCATTCATTCAAAAGCAGTTTACGACTTCGACTTACATAAAATCAACCTACTACTATGCATCTTCAAGATAAATTTGTACAAAGCTAAGCCTAATCTAGTGTATATCTTTCATTCAAATCTAATGGAATCTTTGGATATCGTTAAATCTTGGCTTTGCTTTTGTAGGTCTTGCGTAACCACCCATTCCGCTAGCGGTTGGTTGGATATGCATGACCGGGACGACGAAGATGCTAAGGACCAAAATGGGAGGATGGATTGATGCAAGCGATTGATGATGGCGATGACCACGCGGGATGGCGAGAGAACTAACGTGTCTATGTGCTTCATCTATTCATTTCAACCAAGATGCAATCGATCCACCCTCCTTAAGCCTTCTACTATACGATGTGTGTTCATGCACCAAAAGATGGCACGGTGAGACCAAGAACCACCTCTCTATCTTTGGGGAGTGGCGGATTCTGCACGAGGTCTTTGTTGAGACCGAGGGTCTTGGAGGTTGGGAGTAAGACGTTCCCTTCTTATAGGAGTCATCGGAATCATCAGTGATTCACTTGGATTCACTACTTTGTCATCTTCGAAGAAGGAAGAAAGGCGATTTATTTGGTCTTGGATAGGGTTGAGGAAAGTAATGGAACCATGGGTTTGATTCACCACTGATGATGATGAAGAGGATGATGAAGATGAGGAAGTGAGATCTATGATCTCGGGTTTGTAATCATAGTGCAATTTTGTTGATTGGGGTTATTTGGCTTCTAGGGTTTGTGGTAAATATTTGGGGATCTTGGTGAAGAGATGAGTTATATTGGGATCATTTTATAGAGCGGATTCAAGGTTCAATGAGTTTAATGCAGTGGGTGGCACGGTAATTCTAGAAACTTACCGAAGATATTCTTATCTTTGATGCATTCTCGCTTGAAGCTATAACTTTAGCATTGATCATGTGTTCTATTTGAAGTGTTATTTTGGGTTGGGTCAAAGATGCAATACACGTCAGCAATGGTCAACCAAACGGTCAATTTTTCGGTGACGTTAATTTGGGCAAAAACTCAATCCACCTTCACTATCTTCAGAACAACTAAATTCCCTCTCATTCCACTTCCACAAACACTCACCATTTCAAGAATCTTAACCCTAAACACTCATATTCCTCATGGCTCTTGAATTTAAACATGATCACAACAAAGTTGCATTTACGGAAATGGCAAGGATATGAATTATGCGAACCAATGGTGGAATTCACGAAAAGGTCCAAGATTTATTATGCTCTAACTCATTCTCCAAATGAGATATATGAGTCTCGATCACTCAATTTTGGGAAGCTAGCGAGAAGAGGAGCGAGGCAGAGATTAGGGGTGTGATTGATGAAGCAGTACATTGTAACCGAGGACCTAATTGGGAGGAAGCTTCACTTGGAAGATCTTGATGGAGTATTTTACTCTGTCGGGAAGATGTGCTTCTTGGTGAGAGCTATTGGTTATCGAGGAACAAGAACTGATATGTGGCTGAAGAAGGAACTCTGTCCAAAATGGAGGTTCATGGTTCACACATTGCTTCAATGCATGAGCAAAAAGACCGGAGGATGGGATTAGTTCTCTACACAATTGGGCTATGGTATTGTGTGTCTTTCCCAAGGGGTAACTTTCAATTTTTCTAAGTATATTTTTGAAAACTTGGTTGAAAATATTCAAAAAAAAAAGGGAAAATTTTTAATGTACCCAAGGTTTCTACAAATGATTTTAGACACCACTACCCAAACCCAATCTTTCTATCCCATAGGTACTTTAGCTGCTAAACTGTTTGCTACAATGAGAACCAACTTTCGGAGAACATCATCCCTTGCTAGCGACCATGTTGCCCCAAGGTAATGAAGGCTGGCGATGAGGAGAATGTGACTCATAATCCTCCTTCCTCACTGTTGCTCTTGATGGTAATCCATTGGTTAACATTGATGAGGCCCATCTTCAACTATTGAAGCAACTCATGTTGCTCCATACCGACCACCATGTCGATCCTCCACCAACACTAGCTTCTCATGATGAGACAGATCTACATAGACCACCCACACCAAGTCCTGTTAGGGATCCTCTCATGAAGATCTTCCTCACATTGAGCATGACCATGTTTCTTCCGAAAGGTCCAATGAAGCTCCCGACCACGAGCAATCTGCTGGTGGAGGCGAGGACCCTATTACACTCTCATCTGCTCATGCTCCCAGTCAATGTGTATCTGCGAGGTTAATAGTCCGAAAAGGAACTTCAAGAAACCAAGTCTTCTCTTGGTAGTAAGATTGACGATCTGCAGAATCAAGTCAAAGAATTAGAAACGGACTCAACAGGGCTCAAAAGGAAGCTTGTGGTTTCTTCGATGAAGAACAAAAGTTCCTCATTTGAGTCTCTAGAAATGTTGGTGATGTTTCTCTCAATGACCCTTCATCGATGGCGCTACTTCATCAAGGAAGAAGGAACACGTCTCTGCACAAAAGAAGGAAGAGATCTTATTCTCATAAGGTTTCTTACGAAGCTTCAAAGGAACACAGGGTTGATAAAGGCGCATCTGGCGATATGCAAATGGAGGATGCATCTTGGATCATGGTCAATCGTCATCGGTCCAAGAACCAATGAGACCTTTCACCTCGGCAGACCGCCGACATTGCTCTCGTGACCACTCCGGTTGATAATGCATCAACATGTCGACTTAGGTACTACTTGAGGTTCCTGTCATTGATTTAACTGAAGAAGGATGTGCCAAGAAGCCTGATGATAAAGGGAAAGATGTAATAACTGAAGATGAGCTTGGTCCGGACACGGTAAGTGAAGAAGAAAGACTGGGTCAAGCAAGTAGATTGGCTGAGTTTGAGAAGTCAAAGGAAAGTGTATCATTGGCTAAACAACTTGAAATAGAGGAATTCTCATCTTTAACTCACGAGAGAAGAAAAGAACTAGATGAGCGAGGGTTCGGATGCTCTGCTTGAACAACGGATATTCTCACCAACAAGTCATTTCAAGACCTTCTCGGCTCAAAGTATACTAGGTGGAGATTTCTCGGTGAAAATTATGTGGAGCGAATGATGGCTCGGGAAGACAAAGGAAGCAAGCAATCGCACAAAGAGGGCCATCAAAGCTCGAAGGCCAAAGACAAAACTCCTTCTAAAGATGAAATAAGAAGGGTGGTGAAAAACCAATGCTCAATGTACAACTTTGGCTTAACAATGAAACAAGTCAAGGCTTTTCTGATCATGTCTGTATCATGAAATATAACCAAATCATGAAGGAAAGATCATCATCTTCAACACATTCTACCAACTTAAAAAGTTTGAGAGAATGAAGTTGTTCAAAAGCCAAAAGACTCAAGTCGGATGATGCTCCACCCACGGTGACTTCTCCAATCATTCTATTGAGCAACATCGAAGTTGCTTCTTCCACCGCCAAGAGTCCATCTGTCGAACCACATTCCATTTCTCCTGAGCACTGAAGAATCATTACTCCTCGAGTAACACTGTTGTCACTGGAAGATTCTAAAGTTAAGGAAGCTGATCTCGCAGAAACTAAAACAGAAAGGGCAATAAAGATGCTCCACAGGATGAAAGCACTTCGTGCTCCAACCATCTCTCCATCTACCAATTCAAGTCCTACCACACATGCACAAGATGACAATGCTCCCTCTAGGGAAATCTATCAGCCTGGGAGGAGGAAGAAGAGTATGGCCAAAAGATCTCCTTTGGATCTTGAAGCTGATGACTCAACTTTCATTATAGAAGGGTCTGCTGCTGATTTTCCTGATGGAAATTCAGATGAGGTGATAGATTGGAAATTAAAGGATGATGAAATGAATGTTCTTCAACGAAGGGACTCCACTTCAATGGAATTCACCTTTCTGAAGCAAATTCTACACTTGGTAGACAGGGCAGACTTACTTTCTCTGTTCACTCAAGTTACCACCTATTATTGCAACAAGGAACCACACGGTTCTGGGATGTTCTTACCAGGAGATCTTCAAGTCTTGTTAAACTCCCACATTCCCAATAGCAAAGCATCTTTCATTTGGGAAAACTCACATCGGTGGAAGCTTACATCCTGGAGATTCTATCCTCTCCCTCGTGTGCATGTGCTTGAGACTAAGGGTGGAATCACTGTGTGCATGTTGTCTGAAAGAAAGTATCCTTTGCCTAAAAGACTTATGGAAAAGATCTTTGAGTCGGAATTGGAAATTCCTCCGGATCTGTGGGAAATGAAAGACGATGCCTTTAACATGGTGGGATTGATCAAAACTCAACTCCAACAAGCTACAATAGGCCTCTTCCTCATCCATATCAGGGACACTTGGTACTCTCACTATCTTGTTTTGTTCATTTTAGTTTGCATTATTTATGTTATTTGTCTATTTTTGTCTAAATTTTTTAGAAGTAAAGACTTTCATAAAAGAAAACTCATAAAAACATCATTTTAAAAATAGTGATAGCGTTTATTTAATAAAATTAGGTTTTAATTTTCCTTTTCAACTTATTATTAAGCCTTTTCGGTTTATAAATTTCTCTTAGTTAAAAAAAATAAAAATAAAAAAAAAAAAAAAAAAAAACTAAACTAACTTTTATGCGGTTTTGTTTGTTGTCCAATCGATGGTCTTTAACTCACCGGATGTACCTTGTGTATGTCAAAGAGTTGACTAGTCCAAAGGTGCTGACTTTGGTAAAGACACATCAAATCATTGATAGTTGTAATGGTTTGCTTAAAATCATAGGGTGTCTGACCGCCCATGCTTCATTCTTTGAGGTTGTATGGTCGTCAATTCACCATGGTCTATTCTGTTTGGAATCCAAGAATTGGCTAGCCCACATGTATATGGCATATGGTAAAGGCAATGAATCCATATTTGGTGCTCAATTCACCAATTCTAAGAATTGACTAGTCACGAGCAAACGCTAGGGTAAAGACAAGACAAATCCGTTTATATGGTTCTTTGGTTTGCAATAAATCGATGGTTATCAATGTACCATGGTTTCGAACTCAAACATATGGCTACTCCAAGGTAATGGCTATTGGTAAAGAGACATCAAATCCATTAATTTCAATGATTCACTCTCTGAGAGTTAACACACCGGAAGTGATGAGAATAGTATTGAACTTATATGTTTTGATGTACATGATGTCATATGTTCTTTGCAAAGATACGGTGTTTCATGATTCGGTCATCATACAGATGTTCCTCTTGAATCTTGGTTGCTGATCCTCAAGATCACGGCCACTCATAGCTCAACAAAGATTATGGCACAATCAACAAGGAAAATGGTACAATCCTCAACAAATTTATCGATCTATCAAAAGCCGGAACTTAACCGAGTCAAATTCTAGTTTAGGGAGGATTGTTGGGAATTAAGGTAAACTCATCGATTACTGCGAAGCATCGCGAATGGATTACTGCCGAAGAAGAATGGTTTACGCGAAGTTATACTTGTTGAGAAGGATAAAGCAGAATGTCGTGTTCTTCTTTGAAAGTGTGAATCACGTAGGAGAGATAAGCTCGATATAGAGTAAAAGTCGGTGCCATTATGTATAGGTTGGCGTAGTATTATATAGAGCTTATCGGAATAAACAATATGATTAACAAAACAATATGATTAGTTGCATGCTTGTCTAGAAGCATGCTTGGTCTAGTTTAGTAGTAGAAGCGTACATTGTCAACGCTCATTAGGGTTTCTTGCCTATATAAGAAACCATGTTAGTATGTAAAAGTTAAGTTTTTCTCAAATTTTTCAAGTCTTATATAACATTCGAAACATAGAGTTTCTATAATAAAAAGATCCATAGAGGATCAAAGAGTTCTTAGTTAATATAACTTGTATTTACTTTCCGCTACAATACGAGTTGTAGAGATCTTCCATTAGTTTGCTTGTGATTACATAGGCAACACTAACGATCTCCGAGTGCTTAAGATCTATCAAGGTCTATGTGAGTTCAACATAGTCCCTTAAGTGATACAAGACCACCATTTTTCAAAATAACGTTATACAAATGACAACGTACATGTGTCAAAGCAAAAAAAAAAAAAAAACTACAATTACTTGGTCTATCGTTTTTCCAAAAATGTCACGGGTTCCCCAACTATTTCATCATTTCTCATATAATTTTGTTAAATTTGAAACCTGGTTCGACCCGGATGGTTCAACCGATTGAACCATTTCGGTCAAAAAAACAAGTCGATTTAAACCGATTCAACCCGACAAGTTGGGTCGAAAACAAGTCAAATTAAATCGGGTCAATCAGCCAGGTTTGAAGCGTCCGGGGTCAACCCGATTTTCGATGTGTATTAATAGTTTTCTTTTGAAATATATGTTTTCAACATTTCCATTTTTAGTTTCAACTTTTCACTTTTTACTTTTTGTTTTTTCCTCTATATATAGTATACTAGCAGGGTACCCGCGCGTTGCAGCGGCGGGCGCCATACAATTAAAATATTCAGCGAAATCTTTTTTTAGTTCTATATTTTATAATACAATAGATATTCAGCGATTTCTTTCTCACTTGAGGGATCCGTCCAATGTATTACTGGGGATCCGTGGGACCCTCCCTTTTCCCCATGGGTTTTGGGTCATGGGTCATGGGTTATGGATCATGGGTATCAAGTAGATTCAATGCATCTAGTCCATGGTTCATGGATTTGAGTGCCCACCAAGATACAATATATCTAAATATTGGGTATGGGTTTTGGACTTTGGGTTTTACCCAAATACATTCAATTTATTTGGTCAATGGGTCAAATACTTAAGTTTCTACCCATTTATATTACCCATTATAATACATACTAGTTATGTATATATTTACCCAATATGTAAACACTAGTTGTTATACATAAACTATTTAACTAAACATGTTTAATGGTTTGTTGGAGGTTTGATCATAACGCAACATAACAAACATGTACGAACCTGTGTTGTAGCATACAAGGACTTGAGTCATCGAGAGGTGTTGAGAGTATGTTGAGACAAAATCTAATTTACAAGTAACTTATACATTTTACGTTATGTATTACAAGTTACATGTTTGTCATCAACAAAACAAATGAGAATGTATAGATTAAATATTGTAATATTTGCACTAACAATCTCCCCCTTTTTGATGATGACAAAATATATGTAAACGTAATAGATAGGTAAAATGTCAAAGTTACTTGTGTCCGTACTTCCTATACATTACCTTCTCCGTTTACACTCTTCTCCCCATTTTGTCGAAATAAAATGGGTGTGTCCTTGGAGTTTAAACTTAATTTCTCCCAAGAATGGCGAGTTTGCATCATCCCTAGTGAAGTTAAAATAAAAAACACCTTATTGCTCCAATTGGCACACCACGCCAATACCTTCAACATGAAACACTAATGACGAAGCTTAGCAACTCATGACCTTGAGCTTGCGTCTTCAAGAGGTGGTGATCTCACCTTTAAGAGGAACCTAGAGAATCACACAAAGAAAAAAAACATAGAAAGATCCTTTGAATTATGACCATTATTGCCAGCGGCTCAATGGATCAAATTTTGAGGCTTAACCTACATCAAGGTTAGTGTTAAGGAAAAAGAAAATATATGATGAAAAGAAATCTCCTTTTGTTGTTGAAGCAAAAGGAATTTTGAAGAATGAATGCGTGCATGCTCCCCATTGACGGTTGCTCCCCACTGTTAAGGCGTCAAGTATTTTAGGAAGGCTAAGGCGAAAGTATTGCAAAATTTGCAATATTTTGCTTTAATGAAAAACTCCCTTTATTGAGGCGTCAAGTTTTCCTAGTGTCTTTTGAAAATCTACAAAACAAAAGTTAGTGCAAAATTATATTCGTCCTTGGGCGAGTAAGTTATATGATGCACTTTGTAAATGCTCGACGGAGCTCCCTAGCTCGAGGGCGTCAAGAAGAACCTACAAAAAAAATAAGTAAACCTCGTCTGAAGACAAGTGTGTCATATACAAACCCATGTATATGAGTGAACCTAAAAAAATGTAAAATTTCGTCCATAAATAGACGAGAATGCCATACACATCAAAGTGTATATATATGAACCTACAAAGAAAGGATTAGCGTCAAAAAGAAAATAATCATACTACTTGCATCATCATGGTTGGTTTAGAGGTTGTAAGGTTTGTTCAAGGTAAAAAAAATGTGCTTAGGGATGAGGCGCGATTTCATTCGAAATTCACTTGCTTTTGACAACATAGATGTTTGTGGAGGATGGTTGAGCAACCATGAATTGTAGTGGTAGTGAGACACTTGTAGGAGGTGGTTGACACAAGTAGCTTGTGGTTTGAGGTTGTGGTTGACACAAGTAGGATGTGGTAGAACATGATGACTTTGTGAGTAGTGATAAAAGTGAAGTAAGATGGTTAGGATGATGCAAGATTAGGAATATAAAAAAAATGTGCGAATGAGCACAACTTGACTTGATGATGAAATCGACCATTGTCATCCAACACGAAAAATGAGTTAGTACGAAAGGAAAATATTTATACAAATGGATAAATTGTTCACATAAGATCATGAAACGAAAAGAAAGAACATGTAAGAATCATATAAATGCAACTCATTTATAAACATATAAGAAACTGATAATCCTAAGTGTTGAACAAGTGCTTGTGTGGGAAAAAAGAAATTTGAAATGATTATCTAAAGAGATAAAGTACCTACTGTTTCACGGTTCCCTCACTAGAGGGATCCGGCTAGCTTAAGTCTAGGGATCCGGCTAACAAACGAGGTGAAAAAGAGGTGATTGGGTTCTAGCAAGGTCTAGCACCTACATATCCTAAGTTACTCAGTCTATTAAGTGTCTTACATGAAGATGGAATTAAATGATCGTTTTAGCTAGAGTTTACATGAATCTGTCACCCGGATCCCACGGTTCCCTCCAATGATGGATCCGTCTAGGCTAATCCTAGGGATCTGGCTCTCAGCAGCTAGGAAAGGATAAAAATGATGTTTGTAAGGTCTAAAGCCTATACCTCCTTGAGTGTTTCAGTCTTCCTAAGTGTCTTAAATGAAAGAGTACTTAAGTGATCAAGGGCAATGAGTGATGTAGCTAATGATTGCCTTTTATGGAAGGAAAATGGGACTTTATGATCACCAATGGGTGTTCAAGGATGACACTAGGAATTTTGATGGTGTCAAGTCATATTAAATGATCCTAGAGATCAGATGTAAACTTGAGATAAAATCTGAAAAATCCTTAAAAATTACAAAAATTGAAAAACTAGTTTTTGACCCATTTTGAGGTAAGGATGACTAAAATCAATTTGTTAAAATTGAGAGAAATATCAAACTAGGTGTTTTGAGATGAGAGGAACAATGTTAAACATTGGAGCGGAAAGATGGTGAGTTTTGAAGTAATGATAAATCAAAAATACTTCGAATGTGATCTTAAGTCATCCATGAGTGAATGTGAGATCAACTGAGCCTAAGGAAAGTTTAAGTGATACTAATGTAGCGTGTTTAACTAGTCCAATAATTTCTAGAATGTTGGATTGACGCAAGGAGGCTAAAAAGGAACTTCAGTCCACCTGGATCCCACGGATCCTTCACTTGAGGGATCCGTCTAGTTATATCTAAGGGATCCGGCATCTAAGACAGATTTTCTTAATGGAAGAGTTGCGAAATTTTGCTCTATGTTTTGAATTATGAAACGAATGATTTTCTGACAAGCACACATGTATACACGTTAAGCAAAGCAAGGAGAGCATGTAGAGATCACATATAGGCAATCAAATGAGATCGAACTCACAAATAATACAAAGGTTTAGCAAACTTAACAAGCACTATTCAAGAAGCCCAAAGCAGTTCTGGTCTAGATTAGTAAATCATTTACACTAACAATGACATGTAAGGTATGTGTCTAGAAAGAAAAGAGCACATGATGGTGTTCAAGACAAAAGAGTTGTGAGGTGCTAGTTTAGGACAATCTAGTCATTACGGATGGTGATTAGCATACAATGAGCTTCGTCCATGAAGTCATGTAGCTCTTCTCGATCAAAGCAAGATAATTGCTTGATGAGGCAAGTGGTTGTGATTAACTAAAAGAAAAATTAATTTTACAACTTGTTTGATTAGTAATCCTAAGACAATGCAAAGTATTTCTATTGTAAACTTACTTTAAGAAAACATAGGAGTATAAATTTCTCAAGTGAGAGAATGAATATGAGACTATTACTAGCGGTGCTCAATTACGGCTAAACACGACCATTTTTACGGGCGATTCCACATACCTAACTTCTATCAAGGAAGAAATTCAATCGTTAGGTCAAATTGAGTTTCTAGTGCAGTAAGTTCTCCAGTATTCATTATCAAGTTAGGAAAATTTATATTCCTACAATGGCCTATCGAAGAGTAACAATGATGATACTTTGCTTCGTTTTTATTAATATTATACTTGAAACAACTAAGGTGACGAAGGTGCCAAAAAAAATTTAAAAGTTGTCCATATGGTGAACAAAAAAAAAATGGTTGGATGAGCTAGTTCAACATATGTTGTTGGAAAGCTCGAGTTTGGACTTTCGAATATGAACAATTATATTTGCATTGCAAAATAATTTACTTGAGTATATCGGATGAAATAGTCAAGTTGTCAATCCTACTATGAAGCTTGGAGAGCGATCATGAAAAGGAAAACGGGAGAGTACATCATCAACACAAGTGTAGGTTATGATCCGATGTACATTCTTGTTGTTTTTAGAAAACGATACAAGAAAATATGAAATGAAGAAATCATATAAGCACATAAAACATTTATGTTGTACATGTAACACCCCAATTTCGTGGTACGCAGTGAATTCAAACGGGTGTTACTTCATGGCACAACAATATAATAATAGAAAACGAACTCTAATGGAGTCGTTTTAAAAGATTTATCATTCGATTTATATAAATATCGAGTTTACAAAAATGAGGTCCCATTGGTTCCATTGTTTACAAAATACATTAAATGGGTTTTCGAATGATAATAAAATTTATAGCCTTCTTGATATCCTTGCTCTTCCGTGCGACCGACATTATGGACCGAAATACATGCTTAAAGCTGTCAACACAAAGGTTGAGTGAAATTCATAGAGTTTGTTAAATGGTTGAACACATTATGTTGGTAGTGTGAGTTAATTAGACTCACACCAATGTTTTGAAAACAAAACAGCTTATTATTCACTAAGCATCATGCAATCAAGGCGTTAACTTGTCAGTCATATAATAGTAACCGATGCCCCAAGTAGGTAAAATTTGCCGTTTTACCCGATGTACTCAAATATAGTGCGTTTGTTTACCGGATCACGGTCAAACAAACGGGATTCGCCAATCCCGATAGATCTATCCACAATATTCGCGCCACTTCACTCGTGATTAATGATTCATGATTTAGGGACTTAAGATTGGCAAATGCGGTAACTTAGTGCAAGTAAAATAATCGATAAGTATATAATTTGAAAGCAATGTGTTCGGTTTAAAATAAAGCATGTATCTCCCCAAGGGTTTGTAAAACTATTGATTAATAGAAAGTGGGCTATGAACTCACCTCAAAGTAAATGATAGCAAATGTATAATGAGAATGATGGATATGTCGGGAACTTCTACGAGCAACCTAAAATAGAATGTTGCGACTTAGGTTTGGAATAATGTTTAGGAAAACACAAATCATTCTATATATATTTCTATGTTGATCATGATGTAGTCGATTATCATTTAGTGTTTATAGAAAGATCTTTAATATGTGAAAACATATTTATTTTATAGATATCGTACTACCGTTCGGGCCATCATAATTCGAGGTCATGCAAGAACGCTCGAGGAGCTAGGACACTTTAAATCGTAAATCCAAAGAACTCGTCGATCCGCTTACCCAAATGAACCCCTCACATGAAGTTCCCTAGTGTTGTAGTGCTTAATACGTAAAACATGTATTTTTGATTACTTGATTATATGATATATTAAGAGTTTATAAATACAATAAATAAACTAACAAAGTTTATAAGTATTTAAATAAGTTTGAGTTTTATAAATACTTACCTTAAAATAGAATGCTCGAGTATTATGGAAAATAAAATATTAGCGAGAGCTTCGACGTAGAATTTGCAATCTTTGAAAACCCAAGGCTATTAGAAGATTATAACAACGCCTTCTTGAGAACCCGAAGAAGAATGAAGATTATAACGACGTCTTTTTGGAGACTTGAAGATATTTGAAGATTATAACGACTCTTTCTTGAAAACTTCCAAGAACGAAGATCAAACGCTAGTTTTCTTCAAGAACAAATGAATGTTCTTACAAGATCTATAAGAAATGCCTTTAGGTTTAGGACTTTAGATGTTAAGAAGGGGTGGTGCAAGGAAAATGAAGTGATTTAGCTTGGTATTTATAGGCTAGAGAATATGGTTAACTATATATTGGGTTAAAAACTAACCATGGTTAAATTTACACATGTAATGATCTAAAGAAAGCATGCTTAGGATTTTGACACCAAAGTGATGAATCCCCCCCCCTTAATTTCGTTCATGATAAGATATGATGACTTTTGTGTATAGGTTTGGTATTATCTTGATTACGGAGTGAGTTTTGGTTCCGTTAAATGCTAACCGAAGCCATAAAACGTAAAACCGGGTATCGTAAAAATATGAAACTTGAAGGAATGATGAAACTCATCATTATAATCCATCTAAAAATATAAAATGGGTGATAAGTCTCATTGGGTGCAAAAACGCTGGTTAAAGCTGGAAATACGGGTCAAAAACGCGTAATTGCAGCTTATCGAAAATAACGAAATTTCGTGGAAACGACCATGAATTTATTTAGAGTAGACTAAAATTAGTCTAAAAGTGATATGAGATGTCAAAATATGGTTTTCACATACGCGAGATAACTTAATGATTATTTGTGAAGTTTAAAAGTTACGATTTAAGCAAAAACGTAGAACGTACAAGCTTAATTCCTTTATGGTCAAAGGAGGAGGAAATATGTTTGACTTTTCCAAAATGTAAAAGTGTAAAAATATATTAGAAACACGGTCAGAATCGTTAAGTCCGGATGTAAGTAGAATTGTTTAAAACGTAAGTTTAGTTTTGTTCTGCTACCGGGCTTATTTGGTAATATTAAAATAATAATTCTTAAAATTCTCAAATTAATCATGAATGATCTAAAAATTTATCTGATGCGAGGAAAATTGTTAGAGTTGATTTTCGTTATGCGCGTGACGTTTAAACGGTGGACCGTCTAAAACGAAACTTTAAAACGATATTTACTTAATAACTTTTGCGAAAATGATCTAACGATGGTCGAATTCTCAGATCATTACTAGAATAATTTATCTTACGAGAATGTGGATTAAAATTTTACGAGATGAATAGTGAATCTAAATAGTAAAAGTGAATAGTAAATTCTCGAAAATAAAAAGTAACCTAAAATGCGGGTGGTTACATCCTCACCCTTAATGGAATTCGTCCCTAATTCGAGGGTGTGTTACCCGATGTTGAATTTTCTAAGGAAATGTGGATGTATGCTTTAATTCTAATCTTTGTTTTCTCAAGTTTTGGTCATAGAATGTATTATATACCATGTGGCTTAAGTTGATAACCTAAAGGGTTTTGTTAAAATCTTATAGAGTCCAATATACCTAAAGTTTGGCTTTTCCCGATTCTCAAACGAATCATATCTTATTATATCGAGGCTATCAATAAAACCTTAATTTCTAACATGAAGTTTTGGTGATAGTGTACGCATGGAGCCTAATTTGTATTTGTATAGTTTCCTTAGTTGTTTCGTGGGTGATCTCTAAACACCTTAGTCCAACAAATGGTTAACTAACACATTCGTCTATATAGTGCCTCAAAATGGAATAGTTTTGTTGTTGTTAGGGTAACTATTGTTAATCAAAGGTGTAAGATATTGGTGATGTGAAATGGTTTGTAATGGCGTGATAACTGTCGTTGTAAGGAAAGTCTTGCTAGTGGCAAGTGGTTTATCCAAACCATTTCCAAAGTTGATCATGTCTTAGGTGGTTTCGGGATGAAGGTTATATCGTATAGTGTTTATGTCTACTAGTGTTTGAAAGAAACGTGGTACTGTGAAGTTTTACAAATTGAATTTCAATGGGGTTTAGATAATGATGTGATATGTTTGACGATTAGAAGAGTGTAGCGTACACTTACTATTATTCTTAGGTAGAGATGTCAAGTTTGTTTTAAAATCAAAAGTGAATGACGGAATGATATCCTTGAAATCTAGTCAGGCTAGTACTTCTAAGGAATGACGAGAAGATTTGATGACTATCCCAAGATAGTAGTTAGGATTATTTCATAAATGAAAACTTTCAAGAATGAAATTAGGTAGTATGAATAAGATGTTAAGATTTCGCTGAGTGGTAAAAGACTATCGTGTCTCTAGATCTTTTTAATGAATTCTGGTGGTTTATCGAGTTTAAGTAGGAAATTAACCTGAATATAACCCTTGTATAATTGTTCTGAGTGTTTGAAAAATTTAAGTCGAACATAGTTAATCGCACTATGTTCCACTATCCCAAGGTTAAATATAGGTGATTAGGCTATATTTAGCGAGGTTTGATAAATTTTCCAAATACCTAAATTAGGTATACTTGTGATATGTTCATAGCTTTTGAGAAATTGTCCACTAAGCAAAGGCGATATCAAACCATTCAGTTGCAAGTCCTGGCCATAAAAGACTTGTAACCTATGTTTTCACATTCCATTGCATAGAAGATAGTATGGGTAGATACGTGTGGAAAGGAAATCTTGAGTAATCCTAAAATAGTCCATACTTGGCTAGCATTACAGACCTTTAACAATGGAGGTTTCAGAAGAGAATTTTGATGAATGTAGAGAAAGTTGTTGAACTTCAGTTTTTGTAGATGATGAGTCACTTTGTCCTTTAGAAATCCTATTTCTTGTATTTCCATTAGGGAAATTGATAGACTGTGACGGGTTTCATGCAAAACGATATCATATAATGTTTAGAAGATAATTTTTAGAGATTATTGTATAACTTACAATATCTGATGAGTAGTTGAGACCATTGTGCAACTCACAATGTTTGAGAAATAGTTGAGACCATTATGTAACTCACAATGTCTAGGAAATAATAGAGACAATTGTGTAACTCACAATGTCTAAGAAATTATGGAGAGATCATTGTGTAACCCACAATGTCTTGAGAAGTGATAGAGAGATCATTGTATAACTCATAATGTCTTGAGAAATGATGAAGAGACCATTGTGTAACCCACAATGTCTTGAGAAATGATAGAGAGATCATTGTGTAACCCACAATGTCTTGAGAAATGATGAAGAGACCATTGTGTAACCCAAAATGTCTAGAGAAATAAATGAGACCACCGTAGTATTTACAATTCCGAGAATGTAATAGAGACCACCGTATCTCACGGTGTCTTGAAAATGAATGAGACCATTGTATCTTACAATGTCTTGGAAGTAGGAAAGACCATTGTAGTCGATTACAATGTCTTGGATAAAGTTTCGTAATCCTAAAAAGCACGAGTAGATGCATGATTGGGAGATTAGGAAAATATGATTGTTCCGTAATGCCTTAGAATAGGCATACGCAGATATGTTGAGTACTTTGTTTATGATTCAAATTATGTCAAGTGTATATATCAATATACTAGTATGTTTGTATAGCTTAAAATGTTTAAAAGTCACATAATCGTCTGGAGGATGGAAGGCACGGAGAACGGAAGGCTATAAAATGTTTTTGTTTGTAAAAGTAGTTATAGTTTAAGTCTCAATTAGACCCGTTTCTCTATAATCGTGGCTCGATACCAATCAGTAACACCCCAATTTCGTGATACGCAATGAATTCAAACGGGTGTTACTTCATGGCACAACAAATATAATAATAGAAAACGAACTCTAATGGAGTCGTTTTAAAAGATTTATCATTCGATTTATATAAATATCGAGTTTACAAAATGAGGTCCCAGTTGGTTCCATTGTTTACAAAATACATTAAATGGGTTTTCGAATGATAATAAAATTTATAGCCTTCTTGATATCCTTGCTCTTCCGTGCCGACTTCCGACATTATGGACCGAAATACATGCTTAAAACTATCAACACAAAGGTTGAGTGAAATTCATAGAGTTTGTTAAATGGTTGAACACATTATGTTGGTAGTGTGAGTTAATTAGACTCACACCAATGTTTTGAAACAAAGCATTTATTATTCACTAAGCATCATGCAATCAAGGCGTTAACTTGTCATATAATAGTAACCGATGCCCCAAGTAGGTAAAATTTGCCGTTTTACCCGATGTACTCAAATATAGTGCGTTTGTTTACCGGATCCCAGTCAAACAAACGGGATTCGCTAATCCCGATAGATCTATCCACAATATTCGCGCTCACTTCACTCGTGATTAATGATTCATGATTTAGGGACTTAAGATTGGCAAATGCGGTAACTTAGTGCAAGTAAAATAATCGATAAGTATAGAATTTGAAAGCAATGTGTTCGGTTTAAAATAAAGCATGTATCTCCCCCAAGGGTTTGTAAAACAATTGATTAATAGAAAGTGGGGCTATGAACTCACCTCAAAGTAAATGATAGCAAATGTATAATGAGAATGATGGATATGTCGTGGGAACTTCTACGAGCAACCTAAAATAGAATGTTGCGACTTAGGTTTGGAATAATGTTTAGGAAAACACAAATCATTCTATATATATTTCTATGTTGATCATGATGTAGTCAGTTATCATTTAGTGTTTATAGAAAGATCTTTAATATGTGAAAACATATTTATTTTATAGATATCGTACTACCGTTCGGGCCATCATAATTCAGAGGTCATGCGATGGCGTTCGAGGAGCTAGGACACTTTAAATCGTAAATCCAAAGAACTCGTCGATCCGCTTACCCAAATGAACCCTCACATGAAGTTCCCTAGTGTTGTAGTGCTTAATCGTAAAACATGTATTTTGATTACTTGATTATATGATATATTAAGAGTTTATAAATACAATAAATAAACTAACAAAGTTTATAAGTATTTAAATAAGTTTGAGTTTTATAAATACTTACCTTAAAATAGAATGCTCGAGTATTATGGAAAAATAAAATATTAGCGGAGCTTCGACGTAGAATTTGCAATCATTGAAAACCCAAGGCTATTAGAAGATTATAACAACGCCTTCTTGAGAACCCGAAGAAGAACAGAAGATTATAACGACGTCTTTTTGGAGACTTGAAGATATTTGAAGATTATAACGACTCTTTCTTGAAAACTTCCAAGAACGAAGATCAAACGCTAGTTTTCTTCAAGAACAAATGAATGTTCTTACAAGATCTATAAGAAATGCCTTTAGGTTTAGGACTTTAGATGTTAAGAATGGGTGGTGCAAGGAAAATGAAGTGATTTAGCTTGGTATTTATAGGCTAGAGAATATGGTTAACTATATATTGGGTTAAAAACTAACCATGGTTAAATTTACACATGTAATGATCTAAAGAAAGCATGCTTAGGATTTTGACACCAAAGTGATGACTCCCCCCCCCTTAATTTCGTTCATGATAAGATATGATGACTTTTGTGTATAGGTTTGGTATTATCTTGATTACGGAGTGAGTTTTGGTTCCGTTAAATGCTAACCGAAGCCATAAAACGTAAAACCGGGTATCGTAAAAATATGAAACTTGAAGGAATGATGAAACTCATCATTATAATCCATCTAAAAATATAAAATGGGTGATAAGTCTCATTGGGTGCAAAAACGTTAAAGCCGGAAATACGGGTCAAAACGCAGTAATTGCAGTTTATCGAAAATAACGAAATTTCGTGGAAACGACCGTGAATTTATTTAGAGTAGACTAAAATTAGTCTAAAAGTGATATGAGATGTCAAAATATGGTTTTCGTCATACGCGAGATAACTTAACAGTTATTTGTGAAGTTTAAAAGTTACGCGATTTAAGCAAAAACGTAGAACGTACAAGCTTAATTCCTTTATGGTCAAAGGAGGAGGGAAATATGTTTGACTTTTCCAAAATGTAAAAGTGTCAAAATATATTAGAAACACAGTCAGAGAATCGTTAAGTCCGGATGTAAGTAGAATTGTTTAAAAGCGTAAGTTTAGTTTTGTTCTGTATTTGGGCTTATTTGGTAATATTAAAATAATAATTCTTAAAAATTCTCAAATTAATCATGAATGATCTAAAATTTATCCGATGCGAGGAAAATTGTTAGAGTTGATTTTAGATTATGCGCGTGAAGTTTAAACGGTGGACCGTCTAAAACGAAACTTTAAAACGATATTTACTTAATAACTTTTATGAAAATGATCTAACGATGGTCGAATTCTCGGATCATTACTAGAATAATTTATCTTACGAGAATGTGGATTAAAATTTTACGAGATGAATAGTGAATCTAAATAGTAAAAGTGAATAGTAAATTCTCGAAAATAAAAAGTAACCTAAAAATGCGGGTGGTTACAGCACACATGACAAACTCAATCAAAAAGCCATTTAGTGTGTTATATGTTTTAAACATTTTTCAACTTATATAACTAACATTTTCGACACAACTAGATGTTATCCCAAACACTTGTTCAAGTAGCACATTGATTAGTAGAATATTACTAAATCGACAAGCAAGAGAATGAATAGCAAGGTAAGGAAACCACATATGTTATTCAATCAAACAAGCACAAAAGCTATTTGAGATAAGCAAATAATCAAGTAATGCAAGGAAGACAATTTATCATTTAGCATAGCATACGAAAGTTCTTTTCATTACTTTGTGTTAAATATAAACATGTATACCAAGCTTGATTAGTTTCTTTTATAAATATGATCAAAACCTTAATTTCAAAAGAGGACACATTGTTATTCAAAGATGAAAACATCCGTCTCCAATTAGATCAAAAGTTTGTGCAAAAGTTATGACTAAAGAATGACTTTCTATTATAAATCAACGATTCTCAGAATTTTGTTTTGAATCGGTTTATGAAATCATTTTTAAATGAAAGTAGACTCAAATACCTTTAAAGCGATAGGTGGCACGACTTCTAACGACTTACGGTTAATTAGTTATGAATTTTGAAATTCGAACAAAAATTGTCTTACATACCACGGATCCCTTGCTCGGGGATCCGTCCGGTCTAACTGAGGGATCCACGGATCGACACGAATTACAAAAATGCATGTTTTGACCCTACGAAAAGGTTTAACCTTTGTAGACTTTTTAGTGAAGTTATATTATCCATTTTACCTTTATTCAAGCTTGATTAACAAGATATCTAACAACAAAACTTCAAAGAAAAAATCAACAAAACACTTTTCATATTATGCTTGACACAAAATTTGATACAAGGACCTTACTGCTTTGAAAACCATTTGTTTTAAAACTAGAGCCACCCGCTCGATACCAATTGTGAAAGCGTAGTAGGGGGTGAATACGCTTCCGCTTCAAACTTAAAACTTTTGTATTAAATATAGTATAAACCATTGCATTTGCTAATCTCGACGCGATGATGCATTTAACGATAACGGCATGTAGAAACCCCTTAATATCACATAAGATTCCATAAGATTAATGGTTCATTATAAATCAAGTTTCACCATTATTAGTTCGATTGCTTTTTCTTGATCAAGCGTGTCATAATATGTAAAGTGTTAAATATAGTTTATGACTATATGAAATACCAACACAAACATAGACATTAACCACATAGAAAATAAACAATGTAATGCAAGAATAAAAGTAAAGCGATAAGTAAAAGGATAGACAAACCAACACAAGGATTTATAGTGGTTCGGCTACAAGGACACCTTCCTTGCCCTACTCCACTTCCCGAGTCACCTACTCGAGAGTTACTTCACTAGATCAACAAACTCCATTCTCGGCGGAGAAAACCTTACACAACGTCAGCTTACACTTTTTCCGTACTAAGCTAAACACCGAGTTCTTCCACGAGGTAGAACCAAACCTATCACAACGTCGCCTTATACTTTATCCTAAGTACAAGGCTGAATCTGGGTTCCATTACAAAGGAGGAACCACTACCCGACCAACACGACATATCTATGACACTCGTTATGTTTTGTGGCCCAACATAACAAACCTTGTGTTTTATGGCACAAACACATAAACCATCTAGTCTAGTCATAGAAATGACACATCTATGACACCCGTTATGTTTTGTGGCCCAACATAACAAACCTTGTGTTTTATGGCACTAACACATAAACCATCTAGTCTAGTCATAGATACAAGAATATGATACTAGACAATATCCAAGACAATGTGTCTAATGGATATGAAATCCTAAACTAAACATCAAGAACATAAAGCATGATGTAGTTAGTCTTCTATGAATGAAGATGACAAGTTTCCCAAGCTTGTTGTAGAAGATCTTCATGTGCTTGTATGCTTGTGATGGGTGATCACTTCAGTTGGTAAGGATGCAAGATCTCTAAGCTTGCTTTGGAGGATCACTTCGGAAGTATGCTTACAACAAATGAAAGTTAGAAGTATTATGATCATATATAAAAGTAAAAGGTAAAATCTCGGGGTTTAGATTTGGGGTTGGTACATAAAATATGCTTAAACTCGATATACATAAAATATGATATATATATATATATATATATATATATATATATATATATATATATATATATATATATATATATATATAAATATATATATATATAATATAAATTTATAAATATTTTCATATTTTTGTCGCTTTAAATCACACCTTAAATAATGCTAAGAATTCACCATAAACAATAACGCCACGTCACACCTCACGCCTATTTAGAAGCTTGGATTTAATTACCAAAACAATGACTTTCAAAAAAAATTCTTTGTTGTACTAAAATAAAACACATGATTTAAAATAAAACACATGATTTGATTGATTTCTCATGAAACAAAAGAATATATTACTATATATATTAAAACACATTCGAAACGACGTTACTTCATTGACACTTCAAACACATTTGAAACGACGTCACTTCACTGACACTTCACTTGGCCCATTTCATGCTATACTTTGGCCCGCCTTTATTGGCCCGTTTTCCTTTTGTTCTATTCTCCACCGCTTCATCTTTTTCGTTCTTATCAATACATATCTCGAATCTTCTTGATTGGGTATCACCTACCTCTCTCTAAAACCAGATCTCACCCACCATCTTTTGCTTCTGTGTGTGATGAGCCGAGGGGGTTTGTTTGGTGATCGCGGTTTCGGTGTTACGATGCTATTTGCGAGTGGATTGATTGAATGGGTAGTTGGTTCCAGCTGCTCTTGGTGACTATTTTTTTAGGTTAATAAACCTAAAAGAAAGAAGGTATATGTTTTATGTTTCAAAGTTTATAATTTTGGTGTTTCTAAAAGGTTTTTTTTTTTTTTTTTTTTTTTCCGCGATTCAAACTGCTTTTAAAATCGATTTATGTTTTTAGTTTGGTATGTCCAAGGCGCTATAGTATCTTATATAAATGATTGGTGTGGAATTCCTAATGTTGTCTGTCATGGGTTTCTATATACAAAGCATCTTATATAAATCATTGCCAAGCGCCTGTCTTGGCGAGGGCATCATGGTTACATTAGTGTTTGCGACCATGTCGGTTCGTACCTCTTATCCTCGTTACGATTTGAAAATATGAGTGTGCTAGATGTATGTCGCGCCATCTTGGTAATTTGCGACATCGATGTTTAGTTTAATTGTGGCATTTGGGGTGTATCGTCGACATTTGGGTTTTAATCGTTGAGTATCTCGTAGGCTCTGTTGTAAAATCGGCCCAGCGGCCGATTAATCCCGATAATCACGATCGCTCACTAAGTGCCTTGATTTATCATAATCGCCAATTTAATCGCTTTGGTCAAAGATCGCTTAAAATCGGTCAACAAACCGATTAATCGGACAAAATCAAACAAAATCGGTCTAATCGGATTAATCGTACAAAATCATTAAAAATTGATCAACAAAATCGTTTAAAAATCGGACAACAAACCGATTAATCAGACAAAATCGGTCAAAGATCGCTTAAAAATAGTCAACAAACCGAGTAATATCTATGTTTGACTTTAAACATTGAAGAATTATGTATTATGTTTATATTTGAACACTTGAAATATTTAAACTTTGATGCACTATGCTTATCTCATACATATAGTATAATATAATATCTAAAATTATAATTTTGTGCATAAAAATTCCAATCCGATTAATCCCCGCCTAACCGATTAATCGCTAGGCCCTACCCGACCGCCTCACTAGCGCCTAGCTATTTTTACAACATTGACTGTAGGCGATGATGAGATTTGTCAGCCTTCGATGTTTTTGTAAGTGTTGTTTGCCAAAACCCATATCTTGGGGTGGCGACCGGATGGTTGTGGCCATGGGGTTTTGGGTACCACTTTCATGATCGCTGGCCTGAGCCTTCTTAGTCGTGTATAAACTGTAACAAGCCGTGAAAACGATTTGGAAATTTAGACATTTCGGATTAACTACGCGCTGTGAACCAGAAGCATATGATGGCCATCTTGGCTAAACATTTTGGTTGCACCCATCCACTTTGTATTGTAAACTTTCACGTTAGCCCATTTTGTATTGTAAACTTTCACATTAGCCCTTTTGCCCGTCCACATTACAGTATTGTAAACTTTCCGTTAGCCCATCTTGGCGAGGCAATGTATTATGTTTGTAGCCATGGCGACGTGTCCTCTTTTTCGATTGTGTCCGAATCGAGTCCGTGAAACGCGCGCCACTTCGTAATCGTGTACATATTCAATAATATGGGTTGCACTTGACCATTGGTTTGTTTGTTAGGCGATGATGATTGTTTTCGTAATATATCGCGAGGTAACCACACACGCGTTGTGGTTGCGACCATGGCGATCTGAGCCAGGTGCAAACAACATTAAAGAAAAAAAAAGCGGTGTCGTAGTATGTTAACATGTAAGTGCCATTATTTTTAAATCACATATATATGAATATTTGTTTGTATATGTATATCGCCATAAATATTGACCCGATCCCGTCGTATGCAATGCCGGATTTTGGATAACCTCCTTTTTGTCATACGACAACGGCGTCATCGAGTTTGGTCGACCACTTACGAACGCTGTCACCGTGACACGGTTAATCAAAAATTGTGCGGGTGAGTTTTAGTTGATATTTTCCACATAACCATTAACGTTGTTTCACAATATTACGAAATTGACTATCGCTTCTTTTCTCGAGCAAAGAGGAAAAGTATTTCATCAATAATCACTAGCATTTTAGCGTGTGTATCACATGGATATTGAGGCTGGAACCGCTCGAATCGTTGGATCTCGTGTTACAAACAAATAGGTATTTAATTCTTATCCTCCTTCTATTAAATGCGTGGGGATCTTGACCGTATGTCAAAGTAGTCCGAACTTTTGTCTCAATGTAATTTCTTGCGGTTCAAGGAGCATTCCTCCATAATCCTTGAAGATCTCAAGTCAAGGTAAGAAACTAGCCTCTTTTGAATCATTTTTTTTCCTGAACCAAAGAACAAGTCTAATTGAAATTAGACCTCAATCTGAATCTTTATTTGTTGTTTCGGTGGAATTTGGGATATGCTAAATACTTGAAAGCAAATGTTGTCGCTATTTAACAAATGAACCATCTTTCTACAAATAATTGCTAACTTGCTTTACGCTTATGTATTGCTTGAGTTAGTAAGAAAAGAAGCGATGAACATTGTTCGCCCATTTTACAGAACCAATAAACCTGATCTAACATCTGAGTACTAAAGGAAAAAGATCTCAACAAGCACTAAACGAAAGAGACTTGCTGCTTAATTTTGCGTCGGTGTAAGGCCAAAGAAGGTTATATCAATTGGTTCTTTGGAAATTTGTATCTTTAAATTTAGGATACTTACACAAGATACGCGCTCGGGATTATACCATATGGACGAGGCCATCAGTAAGTACTACTCGAATGCTTTCTGAACCGATATAGTCTGAAATCACAGGTTGCTTTTTTTTTTACTAAACCAAATTTCTTTAGCTACCAAATTGTGTTACCTATGTCAGTTGTCAAGTACAGAGATTCTTATAACAATTGTTCAATATATTTAATAATAGAGTAGTGATTTAGATAGTGCCTAACCACCCATAAATTGGTTTTTTTGATTGTTAAAGACAAACTTATGATATCATACATTTGAAATTTATCAAGTTTAAGCTCTTTAATTTGGGTTTTATGTGGTTATCATCATTTAATTTTAATTTTTAAAGGTCAATTTTATCTAAATTGTTGTCTTTGACATCTAAGTTGAAGTTTACATCTTTTTTAACATTTTTTTTCGTTACATAAATTGCCAGATAAAAATGTAAAAAAAAAAAAAGCTTCACCGCAACGCGGCGGATGGTCGCAATACTCGTTCCAGAATAATGACGAAATCACAAGTGATATGATCTTTTATGTTCTTATGTTTCCCTTCTAACTAATATATGAAGTCTCTTTCTACCATTAAAGAGTCACTCTGTTTCAAGACTCTTCTTTTTTCTTCCCACAAATATTTCCACTTTAAAAAAAATAAAAAATAAAAGAATTCTCACTGAAAACTTATGCAAAGTTGCATGCTGATCATCTCTTATTTAAAAACTCAATGATCTCCTTGTTTTACAATCTTTTTATAAAAAAAATTTGTGGGCTTTGATTGTATAAGCACTATCTCCATCTGGGTACCTTAAAGATTCAGTCTTTACATATCTTTATACAAGTTTTATCATTTTCATAGCATAATTCTAATGGGTATTTTAAAACCATGTTTCTTGATTCTATTCATGTGTTGGGTTGCATCAGTAGTGAATGGAATTGGGGCAAATTGGGGGACTCAGTCATCACATCCACTTCCACCACAAACTGTGGTTAAGATGTTAATAGATAATGGTATACAAAAAGTGAAGCTTTTTGATGCTGATTATGGTGCTTTAAGAGCTTTAGGTAAGTCTGGTATTGAAGTTATGGTTGGTATACCTAATGATATGCTTGCTACTATGGCTAGTAGTATGAAAGCTGCTGATAAATGGGTTGCCAAAAATGTTTCTGACCATGTCAATAATCATAATGTTAATATCAGGTTAGTAACTATTTTGTTTTTTGATTTTTTTTTTTTACTTTTTACAGTTTAAGTTTTTTTTGCCCTAGTTGTAGTTCTTATATTATATTGTTTGTTCATTTACTGATTAAAGTTTAAACAAGAGTAAAGTTATTGTTTGGATGCATGTAAGAAGAGTATTGATTGGCATGACTAATTCATGTGCCTAATTTTATGCCTAACAAGGATCTTGTAACACATGGCTAAATCAATGGTAAATAAGAGGAGTGAGAATAAGTGGAATACAAGTGTCACAAAATGAATAGATTAGGCATAAAATTAGTCACATGAATTAGTTATCTCAATCATTTTCCATGTAAGAATTAGATTATCAGGTGTATAAGTTAGTGATGATTAGCCGGCATGATTAAAGTTACTTATTAGTAAGATAATTAGGTGTTCAAAGTATGGATTATGAAGTTAATTATATGATTGGGCATGGTCGAAGTTTTATGATGTGTGTTTGGTACTTCGGTCGATCAATGGTTGTGTTCAAACCCCGTTAGAGGAGTGCGTGTGAATTATTTGCGGTTAAGGAAAATAAGATCATCAGGTAATTACCCTAGTTGTAGTTGTTATGTTATGTTGTGTTGCTGATTCTTGAGGTAATTATAAGTTTGTTTATTTACTGTTTGAAGATTAGATGATTAGGTAATTCTTGAGGTATCAAATAATAACTAGGAGTAAAGTTATTGTTTGTAAGAATTAGATGATTAGGTTGAATAAAGTTATGATGATTAAAGTTACTGATTAGTAACATAATTAGGTGTTTAAAGCATGGATAAGGAAGTTAATCATATGATTGGGCATGGCTGAAGATGTATCAAGTCTATTTTGTCAAGGCGTCAACCAAAAGTTGTGGGTTCATATCTCGTTAGAGGGCTGTGTGTGAATTATTTGCTGTTAAGGAAAATAAAATAAGATCATGAGGTTTTGAATTTGGGGGTCATTAGGTAATTCTGTATTTTAATTCTAATCTAATCTTTACATGTTTTTTAGAATATGATCACTTAATATCGATCACTTTTGATAAATTCTTTTAAAATAATCACTTTAAACACACATCCAGAAGTCGTGTTTATCCTTTTCTGGTTTTTAGAACAGAGTCATGGAGCTCTAATATTAAATATCCATTGTTCTGGTTACTATATTGTTTAAACGATTAGTTTGATTTGAGTAGTATTTTCTGTATCAAACATAAGTAAGTTGCTTTTACATCTAGAAGGGTAAGTCGGTTCATGGAAATTGCCTATTGATGACCACAAGGTTAAGGGCTAATTAGATAATCCGATGTATATGTGTAATAGTTACAGGTCATTAAGTATTTTACATTATATCTCAAAAGTCAGTTATGTTATATGTTATGGCAACTTCTTACACGCGACTGTATTTCAATCCTAAACAATCAGAAAAACAGAATAATAACTAGTTTCTTGTAGATCAGTCAACTTTAAACTAGGGACTCTAATATAATTGTTGTGCTATTGTCATATAATAATGTTTAGAAGATTAGCATGATTTGGATGCCTTATACAGCAAAACATCAAAATTTCCAAACTTTGCATATGATGTTTATGTATAACACTTGTCACGGTTTTCTTCCACTGTGTGGGACCAATTACTATAAACAACTATGGCTATAATTGTTACCCTATTTGAAAGATGGAAAAGTTTTGTTTGATTGACTAAATTTAGGTGAATAATTAATGTGTACTGTAACTACATTTAAGCACTTTAAACTCCTCACTTCTTAGTTATAGTGCTTGGCTTAGTAGATAAAGGGGTTGATCCATCATTGTATGGCAATTTACCAATATATCCTTTCCGTTTTCAAAATGATATTTTGGATGACATTTTGTGTGATTTTACTCATTTTTTGTAGGTATGTTGCAGTCGGGAACGAACCATTTCTAGAAACGTATAATGGAACGTTCCTAAACACCACTTTCCCGGCACTTCAAAACATTCAAGCTGCACTCATAAAAGCTGGACTTGCAACCAAAGTCAAGGTCACGGTCCCTCAAAACGCAGATGTTTACGGAGCTCAACCGGGGTCCCATCAAGCGGTGACTTCCGAGCCAATATTCACGATTACATGATCCAAATAACTAAGTTCTTAAACGATAATGGGTCCCCTTTCACAATCAACATCTACCCTTTCATAAGCCTTTACCTCAGCCCAGACTTCCCTGTCGAGTATGCGTTCTTTGATGGCAAAGCCACTCCTGTTACCGACGGCGGGACCACATACACAAACATGTTTGATGCCAATTACGATACCGCTGTGTGGGCTCTACAAAAAAACGGATTCAATAATATGGGAATTATAGTAGGCGAAATTGGATGGCCTAGTGACGGTGATAAAAACGCGAATAATGAAATGGCTCAAAAGTTTATGCAAGGGTTTATGACTCATATATCTGGAGGTAAAGGGACCCCGATGAGAGCAGGCCCCATTGATGCTTATTTATTTAGTCTAATCGATGAGGATGATAAAAGTATACAACCAGGAAACTTCGAACGACACTGGGGCGTTTTTGCCTATGACGGGCAACCTAAATATACTTTAAACCTTGGAACAACAAACTCGGGTGCTTTAGTTCCCGCTATGGGCGTCAAGTATTTACAAAAAAAATGGTGTGTGATGAAAGACTCAGCTAGGCTTGATGACCCGTCAATAGCACAATCAGTTAGTTACGCGTGTGCACTTGGTGATTGCACAAGCCTCGGTTATGGAACGTCGTGTGGTGCGTTGGATGCTAAAGGAAATATTTCATATGCGTTTAATAGTTATTACCAAAAGAATGATCAACTTGATCAAGCATGCAAGTTTCCTAATGTATCTACTATCACGAAAGATGATCCTTCCACTGGGACGTGTCAGTTTAATATTATGATCGAGCCGTATTATGGGGTTGCAGATAGGTTGGTAGGGTTGAACTGGTTGCTGATTTTGGGAATGCTTCTGGTTTTAGTTTGGTGAGTTTGACTTTTTTGGGTCAATGTTTGGTGGGTAGAAATTTGGTAGTTGGTTTGTGAAGATGTAGAAGTTGGTGGGTGTGAATGAATGTTTCTGAAACCTTGGGGTGTATTTTGAACCCAGTTGTATTTATATGGACTGGATATGAAACATTGGTGTGCTATTATTGCTATTTCTCTTTTTATCTCTTGCTGGTGAGTAGTGTGACTCCTCCAATTTTGTCAAACATGTCATGTGTAACTTTTATCTACCAATACTAATTCTTTTGAGCTCATAAACAATTTTGATCGTGTTGTTGTAATGGTTGTATCAGAAAATAAACATATAAACTGCTAACAAAATTGAAGAACTCACGAAATACTGTTTGGTTTGTCCTTATTTTGTATAAATATAAAGAAAAGGACAACAACAATTAACAAATGAGAGAGTCCTTATTTTGTATAAATGATGCCAACGTCTGCCTAGCAGAGTTGGTCAAGGGACTCTTTCTTATGCGAGAGGTCTCGAGTTAGAGTTTTCTCATGGTGGTTTTCTACACTAACTATATATATAATAATCCAGCCGTTCTAAAAAAATAAAAAATAAAAAATAACAAATGATTTCGGTAAAATATTATGGTAAAACGTCATATTTAATTGAATTTTAAAACTAGTTTTAGAGCAGTACATTGTCTTGACATAACTTAAATTTCTCGTATATTTGAGTTTATCGTGCATACAAGAGGTTTTAGTATAAATCTCAAACTCAATTTAAAAACAATATTATAAAGAATGTTCTTTATAAAAAAACTTGAAGTTTAAGTATTGTGTATTTATTGCATATCAATAAACCATGCTTCAGCTTGATATTTTTACTTCTTACATATAAAAAGTTTTTAGAATTTTAATGAGGACAATAGAAATCAAGAATTATGTGAATTATTATTTGTAAGCCAAAAGGGTATTTTGACCGTCATTTTACTAAAAGAAAAATAAGTATTTGACATATGAGTGAAACACGAATGTCAATAGCTCTCTGGATTGGTTGTGCAATAGTAAATTGTGTTCTTCTTTGTTTAAACGTTAGTTGACCAAAACTACCTCTAACGTGTAAAGATCGAGTACTTTTATTGTTGATGTTGTTTAGTGTGAGCATGTTTCGGGCTGAGCCAGTTTTTGCTAAAAGCGAAACCTACTATTTTTTATTTTCATTGATTATGGCTTGCTTTTTCGAAGTAGACCTAGACCGAAACCGAACCAGATTTTCATCAGCTACGGCTCGTTTTTCCAAAAAAACTGAAACCTAACCGAAATTTAACCACTATAATTAAATATCACAAGTTAGTCCCTCAACTTAACTAAATCCCAATTAAGCCCTTTAACTAATCTCGATCCAATAGTCATCAAGTCCAATTTCCCAGAAATAAAATAAAAGAGTAAATTACACCGTTCGTTCTTATGGTATACGTTGACCAAACAAGTTGGTCCTTTGACCAAAAAAGGTTTACCGTCAATCCTTAATTCCCAAACATTATACACCGTTAGTCCTCCACACTAACGGGCTCCACTAACGAGTGTTAGGCACCCATCCACTGAGGGTATTTTAGTCTTTTTCCAACCCTCTAGCATCTACTACCCCCACTTTCTTCTTCTTCCATCAATCCATCTTCATCTACAATTTTTAACAACCACACAAACAACACTACCATCTTCATCATCTAACCACCACCACCACAAATCATCACCAAACACAAAATATATTTCCAAATCCCATCTTCATCCACTACACTCGTCGTCTTCATCCACCCACTCAAGAACATAAATTCAAAAGAATATAAAAACCTTACAACATTATTACTTTTTTCTTTTTTCTTTTACACAAACACCTGCATCGTCACACCTCAAAGATATTCAATAATATTTGGCATCAATTTCACCACCACCACAAATCCATGACACACTCGATATCAAACTATACATCGTAGCTTCATCGAGCACATGATACCCGCCATCAAGTGTGGCGGTATATGAATCCTAAGTTTAACCCGACAACCGATTTCACGCTATTTGGGTTACTTCCATCAAGATTATACCACCTGAAGCTACTTTAGAATCCAACCTCCTACTAATAAAAGAAACTGGTAACATAACCCGGCCCACAACCTCCTCACGGTTTGGTCCAACCATCATGGTATCTCGATCTCAAAAAACTTAATGACAAAATCAATCTCCATCCCAGTTTCCAATCACCTCAACATATCCCGCCATCCCCTTAGACTAACCCCGGCAACATATAGTCACTGAATTCGACACCCAACGATCAGAGTTCAAAGTCGGGTTAGCCCCTGAAACTTTGAGAAAAACTTCGTTGATCGAACTTGAAAAAGGCTCAGTTGTTAACTTGGAAAGAGCGGTGAAACCGTCGAAGTATCGAGCTTCAGATCTGAAGGTTTAAGGGACTGAAGCGGTGTTTTAGTAGCTAACTCATATAGTCATATAGATCAAATTTTGTTTTTGTTTTGTCAAGTATTTTTTTTTGTTCTTGAACCGGTATATGGTATAATGGTAGGAATTGGGAGCTTGATTTGGTTGTGTTGGTGATAATTTTGTAAAGATTAGAGTATAAATTTAAATGGTTGTGTGTGTAGAGTAAATTAGGGAGGGTTAGGTGCCGGTGTGGGCTAGTGTGGGTTTATGTGTTTACGAAGATGAATGGATATTAAGATGGGAGATGAAGATGAGAATGATGATATGAAGATGAGATGAGATTGGTTTGTGTGTTTGTGGTTTAACTGGTAATTGATAGAAAAGATGAGATAGTTATTAGATGGATGTATTGTTGTTGAAGATAAATGGAGAAGATGAAGTGAAGAGAGAAATGATAAAAGGACAAAAATACCCTTACATTTTTAGACTTAACGATCGTTAGTGTGTCCCGTTAAAGCAAAGGACCAACGGTAGATAACGTTTGGCGTTTAAGGACGGACCAGAACCTTTTTTTATTAAAAGAACTTCAACTCTTTGGTCAACATATACCACAAGGACGAACGGTGTAATTTACTCAAAATAAAATAAATAAAAAAACTCCATATTTATTGGAATAATAAATCTTAAAATTAAAGTCATCATCACTCTCCAGAAGGTTCATGAGTCAACACAGATCTTCTTTTTAACATTGTTTTTCGTACATCAAATTTGACCATTATTCTCCAATTCCTCATTCAATCAATAAGGTTTGATCTCTAACTCAATTTAATTTTATTAAGGCCCAAAAGATTAGGGTTCTAATGACCCAATTTAGGGTTTATTGATTTTGCATTGTAAAGATTGATTCTTTTTGGTGTTTTTATGTTTAGATTGGGCTTAATTGAATTGGGTTTCAATCTTTTTGAGCTAAAGTATGATTTTTGATAATAATTTAATTATTGGTTTGAGCTAATTTAGGGTTTATTAATTATATACATTATAAAGTTTGAGTCTTTTTGTGGTTTTAGTGTTTAGATTGGTTTTTTATTGATTAGGTTTGAATTTTTTTTAGGGTCTATAAGTTTTGAATTATAAAGTTTGAATCTTTTTGGTGTTTTGGTGTTTAGATTGGTTTTTTATTGATTGGGTTTGAATCTTTTTGAGCTAAACTGTAATTGTTAATGATAATTTGATCAGGGTTTATCAATTTTGCATTCTAAAGCTTGAATCTTTTTGTTGTTTTTATGTTCAGATTGGTAATCATTGAATTGGGTTTGAATTAGAGTAAGCTAAAGTTTGTTTTTGTAGTGATAATCCAGTTAGGGGTTTGAGCTTTTTTGGGGTTCAACGATTTTACATTATAAAGTTTAGTTCCTGCTAGGTGCGAACAACCTTGAAGTGGCCATGCCAACCTCCTGAAAAGGGAGGGCTTTACCTGGTTTGAGTCCGTGTGGCAGTGGGTTCAAACCCCGTGGATTAGTGGGCCAAAAGGTCGGAAACCATTGTTATCCCAAAAAAAAAAAAAAAACTTAGGAATAGTTAAGTTAGGGGTTGAACACCTACAGGGTTTATCAATTTTACATTATAAAGTTTCAATCTTTTTTATGTTGAATGGGTATGAATCTTTGTTAGCTAATGTTGGATGTTGAATAACAATAAATAATATTAGTCCAATTTGGGTTTATCGCATTATAAAGTTTGAATCTTTATGTTTTATTATTTACGTTGGTTCAGTTCAAATCGGGTTTGAACTTTTTGTGTTGAACTACGATTTCTTATTAAAATTTCAGTTTGGGGTTTGAGCTTTTTTAGGGTTTAATTATTTTGCATTGTAAAGTTTGAATCTTTTTGTTGTTTTAGCGTTCATATCGGTTCCGATTTGATTGGTTACAAATCTTTTTTTATTTTTTATTTATTTATTTTATTTTATTTTATTTTTTTAATTTATTTACTTAATAACCAATTTGGGTTTGGAACTTGTTTACTAATATCAATTTCACACTATTAAAGTGTAAAGTTAAATTTTTTGTTGTTGTTTTATTGTTCAAACTTTAACTCAAATAGTCAAATGGGTTTTAGCCTTTTTGAGTTAAAGTTTGATCTTCTGTAATAATCTAATTAGGGACTTGAACTTGTTTAAAGTTTATTAGTTTTGCATTATAAAGATTCATTTATTTTGTTTATTTGTTGTTCAGATTGTTTCTAATTTAATTGGATTTGAATCTTTTGAAATCAAAGTTTGGAAAGTTTATTACAAAGATGGAGGGTGGTGGTGTGGTGTCATCAGAGAAGCAGAATGCTGAATCGAATGCGACTTCATCTTATACGTATTGGGTTCGAGAAGCTAAAGTAGATGCTGCACCACTTCCTGTTCCTCGTAAACTTACTGCTGAAGATGTTTCAATTGAGTCTAAAGCTTCTAATCATCTCGGGTCTGCTTGGAATAAGGTAACTGGTTGTGGTTTATGTCATTATATATGCGTGCCTAGTTAAGTTAAGTGAATGTTTGACTTGTTTGTTTCATTCATATATAATGGCATATAATATCAACCATACTTTCACAAATTTTCTAGTTATGCAATCTAAGTTGTTGATTGCTCACAAGTATTATGTTCTTTGCTCGGTACTTGTAAGTAGATAGGTGTACATTAAAACTACATTGCAATGATTGCACAAAGCAATGCACATGTGAAAGTAAGTTGATAGCAGAGGCCATTATCCATTTTGTTTATTATCAGTTTTGAGCTAGTTCTCAGTATCACTGGAATACCACAAGATTGTACATTGTTTTGCTGCAATTCATGCACTTTTCTTAATGATTGCATCACAGTTCTTATCCGCATTATCTTAAATCTTTTGAATATGTCACTTTTTGTGCTATATGTGTATTTCAGTTATGGGTTCCTAGAAATCTTTCTTTCATAAAAGAAGTGAGCAAATAGTTTTATAGTACTTGGGTATGCATGATCACACATAGAAAGTAGTGAGCAAATATTTAAATTGTCACCGGAATACTTGGGCTATTGGTAAGTCACATATAAGAACAGGGGTGTGGGAACATATTGTAAATTCCATTAAAATAAAGAACACACAAGTATGAGGATACTCGAGCCTTTTCCAAATCCTTCTTGCGAATAATGTTTTGACGATATGTTGCAACATGCCACAGCTACAATGTGGAAATTTCACTATTTATTGTATCCTTTTGGGAAAACTTTGCCTTAGCACCAGCGAAACGTGGTTCATGTTATCACCTTGATGTGGATTTTATCTGCACCTTATTGTTACATTTGATAGTTCAAAGTCTATATTAGAAAGTATTTATACTTTGTTACATTTTATCGTTGTATGTCCGAGTCCGTTGCTATGCACAAAAGTAATTTCTCTCTTTTCCTACTTGGTTATTAAAGGAGTGGATGTTAAGATATTCTTGAGAATTTGATCTTCTTCCTTGTGCTTTATAAGTGTATATGCAAATTTAGTTGTATTTTATGTTATGATGCGAAAATTGCAGTTTCTATGCTATTGAAATACTGTAGTATACAAAAAAAAGTCAGATGAGGTTGGCCATGTTAAGCTCGTGGTGTGGTGTCAATCATCTTTTTCTTAACTAGTTGTATGCTATGATATAATAACTGGTGACGACTATGTATTATTTTCTCTACGTAATGACATGATTATTCCAAATGTATAACATGTAGCACTTCTTAGTAGCCAAAATCTTTGAATGACCGAATGATTTGCTTTTTCTTAACCTTGTTAGCCGTTTGTCTACAGAAATCTAATGGCATATTCTTTTGTAGGCTGGAACATGGGAGGAGAAGAACTTGAATAAGTGGGCAACTGAAAGAATTAAGGTTTATTTTTGTACAGATACTTCGTTTGCTTCATTAATCTGTTTTAGTTTTGTTCTCGAGCATTGATAGCCGTTATCTTATTCCTGAATTTGAGTGTATACAATGTAATTTTAATTTGTTATCTTTCAGGAGTTGGTTCTGTCGGTGGGTTCTCTGGAATTCTCTTCTGGAAAGGCAGAAGTTGCAGAAGTGTCGAGATGTTCAGGAGACGTGAGTATATCATTATGGATAACTTGTCTAATGCTGTATTTTTTAAAGTAAATTGTCTGTGATTAAAGAGATCTGAATAGTTAGGCTCAGACGGAACATGCTTAATTGTCTAAGGGAACGTTGGATGATGAAAATAGCATTTGATGAATCATCATTGCATTAAGGATATGATAGAAAGACATTCTTCCGAGAACTAATGAGACATTTGAGAAGAAGTGTTTTGTTATAAGAAGTATTCAATATGTACTTATGTAGTATTAGTTTACTCTTAGAAAGTCGATTCTGCTGCAGCTTATAATAAATTTATTACTTGAAAAAAGTATCCAGAAGCAGAATCTGTTGAAATATAAATAACCAATTTATGAATGAGTTTAGATCATATTTGCATATGTTTAAGATGTTTATTTGTTACTCTTGCAGGCGTTTCAAGTGACCGTGAGGAACAAGAAACGTGTCGGATACACATATGAAATAACAGTGAAAGTAAAAGGTAAGCTGCTAGAAAATGGTAATTGCTGTTGTTTATCCATCATCAATCTTTGAGCTTATAATATGATTATATGTGAGCAGGGGAATGGCTTGTTGGAGAAGAGAAGAAACCATTTAAAGGCAACTTGGATCTAGCAGAGTTCTCGTTTGGAGAACTCGATGATTTGCAGGTAATTTTCAACGACATATTTCACTAGTGAATATGAACTATAAAAATGATTACGTTAAAATTAAATGAGATAGATAGCGTTATTTTTAGCATTCATAACACCTTGAGAACTAAAACCCGTCTTTCAATTCTTTACTTGACAGATTGAAGTGAAGCTAACGGACGACAAGGATTTTCTTCATGAAGATAAGCAACGAATTCGTCAGGAAATGAAGATGTTTCTGAAGCCTATTCGTGAGAAATTACTTGAATTTGAAGCAGAACTTAAAGAAAGGTAGAAGGATACTATTCTACTTGACGCTTTATGTTTCCGTGCTTGTTATTGAAAGAATTGGTGTCAAAGGAACCATAACTTTCTGAAAAACTTGTAATGCTACTAGAGTCTGCCAAAAGAATTTTCATTTGCAAGACACTTTTTTTATATGTAATATTAGACTTCATACGTGTTCGGACTTGTTATTGTTTTTCTTACGAGTAAGTTAGGTTCATGGGTTTTGGTGAGACACAAGACTAAGTTATCACATTGATCAACTAAATTCGTTATTTTGGTTTGGTTTCACAATATTAATGTCATATAGTTAGCTGAAAATCTGATACATTAGACATTAATGTTAAAGTTAACATTTGTACTAAGTGAAACCAAAATCATCCGTGACCAAGATTAATGCATTTAAATCACACATGGACCAATCTATTTGATCAAACTTTTTGGAACCCTATTTATATTAACAGTAATAACTGTATTATAGAAATTAAGAAAATTAGACAGGGACTGGAGAATGCATACAAGCTTTGAAAAAGGAGAGTACATATTATACCACTAGGCGATTACCTGTGCATAGCGAGAAGAATGTATAGCGGCAAATAATTGTAGTTGCATATTATACTAAAGACTAAATTTGAATAAGTAACTGGGGTGAAGATATAGTGTGCCTCACTATCGATCAGATCCAGGTGATCTGTTGAAATGTGTGTAAAAAACCCCAATCTCCCTTATTATGGCACTCGGGATTGTAGTCATTTATTGTGTTTGACCACCCCAAAGATAATGATATGACCAAAAATCCAGCTTGCCGCATTCAAACCGCATAGTCATAGGTCTCTTAGCTTGAAATATATCTTAGCAACTGTTGGCTTAGGCCGAAGCAACTTTACCTGACCAATAAATCTTAGTCCGTGGTTCTTGTTAGACTAGTGGCCAAGGGAGTGAGAATCAACTAAGTGATGTGGGTCCTTTTCTTGTTTTATTATTTTTATTTTGTTTGTGAGTGTGTGAGGATTTAGTGAGGTATATTTATATAAAGTGAGTATTTTAATTAAATGTGAGAGTAAGGTGACCATGTTCTAAAAAGATGAGCGGGAGTGAGGGAAGTGAAAGAGAAACTGACGCGACGCCAAGGCGGTTCCAGAGTGGGAGCCACGATCGACATACACGATTGAGTTCTCATCGATCGTCCTTGTGTGGAGTGTATCGATCGTCCAAGATCACACCCCATTTGATCCCCTGCACGACCGAGTAAAAACCATCCACATTCAAACAAAAAAAAATCCTACCGTTGCATATCAAACCAAAAAAAAAAAAAGTTTTCTACCGTTGCAAATTTAATTTTGGACCGTTTGTTGCTTAAAAAAAAAAAAGAAAAGAAAAAAAACTACTAAACTACCCTATAAATACACAACATATTTACACACTAAATTCACAAATTTCACAATCCTCTCTATCAAAAATCTCATAATCATCTCTATCAAAATGTCTAAGAAAACACCACAACAAAAAGGCCGAAAATCCCGATTGGCACAAAACGCCCCGCATATTTTAACACCGGATCCGAATTTCCGGTTAACCGGTGTCTCACCAAGCATCAATTTCCGACCCGCTGCTTTCGATTATCAATCCCAACAAGCTCCACAACAACAAACTAACAATCCATTTTTTATAAACCATCCTATGAATCGTCCATTTGTTCCACCGTATCAAAACATCCAACAACAACAACAACAAAGCCACTCCCGTCGAAGCCAACAATCTATGTATGGCTCACCCGAATCTGTGTATCGTCCAACAATGGATTCATCAACGTCTTCATATTCAAATTATCAACAATATTCTCCGGTTAACCGTATCAATCTTGATGCTTTTGATTTCGAAGAACAATTATACAACAATCCTGATTTTTATGTTGGAACCGGTTCGGGTTATCCGGCTCAAGAGTATCACGGTTCGGGTCAAGGTTCGGCTCATGGATCGTATCACGATTCGGTTAACATTGATGACGAAGAAGAAGGTTGTCGAGAAGAGACGCCACCGGTCAAACCAAGAAAAAAGAGCTACAAAGGCGAAGAAGGTTGTCGAGAAAGAAGGAAAGAATGATTCGTCGCTTTGGTCAAAAGAAGAAGAGATCGCCAGTGCAATGCTTGGTGTGATGTATCCGAGAATAGTATAGCGAAACAACCAAAATGCTAAGGATTTTGGCGAAAGTCATTGCTTACTTTGAGAAGGAGGTTGGTGCGAAAGAACGTACAACTCTATCATTACCAAGTGGAAAAATAGGATTCGGCCCTAGAGTTGGTCAATTTTGTGCCATTTACAACAATGCTTACAAGAATTACGGAAGTGGTGAGAATGACCTCACTGTTTATAGACGAGCGTGTGATGAATACCAAGTAGTGTGTAATCATGCGTTTGTTTTGGGGCATTGTTGGGAAATTTTGAGGGACCATTTGGTTTGGAAGGATAATGAGATGCCGGATTTTTTAAGCCAAGATAAGAGTCGCAAAAAAGCAAGGACTTCAACCCACTCGGATGTGCACTCGGATGTGCCTGTGTCTGTGCCTGATCGACCAATTGGTCGTGATACCGCTAAGAAGAATAAAAAGAAATCTTCGGAGTGTTCCAAAGCTATCTACATGGAAGGTGTTGCCGAGAAATGGAAAAGCATTAAGTCCAAGGCATTCAGACAGAAGAAGGAGCTGGCAGAAGGATACTATGATTTGAAGAAGAAAGAGCTGGATCAAATGCAAAAGGAGTTGGAGCTGGAGCAAAAGAAATCAGAAAGGGAAGACAAAAAATTGGCACTAGAACAAGAAAAACTTGAATTTGAGCGACAAAAGAAATATGATAAAGATATCATATTGTTGGGTTCAGTAAATACCCAAACCCCTTAAGACTAGGATTTGAATAGAAAATACCTTAAGTGTTGTCCCTTAAACACTAACAAGTCACTGAATGCATAGTCTCTCAGTGAGCTATCTTCGGGATACTCAGTTAGAGGCAAAGAAGAAGTCTCTACACTCAGTAAGGTGGAACTTAAAGGGTGAAGAATAAGTCAAGAAGAAGATAGTGGATTCAGTGAGTGATGACAATAACTCACTGAATCCCACAACTCCTCACCAACTACTAACACTGAAGACAAACTAAAAACTGAAGACTAAAGGCTGAGAAGACTGAAGAATGGGCGGGACAAAACGGTTAAGCTTGAAGCGAATAAAATGGAGTGCTTATCCTCAAGAAGTCAACTTTCCCTGAAAGTTTCAATGTCAGTGCTGACATGTAGAAAGTTGCTTTGTCCCTTACCAAATATAACCCTTGTAAAATGAGACAAAATACATCGATATTTTGTCTTCTCAGATCTTGTCGATTTGTCCTCTAGGATAGAGTTAAAACCATACTTGTATAAATAGCATAAGAGATGGAGTGAAAGATTTTAAGCTTGTGATAATTGTAAAACACACACACAAGCCATCTTTCACTCCTCCAAATCAACTCGTCACCGAGATAGCTCGGTGGTTCCATTGTAGTTGTGCTCGACTTAGCTGAGCTTAGTGAGGAGATCATACTTTGTCATTTCAATCCCAAGTACTATTCCGCAAGTACTTGGGTAATGTATTCTTTTTTGATTTGTTTCTAATAAAGAATATTAAGTTGAAAATTATTCAGTGTGTTTTTACTTACATTATTTTCAGTCATTACTCACAATCTATTTACTTAATGCTTTAAACTGATTTATACGATTGTGAAACGGGAACAACAAGTGGTATCAGAGCAGGCTGATTATAAAACTCTTTTTAAGCCGCTCAAAACGTTTTTAAATCAGGATCCTAATGGCTGAAATTGATGTGCCCCAACTTGTCGACAAAAGGGTGGAGCTTATTCACTATTGCCCTCGACTCAAAGTTGGTAAATTTAACAAATGGAAAAGCGAATGCTTTGCTATTTGACCGGATGGAACCTTACTACATTAAGTGTATTAATGAAGGTCCATTTATCCCAAAGATCGAAGGTTTGCCTAAACACAAGCTCGATGGACTCGGGATGAGAGGAGAGTGGTCAACCAGACTAAAGGCTCAAAAGTATCATCATATCTTGTCTTCCCGATGATACTATGGAGTCTGTTATTGGTATAGTACTGACTAAACAAACTGGATGACCTAGTCCATAGTCATGAAGGTCCCTCGATACTAAGGAAATCGGGATCATGGACTTGAAACTTGAGTATAACACCTTCGAGGCTAAGGACTCGAAACTCGTTTCAAACTTACACCGATACAAAACTTTGTTAAATGAACTGTCAAATGATGGTGTTAAGTTGTCCAAACATGAAATCAATGTTGGTTTTGTCAATAGTTTCCCTGAGAAGTGGTTGAATTTCTCTCAGGGACTTAGGAATGCTAATCATATCCAGAATCTTGAACTTCCTAAAATATATGAAAATTTGTCTATGAGGAAAACCTCATCAACAGACGATACCCTGACTTAAAGAAGTCTCAGGAAGTCAAGAAGTCCCTGACCATCACTTCAACACCAATTTCTATTGCTTTCTTTTCTAACAGTGTGGTTCAGGATTTTCAGGAAAATTCAGATGATGAGCCTGATGAGAGATCAAGCGTGGAGTACCTAAATGACCGAAACATCGAATTTCAGGAAAGGGCACTCCTTTCTAACTCTAGAAGGTTTATAAAACGAAACAAAGGTTTTTCTAATGCAAAAGCTAATGAGGACACTGAGTGCTTTAAGTGTCATAAAAGAGGTCATTTTGCCAAAGACTGTTTTTCTAAAACAATTTCTGAACCCTCTTACAAACCATCCGGGTCAAATCAGTCCTCAGACTTTAGCAAAGTTCAACAAAAAATCTATCAGTCTCATCAAAATTTTCAAAACAAATATGATCAAAGTAAAACTGTTGATTTTGAAGCTAAGTACAAGAAAGCCAAAGCTAAGCTAGCACTCGCTGAGGCCGTTCCTCGTAAACAACGAACAATGTTAAATGCATGCGGGGTAAAAACAAGGGCCTAGTTGTTTGAAGTCTTCGACCGGATGAAGAGCCGGTCTCCTCGACGATGAAATGGTGCAAGTCGGTGCAATCGATGGCTTTCTCGAAGAGGACAAGCTAGCTGTTGGGAAGAATCATGCCAGAAATGGAGAATGGGTCAACATCACAATGAAGAAGGTAAATATTTTACTTTCTATGGATGATGACTCTGATTGGCAGTCTTTTATGAACTATATCAATGTAGATCTTAAGTTTGTAGAAGAGCAATGATTAAATCTTTTTTCAAAATACAACAAGTTAAGTTTTGAATTGAATAAGTGTAGGGATGAACTGCTTCTTTTAAAACAAGCTAAGCTTGAGGCTGTCACACTACAAATTCAAAACACTGAACTAGTTAAAAGAAATCAGGCTCTTCAAGATGAACTTAAAAAGGAAAAAGATAGCATTGAAAGTTGGACTGCTAAAAATCCTAGGGTCTTTGATGTTGTGGGTGCCCCCAGTAGCAAAAAGAGAGTCATAGGTGAAGATCATCTCCATGACTCTCACAACAAAGACCAGAGTCCAAAGCCCTTTGTATCATGATTACCAATATGGTGGCATGATTACGGTTAACCACGAGTAAGCTTCCAAATTTTGATTACGGAAGAATAATAGAGCCTAAAAGCCAAGCTCTAAGAGCATGCTTGGACTCCCCGATGTGCCCGATGAGTCTTGAACACATCATCGAGTCTCAAGAAGAATCTCAAGCACCGCTTCCCCCGAAACCTCTTCGGGTCCGCACCAAACTCGAGCTTACTCCAATGCAATTCAATCCTCATTCACCTAAAGAAAGGTCCGGACTTGGTAGAACCATCACGAAAATACCAACAAAACCAATCCAACAAGATTCTACTCCCATCGAGACTTCCACATCTTCATTTCATCGAATCGGACCATATTCAAGAATCGATCGAACTTGTGAGGAACTGGTGATAAGATGAAATCCATCGAAAAGCTCCCGATTTAATCAAGGAAACAAAGTCAGTCTCCTCTAGTTCATCAAGGTCTAAATCCACAATCAAGCCCAAGCAGAAGTGTGATCTGTGCCATTATACTAGTCATACCACTGACAATTGCTACATAATCCTTTTTTGTATGATCTGCAAAAAGGATGATCACCGAACTTCTGATCACTTACAATATGTAAGTTCATCCAGTGAAGCAAAACATACCAAAGTTGGTCATCAACATGCTTCAACCTCCAAACAAGCTCAAAGGAATAGAGCAAAACCTTTTCCTCCTTGCCCACACTGTGGCTTTAATGATCATCATCCTGATGATTTTCTCATGAACTCATGCTGTGACATTTTCGGGAATCCAGCTCATGAGACATCCCAGCATGACAGTGTCATCCAAGCAAAGAGAAATTCAAAGCAACCCCGAATCACTAAGTCATCCTCAGTCATCAAATGCAAAACCCGTGGTAGCACAATGCACTCAACCACTGACCATGAGTCAATTGCCAAATTCAAGCAGACCTTTAGACCCAAGCCCACTAGTATGTGGGTCGAAGAAGAAACTAATTGGTTTACTATTTGTGCGAGACACGCCGGGAGCCTATTTGGCATCTAGATAGTGGATGTTCAAGAAGCATGGTGGTGTTAAGGAGTATCTGCACAAGTATGTAAAGGAACCGGGACCAAGGTAGTATTTGGTGATAACTCATCATGTCCCATCAAGGTTATGGTTCGATATAAGCGCAATGGAATAGTTTTCTCTAGAATAGCTTATGTCAATGGTCTAAAATACAATCTCATCGATGTCGACCAATTATGTGATGCTAAGTACATTGTGCAATTCAATGACAAACAAGGCACCATTTTCAATGCCAACAAAGAAGTTGTTTTGATAGCTCTAGAAGAGATGATGTTTATGTCTTAGACATGTCAACACTCTCTCAAGATGGAACTTGTCTTTTGCAAAGCCATCAAAGCATCAACCGGCGTGGCACAAGAGACTTTCTAACTTAAATTTCAAAAACATCAACAACTTGGCAAAACAAAACAAAGTCCTTGGCTTACCATCACTGGTTTTTGCAAAAGATAAACCATGCTCAGCCTGTGAAAAAGGCAAACACCATAGAGCATCTTTCAAAACAAAACATAATTTCTCCATCAAAAGCTGCCTTCACCTCCTACACATGGATCTCTTTGGACCTGTCAGTTCTAGATCAATCCAGCATGAGAAGTATACACTTGTCATTGTTGATGAATTCTCAAGATACACTTGGGTATACTTTCTTTCCAAGAAGATTCAGGAAGCTAATACAATAATGTCATTTATCAGGAAAATTGAAAACCAAATGACATTATCGTTAAACAAATCGAAGCCGACAATGGTATTGAGTTCGAAATCAAGAGCTTGAGAGTTTACGTGATGAAAAGGAATCTCCCAAAATTTTCATCTCTTTACACCCCTGAACAAAATGGGGTAGTGAAAGGAAAAAAGAACCCTCATTGAGGTTGCCGAACTATGTTAAATGGCTCGAACTCTCAAAGCACTTCGGATCGCAGGTCAAAACGACCTGTTACACTCAAACAGGTCAATCATTGTCAAAAGACATAACAAAACCCCATATGAGATATTCAAAGGTAGACTTCGATATCGCCTACTTTCATTTGTTTGGGTGTCCGTGTTCATTCACAATCACAAGGATCACCTAGGCAAGTTTGATGCAAAGGCGATGATGGATATTTCCTAGGTTACTCATCGATCTCTAAAGCCTTGAGGTGTTTAACACCGAAGACAACAAGTTGAGGAAACCTTTCATGTCACCTTTGATGAAAGTTCGAAAAGCATCGATTTACCAATACCTCGAGAGGAAATAGGAATTGATGACTCATCAAGATATCCTCTGATGAGTTCAACATCGAAATCAATTCCTCATATCAGTGATCTCGACATCTCATACTATGTCTTAGCCCACTACCTTCCTCAACCCACTATTAATGAAATCATTGATAATAAATCGGTCCCACCGGGATAGGTATCTTGAACCAAATGTTCGGAACACGTGATTCAAGAATCCCAACTGAACAAAGCATCTCAACGGATGATCTTAATGATTATGTGGCTCACTTTTGAACTTACTCCCGAGTTTCCGGTGACCTCTTCAAGCTCGGATCCTAGACCACAAAGTAAGTGGACAAGATCTCGGGACATCGAGCTTGTTAACATCATTGGTGAACCAGCTGAGGCATGCTCACTAGAAGCATTATTGCTAAGTTAACTGCATCTTGACCAATGAATGTCTATATCGATTTTCTATCGAAATAGAACCCAAAAGTGTCACCGAGGCTCTAAAATATCCAAGATGGGTTCGGGCTATGCAAAAGAACTTCAACAGTTTGATAAAAACAAGGTCATGACCTTGATCAAATGTCCTCGGGATGTCGTTGTCATAGGAATGAAGTGGGTTTTCGAAACAAAACCGATGAAAACGGCAACATCATTAAAAACAAAGCTAGACTTGTAGCCAAAGGTTACAATCAACAAGAAGGCATTGACTATGATGAGACATTTGCTCTGTTGCAAGAATGGAAGCCATCGGATCTTCCTTGCATTTGCAACCTACATGAACTTCAAAGTTTACCAAATGGATGTAAAAAGTGCATTCCTTAATGGTGAACTCAAGGAAGATGTGTATGTTCAACAACCTCCGGCTTTGAGAGTAGTGAACTTCGACTATGTGCGCAAGCTTGACAAAGCCCTTTATGGACTTAAACAAGCTCTCGAGCATGGGATGAAACTCTCTCACCTTCCCGATTCAAAACAAGTTTGTCGGAGGAAGATAGACAACACCTTGTTTATCTACAGGACAAAACAAGATATGATACTAGTCCAAGTATATGTTGATGACATCATCTTTGGCTCAACAAATTATACTTTTGCAAATAGTTTGAAAAGCGATGACAAAGAAGTTTGAAATGAGCATGATGGGTGAACTCACATACTTCCTTGGACTACAGATCGAGAAAAGCGATAAAGGAATCTCCATCAGTCAAGAGAAGTATACTAGAAATATCTTGAAGAAATATGAGATATCTGACTGTGCCTCAGTGAAGACTCTAATGGTCCCACCTAACAACCTTGGACCTGATCTCACTGGCAAATCAGTCAATCAAACTCATTTCAGGGGGATAGTAGGTTCACTGATGTATTTAACTGCTTCCAGACCATACATACAATTCTCAGTCTATTTAATAGCAAGATATCAGTCCAACCTCAAAGAATCCCATCTCACTGCAGCCAAGAGAATCCTCAGATACCTAAAGGGAACTCCAAGCCTTGGACTTTACTATCCAAAGTGCTCGGGGTTTGACCTCAAAGGGTATTCGACTTTGATTATCTTTGGTCGCAACATGGATAGAAAAAGTACCTCAAGGTCTGTCAATTTCTTGGAGGAAAGCTAGTTTGTTGGAGTGCTAAAAAGTAACAATCGGTGGCTATGTCTTTAGTGAAGGCGATTATGTGGTCACTGCAGGATGTTGTGCCAATGTATTATGGATGAAAATTCAACTCGGTGACTATGACATCCATTACAAAATGGTACCCATCTTCGTGACAACACTAGTGCCATTACAATCTCCAACAACCACATCCTCCACCAAAGAACCAAACACATTGATATCGGATATCATTTCATTAGGGACCACATAATGAAAGGAGACATAGAACTTCATTTCATCCCTACTCAATATCAACTTGCGATATCTTCACCAAACCCTTAGATGAACCTACCTTGGAGGCGAAAATTTGAATTGGGAATGCTTGACATTGAGAGTCAACAACTCGAAAATCAATCCCAATCTCGATAAGTTTTCTACGAAATGGTCCATGCTCCCCGAACAAAACCCCAAAACAACCTTCTCATTTGAATGAGTAAGACTCATTCGGGGACCCCGACTTTGGATATTGAGCATTGAATGAGTAACTAAATGTACCAAGTATCGCTTACTTAAATGTCCTAGGTTGGTAAACATACCAATTTAATATAGGAATATATGTCTCTTTATCCTGCTTTGTCATCCAAGTCAAGAGTCCCTCAAACCTTACCTCATCCCACTTGGCTTTAATTGCCTCCTCTCACATGAAATATCCTTAGGATATTTTATTATTGCAAGACGCACTTTTCTTGCATCTTTGCATCGCTCCTTGAAAACCGGAAATTCTGCGGGTAGTGGAGTGGTGGCATTAAATGAGGTAAATAAAACGTTTTCAAAAACTAACTTTACAAATTCTCATTTATGCAAAACTTACCACTCTCACCACTCTATAAATACCCCCTAAAAAACATCAAAAACTCACACAAATATTTCTGCAACAAAACGCTGTCAAAATTCTTTCACAAACCCAGAAATACTTGTGTGATCTTCAAATCTTCAACCTGTTTTGACAAAATCTTCTCTGTAAACATTTACAAAAGGTTTTTGTTCACCAAATCAAAAAGTTTTCAACTTGTTGATTGTTCTTGTCAAATATTTTCTAAAACCAAAAAAAAAAAAAAAAAAAAAAAAAAATCCTTCTATGGAAATGGCAAGAACACAACTTCTTCACTTTGCTCCTCGGTTTGTAGGAGATCTTAGTAATGTTGAATTTAAAAAAACAATGTTATAGGTACTTTTGAATACCCCGATGTCCCAACTGTAAGGGCATCATGAAGTTTTTATTCAATCGCCCACCAAACAGGCCTTTACTCGGTCCTTTTCAATTGCATGCGAAAACCTCCTCGGGAGTTTTGGGCAACAAGCGTAGCCTATGACCCGGCACCCTCTACTGATGAGACAGACCTAAGACCACTCAGGGAGTATCTCATTAGATTCAGTCTTTTTAATGGGGAAAAGTCAGTCACCCTGGCTATAAAACGTTTTGTACATCAACAAGGTTAGACTATAATTCTGGGAACTATGTTGCCCATCCTGAACCCTCCACAGTTAAGGATGGGTTAAAAAAAAATTGTTTTAGACCCAAATTTTTTGGACAAAACCTCTATCACCAAGAACTCATTTCCTACGGCTTGGAAGATCCTGTTCACATTTGTGATTCAGGTTCTCGGCGGGAACCACTCATCCATTGAACAAGTGAATTCTATTCAGTTGATGGTGGCATATTTCTTGATGACAGGGATCACTGTCGAAATAGGAGAGATCATTTACAGTGATCTCGTAACCAAGCTCTTGAGCAAAACTAGGTCGAAATCGTTTCATATCCTAGGTTTGTCTCATGCGCTTTACTAGTGTTCTTGGGTTGCAATTATCCTCGGGAATACAAATCATGCTTTACCCGGTATCTTGAGTCAATCAAATTTTCAAAAGACCCATCCAAAGTCACGAAATTGAATTGACGGCCCATATGGTTCTTGTAAACAACCAAAGGGACTCGATGTCTCAAACCCCGCTCCTAAAAGAGAAAGGGAAGTCTCGGATGGGACTAAGACCAAACCCAAGTCTCGGGGCTCGAGGCTTGAACACAACCTAAAAAGCAAAGAAGGCCCCAGATCGAAAAGACACCCATCAGGTGACCAAGCAACATCCACCCGGTGACAACGACGGACAACGATACATCACAATCGGTGTCCTTGGTCCCAAAGACTACTCCCAAGATCCGGAGGAAACATACAACCCCGGGTAGGGGCGCCTTCTACACCGCCTGAGGAGGACATTTGCAAATCACGACTTTTGTCGAGGCCAAAAGAATGATCCCAAAGACTTAGAGGAAATGAACAACCCGCAGATAGGTGTGGAAAACTAGAAGGGGGTTGAATAGTTTACCAATTTAAAACTTCCTTTTCAATATTTAGATCGACTTATGTCAATCTATTTGGTTGTTTATGTTGGACGTTGACAGATATATATATAAGCGTGTAATGAAAGATAAAGAGTAAGAAACACATCACCACGACACAAGTATTTATAGTGGTTCGGCTACAAGGACACCTTCCTTGCCCTACTCCACTCCCCGAGTCACCTACTCGAGAGTTCGTAAACACTACACCAATCTCCTTATGGCGGAGAAGCCTTCACAACGTCGCTTACACCTTTTTCCGGTACAAAGCTAAATACCGAGTTCTTTCACACCAAGGCGAACCGCACCTAACACAACATCGCCTACCCGTTATACGATGCTAGGCTAACCACCAAGTTCTTTCACTCCAAGGTAAACCACACCTATCACAACGTCGCCTACCCTTTATTAGGTACTAGGCTAAGCACCTAGTTCCATTACTATGGAGGAACTACTACCCATCACAACACAACACCTAATCTCAAGGAGATCCACTCCTTGTTACAACACCATCAAGGATATCACCATCCTTGGAAATAAACAAATACTTATATGTATAACGATGCACCTAATCGATTATAAGACCTTGGCATTCTTCACTAATGTCACTTGATTTGATTCCTAGGCATTCTAAACTAATTCCTTAGACACAACGCTTGACACATTTCACTAATTCCTTCATCTTGACACCTTTAGCATTCTTCACTAATGCTTTGACACGGACGTTAAGCACATTTCACTAATGCTTTCGTCTTGACTCTTTTGGCATCCTTCACTAATGCCTTCGACACAACTTCTACGGAGGAAGAAAGAACTATCAACAAGAGAAACTCAGTTGTCTTGATGATGATGAAGCATGGCAACTCATGGACTTGAGCTTGCTCAACTTCAATAAGTGGTGATCTCCCCTTTAAGAGGAACCTAGAGAATCACACAAAAACAAAAGACAAACTACATAGAAAGATCCCATAGGATCAGTGGTTAGAGAGGTACAATACTTGGAGAAAGTATGTGTGGAAGTGGTGAACCAAAAGGAAGAAATGGCTCACTATTTATAGAGGAGAAAGTTCACTATTCCCGGATCCCACGGATCCCTCCATAAGGGATCCGACTAGCGTAAAGCTAGGGATCCGTGGGACGCCTCTTTGCCCATGGGTATTTTTGGTTTTGGGTCATGGGTTATGATCCATGGGTTTCTTTCTAGATACAATGTATCTCTAGAATACAATGAATCTAGTTAAGTGGTTTGGACAAAACCATGGATTATGGGTCAATACCATTTGTTAGTTTTACCCATTTTAGTATATACTTGTTTTACCCATTTTAGTATATACTTGTTTTACCCAGTATATACTTAGTTAAGTATGTGTTAGCCCAATATGTAAACACTAATTGTTGTACATATGTATATCATAAAATCACTTATACTTGTTTTAGTGTTTTATGTGAAAATGTAAGTGTGTTAGAAAACTATTGGCTCAAACAGTTTACGTATTTTATTTGTTTCGTTAAAATGATTTTATGTTTGTTATCGACAAAACATTAGAAGATCGTAAAATATAAATAAACATTTTTACGGCTTATTTGTATTAACAATCTCCCCCTTTTTGTTGATGACAAAACATAAAATTATTTTAAGGAAAAACTAAAGATTCGTAAAAGTTCAAATTGGAGTTTTACTCTCTTCTCCCCTTTTGTCGAAACAAAAGAGCGTCGAAAAGAAACTAACACAAAATTTTAAAAAAAAATGTGTAAAAGAAAAGATGTAAAGTGAGTAAGTGGCGGAATGGTTCTCGTCTTAACTCCCCCTTGATGAGTCCATCCCTTTGTGAGGGCGTCAAGTACATAAAATGCTCCCCCTTGAAGATTGCAATTTTGCAATGGGGTGTCATGAAGAGTAATCCAAATAAGGATCAAGTTGCAAATGGATTTGCAATGTATGGTTTGACACAAAGCTCCCCTAGCTTTATGGTGTCAAAATCTTCATGTGTATTTTGAAAATCTACAAAATAAAGGTTAGAAAACAAGAATATAGTGCATAAATTCCTGCAAATAAGGCTCAAGTTAATAGTAATTTGTGCTTCTGGTCCACGGATCCCACGGTTCCCTTTAAGAAGGGATCCGTCTAGGCCATTCGAGGATCCGATACGTGCGGTGACAGTTTCTTCAAAGAACGAAGATATGCCAAACAATGTTAATGAAGAGGTGAAGTATGTATATGATATAGCAAGCACAAAACACAAAACAATTATGGCATATAGATATTCATTCAATAAAAACAAGAGATAATCAAACAAATCTCTAACACTAAGAGAATGATCTAGCCATACAAGTACTACTAATGCTAATGAGTTACCCAAACTCAAGATTCAACTAAAAGCTTAATGATGATCAAGGATGAGATAAGTTCCCTAAATGTTCTAAGTTTAAGCTTGTGACTATGATGCTCATTGTAGTTTAGGCTTGTTGACCTCTTCGAAACGTTCGAGGAGGTGATAAAACATGAAATGTTGCTCTTCACGTAGTTCATGTATCAACCTTTCAACATGTTTACAATGATAACAATCCTTGTCATGGTTTTGTGCTTCTTGAAGCGGAGGTTCAATTGAAGTGGGCTGAGAATCCTTAAATGAAGGAGGAATTGGTGGAGGCTCATTAAGTGATGGCTCTACAATGTTTAAGGATGGAGGTAAAAGACATCAACTTCCATGTGGTTGGGTGGTTGACTTTGATGTCTCCTCATAATCCAAAATGGACTATTGGGGGGGATGAGAGAGGTTGGTATTGGAGCAAGTGTTGATTCAACACTTTGATTTTGTTGCCCAACCTTTTCAAGTGAATTTGTTGGTAGTGGTGGAAGTTGAGATGGCCAAGGAGGTAAGTCTTCTAAGTTGTGAGAATATGGAGATGATTGTGAGGTGGCTCTAGGCACCAAAGATGTTGGTTGAGTGGTCGAGAGTATGTTTGGTTTAGTAGAGTTTGGTGATGAAATCCTTGTTGGAACAATCCTCTAAGGGATTAGTTTGATTGGTTTCTTTGGTGTAGGGGAAATCCTAGCATTTGTGGACTTAACCGGAGATGATTCGGTTGAGGAAACTTCGTGTATGATCCTAGCAAGTTTCTTGGGTGGATGAGTTAGCACTAGGAGCTTTTCTCATGATGAAATGACTAAGTGAGATGTTTGTAATTGCTGAAAGTTGTGTTTGTGTTTGATGACTAAGGTGTTCTAGCAATATGACTTATAAAGGGAAGAGTTTGGCAAGTGCATTTAAGACTTAAGCCACTAATATTCTTAGAGATGTGATGATTAACATGCACAAGGTTGAAGTTCAGAGTTTCACTGATCTAGGAACTTAATAAAGATGAAGTGGAGTGTTCAAGTAAGCAAGATGAGCTTGAAATGATTGTCTTGGCTAGGGTTGACATAATCTGTCACCCGGATCCCACGGTTCCCTCTTTTGAGGGATCCGGCTAGGCTAATCCTAGGGATCCGGCTCTCAGCAGTTATGAAGGGTTAGAAATGAAGTTTCTAAGAGCTAAAACCTATATCATCTTGAGTGTTTCAGTCCTCCTAAGTATCTAAGATGAGGGTGCACTTGAGTGATCAAGAGTAATGAGTGTTATAGCAAATGATTGCTTTTTATGGAAGGAAAATGGAACTAGATGACTACCAATGGATGTTCAAGGATAACACTAAGGGTTTTGGTGGTGTCAAGTCATAATAAATGATCATAGTGATCAGATTTTAGCTTGAGATGGAATTTGAAAAATCCTTAAAAGTTAAAAGAAATAAAAAACCAATATTTGACTCATTTTGAGATAAAGATGACTAGAAACAATTTCCTAAAATTGTTCAATATGTCCACCTAAGTTTTTTGAAAGATGAGAAGCAATTTATGAGTATCGAAGTGGAAATATGGTGAGTTTTGATGTGTTGATAAATCTAGAGGCATTTTGACTAAGATCTTATGGAAGCTATAAGTGAGTCTAAGCCTTTCTCATCCTTGAAGTGGACTTAGTTGAGTTCTAATATCTTATGTTTAGCTAATGTGATGTTATCTAGTAAGCTATCTTGATGTAAGAGATGCTGTATTGCTGATCTGATGTCACGGATCCCATGGTTCCCTCAAGGAAGGGATCCGTCTAGGCTAATCATAGGGATCCGACATCTGCAGATCAGAACCCCCACAGAATGATGTACAGATTTTGCACACTAAATAACCATTAAATTAAACAACAAGTACAAGCATGTCATCACAAAGCAACACTCATTAATAATGGTGGAAGTAACAATATCCAAATTACCACACACAAAAGTGCTAAAACACAATCATCCACACATAAGTCAAATGTTAAAAATAAGCATATTCCTATTGTCTCTTTCATCAATTCTTTCTTTTCCTCTTTGACGGCTTTGTGAGGTTGTAAGCAAGATTTTGAATCATGCCTCTCAATTGTTTAAATTCCGCATTTTCGTTTGGAATGGTTGGAAGTTGTTCGTAGTAATCAAAGGGTTCCAATTCAATGTTGGCTATGGGGTCGACATCTTCTTCTTCTTCTTCTTCTCCTTTCGAGGAGTCCGAGAGAGCTTTAGGTTTCTTTCCATTGACCATGAAGTGTTTAGAGGGTATTTTGGTAAGAGGTACCATTACATGATCGGCAAAGAAATGATCATTGTTGATAGGAGATGGTTGCAATGCACTAACATACTTACAAAGTCGTGTTAGGAGCATACCATACGGAAGTACCATGTTGGAGGCTTTGAATACCCCGGCCATTCTCCTTACCATGTAATAGGCGAGGTTAAATGGCTTTTGGTGGATAAGACAATAGATCATTTGCACAAGACATGCATTTGGATGATCCTTGTTACCAACAAGGCTAATGACGTTTTCCCTAATGATTTCTTCCCATTTTTTAAATATGGGATGCATTTCGAAAAGTTCCATTTGAAAGGGATCACGGTGAATGAGCTTCTTGTTTCGGTTGAGACGGGATTGGTCGGCTCTTATTTTGAAAATGGAGTCTCGGATGGTTTCGGGTTCATCAAGAGGAGTATGGTACATTGGTTTAGAATCAAGTGCAAGGTTTTGAGCGTTAATTGCCCAATCTTGATAGTACATACAAATTCCTTCATAAGGAATGCGAAGAATTTGAGCAAAGGTGTTTAGAGGGAGAATGAAGTTTCGTTTATTGATGATGAAGGCGATTGAAATGCTATCATCGGTGTTTCGAATGATCCTAATGCTTTTATAAAACTTAAAGATGAAGACCGGACAAATTTGTTCATCAATGTCAAGAAGACAATCAAAATTGATTGTCGAGAAGAATTGACAAATGTCGGTATCCTCAAGGAAACATTCCTTGATTACACGACCTTCGTGGATAAGTCGTTTTGAGTTTTTGAAGACCTTGCGGTTGGTTTTGAGAATTCCTCATTTCGATAGTAATGAGTAAGGTAATGGACGGTGTCATGATGATCTTGTTGAGTGGCTTTAGGCATGGTTGGTCCTAGAAACACAAATTTTCCAATTAGGTAAAATTAGTTGAGATGGGTTTATGGTTTTGATTTGTATTAACAATGTTGTGAACACGATGTGATCTTAATTATGTTAAAAGCCCTTTTCATGATTAATTTAAAAACCCTAATTAAAGTAATTGATTAGAGATTTGTGAAACCATAAACCCTAGGATGAGGATGATGAAAATTAGAACAAGTTAGTGTAATTACTTACAATGATGTTCTAGAGAGGAATACTTGAGAGTATGGAATCTAATGAGGATGAAATCGATGGTTTAGTCGTTTTTATGTTATGTGAGTAGAGGAAAAAGATCGGTGGTGTTTTTGAAAGCGTATAGTGAGTTACATTCCACGGTTCCCGGATCTCTTATATTTGGGATCCGGCTAGTACAACTAGGGGATCCGCTCTGTGGACAAAAAGGGCCATTTGGCATTATTTTGTAGTAGGCTTATAAGCTAGCTTACTAAAAATAGTTTAGAGGTATCAAACCGAAAGATTGTTTTTGGTCGACGGGTTTTGATAAGTTACTTATCGAGGGTTCATATGTGACGGCGTTAGTTTGATGAATCAAAGGAATACTATTCCGATGATGAATAAGACGGAAGGTGACGAAAGAGACTTTTAAATAGACTAGCAATTATTAAACAAAGAGAACTATGATAACAATAAACTCACGTAAGCTATCTAATAAAAAGTAAAACATACCTCTATGCTTCTTGGTTTGGCATAATACCAGAAATACTTCATGAGATCTTAAAGTAATCCTTTGTACTTGATGTAAGTAAGTTGTGATTACTTTTAGATCCTTTCTTGAAGGTTGACTCCATTATTCTTTGAATAGAAATGAAAGTTTTGGAGAGATCCTAGCATGAAGATTTCTTGAAACAAAGAATGTTAGGAAGATCTATCAATGTCCAACAGAATGATTTAAAAGAAAACATGACTTGAAAAATCCTTCTTTGTAGTTTTCAAACATACGGATCGTATCAAGTTTTTAAAGTACAACATACTTTAAGAAACTTGGTAGCAACTCGATACCAATTGTGGAAAACTAGAAGGGGGTTGAATAGTTTTACCAATTTAAAACTTCCTTTCCAATATTTAGATCGACTTATGTCAATCTATTTGGTTGTTTATGTTGGACGTTGATAGATATATATATAAACGTATAATGAAAGATAAAGAGTAAGAAGTACATCACCACGACACAAGTATTTATAGTGGTTCATCTACAAGGACACCTTCCTTGCCCTACTCCACTCCCCGAGTCACCTACTCGAGAGTTCGTAAACACTACACCAATCTCCTTATGGCGGAGAAGCCTTCACAACGTCTCTTACACCTTTTTCCGGTACAAAGCTAAATATCGAGTTTTTTCACACCAAGGCGAACCACACCTAACACAACGTCGCCTACCCTTTATACGGTGCTAGGCTAACCACCGAGTTCTTTCACTCCAAGGTGAACCATACCTATCACAACGTCGCCTACCCTTTATTAGGTACTAGGCTAAGCACCTAGTTCCATTACTATGGAGGAACTACTACCCATCACAACACAACACCTAATCTCAAGGAGATCCACTCCTTGTTACAACACCATCAAGGATATCACCATCCTTGGAAATAAACAAATACTTATATGTATAACGATGCACCTCATCGTTTATACGACCTTGGCATTCTTCACTAATGTCGCTTGATTTGATTCCTAGGCATTCTTCACTAATGCCTTAGACACAACGCTTGGCACCTTTCACTAATGCCTTCGTCTTGACACCTTTAGCATTCTTCACTAATGCTTTGACACGGACGTTAAGCATCTTTCACTAATGCTTTCGTCTTGACTCTTTTGGCATCCTTCACTAATGCCTTCAACACAACATCTACGGAGGAAGAAAGAACTATCAACAAGAGAACCTCAGTTGTCTTGATGATGACGAAGCATGGCAACTCATGGACTTGAGCTTGCTCGACTTCAAGAAGGTGATCTCGCCTTTAAGAGGAACCTAGAGAATCACACAAAACAAAAGACAAACTACATAGAAAGATCCCTTAGGATCAGTGGTTAGAGAGGTACAATACTTGGAGAAAGTATGTGTGGAAGTTGTGATCTAAAATGAAGAAATGACTCACTATTGAGGAGAAAGTTCACTGTTCCCCGGATCCCACGGATCCCTCCCATAAGGGATCCGGCTAGCGTAAAGCTAGGGATCTGTGGGACGCTCCTCTTTGCCCATGGGTATTTTTGGTTATAGGTCATGGGTTATGGGTTGATCCATGGGTTTCTTTCTAGATACAATGTTTCTCTAGAATACAATGAATCTAGTTAAGTGGTTTGGACAAAACCATGGATTATGGGTCAATACCATTTGTTAGTTTTACCCATTTTAGTGTATACTTAGTTAAGTATGTGTTAGCCCAATATGTAAACACTAGTTGTTGTACATATGTATATCATAAAATCACTTATACTTGTTTTAGTGTTTTATGTGAAAATGTAAGTATGTTAGAAAACTATTGGCTCAAACAGTTTACGTATTTTATTTGTTTCGTTAAAATGATTTTACGTTTGTTATCGACAAAACATTAGAAGATCGTAAAATATAAATAAACGTTTTTACGGCTTATTTGTATTAACATAACCCATCACCACCACTCGTCTATTAACGATTCTTTGAAGTAAATGAAATCCTATTCTCCGATGAAGAACGGGCGGCGGTGAAGATGAAATACTTTAGCGGGGGAAGAAATGGGCGATATTCAAACTCGAGAACAAGAGCATCGGCGATCCTCAAAAGGCGAAGAGTCACTGCTAAAGAAAATGACTTTGACTCTCTACTTCATCACATCACGAAGAGTTCAAGAAGTATGATAATATTCTTCCACTAACTGAAAGACAACTGGTAATGTGGATCACAAAGGCTTCCAGGAAATTATACTCAGGTGTTACTGATGTTCTCTAGGGTCAACACGTTGAAGCAGCTTCAAGTTATGCTGACCTGAAATCTGAAGTGCTTAATTTCAACGGCAACACTGATGAGCACAGGGAGCTAATGTATCAACATCTGCACAGACTGGATGAAAACCTGGTTAAATTTCTCAAGCACCTTCAGGATTGTGGCACAAAGATGGATGAAATCGAGGATTACATCAAAGAAGACCCAACACTCAACTCAAAGTCTTTGGAGGCTCTTGAGGCTTACATGAAGAATTCCTCCGACCTCACCGAACTAATCGACATGCTCAAATCGCCAATGTTCGGGGTCTTGATCCTCCATTCAGTCTCTTCAGACAACACTGGGTTCTTTGGATGCTCAAGTGACTACTTTGGCTAAGGCATCGTCCTCTATGGCCTGGAATCTTGGGCCTCGAATGACTGCTTTAGAATTATCTCAGGTAAATCTGGCAGAAAAGGTCACCAGTCTTCAACAAGATACAACTGACATCAAGGCTATGGTCACGGAGATATACCAAGCCTTCAAAGTTCAAGCAACTCCAACTCCCTCAGTATCCGAGGCAACTTTTGCTCTCACTAATGTTGCAGCAACAGTTGAGAGGGAGAGAGCCACTGAAGAGACTCCCTCTCACAATGAGGGGGATCCAACTCAACCAGTTTCTGCAACACCCATATCACCAGTCCTACCAACAACAACAACAATAATGACAATGACAGTTGCAACACCCATCATGACAACAACACCTCATTTGGTAGCATCCTCTTCATCAGGCCAGGATAAAGGAAAAGCCATAATGCAAACTTCTAAGCCTGAGAAGATTCCCTATGTCATCGGCAACACTCAGTATCTGCTTACTCCACAACAGCTAAGTGCCTATCTTGCAAAGGAAGAAAAGAGAAAGAAACTAGCTGAGGAAGAAAGGAAAAGCAAAGAAGCCCTAATACAAGTTGTAGCTGAGGAAGCTGAAAATATTGGAATTAATCCCAAGAAGCTTCAAAAGGGTCAGGCTGGACAAAAGTTCAAGGATACTCAGGCTGCTCAATTGGCTTCAATGAGGAAAAAGCGGATGAAAAGAACAGAAAAGCTGCGACCATCGAGTAGAAAGAATTGACCACTACAATTGGTCAATGACAAGCGAAGGTGCTGAGAAGATCACAGATGTAAAATCATCCCAAGTCCAAACCACGGCAATGAATGTCTGAGGGATGATAAAAGACACTTCGGTAGGGGTGTTCACGGATTGGGTAATATCCACGATAACGAAAATCGAAACCGAACCGAAGACGAAAATAATCGAACCAAATTCATTACCGAACCGAATTGGTCAAAACCGAACCGAACCGAACTAAATATTTGGTTATCGGTTTGGATATAGTTTAACAATGAAAACCGAAAACCGAATTCATATAAAATATATATTTTTCTATGTATATATATGAAAAAAATCACTAAAACTCTTTTAGTATAAATATAACATGATTTAAGTTTGAAAAAATATTTTGTGCTAAAATATATATAATTAAATAAAAATTATTAAAATTATGTAATTCGGGTTATTCGGTTCGGTTTTCGGCTATAGGGGTTCAGTTTTCGGTTATTCGGTTCGGTTTTCGGTTCGGTTGAATCAAATTTAAATTCGGTTCGGTTTTCGGTTCGGTTGAATCAAATTTAAATTCGGTTCGGTTTTCGGTTATACCCAGAAAAAAAAATTAACCGAACTAACCGAACCAAATAAACCGAATAACCCGATAACCGAACCGATGAACACCCATACTTCGAGGTTCATGATCCCATGAAATTCACTGACTTTGGGATCACTGAACTCGATGAGCTTGGTCCAATCATTTCTAAGAAGCAGAATGCAGTGGTCAAGGAGCTGATGAAATCCTTAAGCAAAAGGTATGAAAGGCTGAGGAAGCACCAAGACAACTTGGAATTCACCGACTCTAGTCGCACCACAAGGATCTTAGTCTCGGCCGATGAAAGCAAAGAAAAAGGTTGAGTCGAGCACAATTCAAAGTGCTTGGCACGGCCGCAAGAGGAGCTACCAGAAGGAGTGAAGTTTGTAAACTGTCTTTGCATAGAAGAGCCTGAAAAAGGACTCTTCTTTGTTGATGTCTATGGAAACCCAGCATTCCAGAGGTGGAGTGACAGTGACCTTGCAGGAGTGTCTACTATGGCAATTTATCTACCAGTGGCCTCTCAGATCTAAACTCCAGCAAACATCAGGTTCTGCAATGACTTAAATGCTAAGATAAGAGAGCACCCTGACAAAGAAACACTCCTCAAGAAGAAACCAAAGCTTGAAGCACTGGGAATCCATCTGGATTAACATCATCACATGTTTAACTTTTGTACTAGTAATAGGAACTATGTAATTTGATCAATAAACGATGTATGTTTTGTTAAAATATTCAGTGTTCCTTATTATGTTCATTAGTACATTCAGTGTAAGAAGAAGGAATTTGCTCACTTACACTGATCAAACACTTAGGGCTATTTGTATATCAAAATAGGGGGAGACTGTTGGGTTCAGTAAATACCCAAACCCCTTAAGACTAGGATTTGAATAGAAAATACCCTAAGTGTTGTCCCTTAAACACTAACAAGTCATCGAGCGCATAGTCTCTCGGTGAGCTATCTTCGGATACTCGGTTAGAGGCAAAGAAGAAGTCTCTCCACTCGATGGGCGGAACTTAAAGGGTGAAGGCGGGTCGAGAAGAAGATAGTGGATTCGGTGGTGATGACAATAACTCCACAGAATCCCACAACTCTCACCAACTACTAACACCGAAGACAAACTAAAGCGAAGACTAAAGGTCGAGAAGGCGAAGAATGGGCGGGACAAAGCGGTTAAGCTTGAAGCGAATTAGGCGGTGCTTATCCTCAAAAAGTCAACTTTCCCTGAAAGGTTCAGTGTCAGTGCTGACATGTAGAAAGTTGCTTTGTCCCTTACCAAATATAGCCCTTATGTGAGACAAAATACATCGGTATTTTGTCTTACATATCTGTCGAGTTGTCCTCTAGGATAGAGTTAAAAACCATACTTGTATAAATAGCATAAAAGATGGAGTGGAAGATTTTAAGCTTGTGATAATTGTAAAACACACACACACAAGTCATCTTTCACTCCTCCAAATACAACTCTGTCCCTGAGATAGCTCAGTGGTTCCATTGTAGTTGTGCTCAGACTTAGCCTGAGCTTAGTGAGGAGATCATACTTTGTCATTTCAATCCCAAGTACTATTCCACAAGTACTTGGGTAATGTATTCTTTTGATTAAGTTGAAAATTATTCAGTGTGTTTTTACTTACATTATTTTCAGTCATTACTCACAATCTATTTACTTAATGCTTTAAACTGATTTATACGATTGTGAAACGGGAACAACACATATTCTATTGCACGCCAATCGACCCATCTTTGCCCGCACTACAACAACAAAAATGCAGGAAATCAAAGACTCGATCAAGGCACGCCACAACCTAGATTTTTAATAAGTGTTGTAATGTTTTAATAAGTTTCGTAATGTTTTTATTTTATTAGAATTATTATGTAACACTTTAATTATTAATGAAATTTTATTTTGTGTTAAAAATGTTTAAAAAAAAAATATAAATAAATAAATAAATAAAATTTGATCATGGTCGCTTTTACTGGGGCACCTAATCGCCTGAAGGTCGCTTGAGAGAGAAAACTGACGTGGCAGTGAAAATGAAGGGGATTGAATCCCCTTACTCAAACCAGCCTAATGTATAAGGTAAGAATGCTAAAAAACTAAGTGACCATGGTCGCTAGTCTTGGAAGTTTTTGTCCGCTAACAGTAACACCCATTCTAGATGTTCTATTAACATCATTGTGTCCTTCAGCAACTTTCTTTCATGCAAACGCGGTAAAAGAGTAGATTTTGCTGGTTCTATGTTCTTTTGAACCTACTTCTGCGTGAAGTTGGTAATTTATTGATTCAACACAAATATGGGAATATTGTGTCATAACTAGATGGAAATGACATGCAATTTTATGAAGACCTAATACTCTCAATGTTTGAGTTTGTGTGTATAATGCTTGAGTTTGTTGCCATTAGCTCTTAAAAGCTTTCAAAATAAGCTTCACATTATGGAACTTTGTTAGCTTAATCTTCATAATAGAGTTACTTAGCTTGTGACATTAATGCTCACATTTAATATAGGGAACTTAATCTTTATATATAGTTAGATATTCATTTTAGGATCGAGGAAATGACATCTTTGTATTCGTAAAAATTCTGAGATCAAAGCCATTGGTGTACATTAGTTGATGGGTTTTATTTTCAAAACTACTATACAAAGTATTACCATGTCCTCTTCGATTTATTTATCCATTTGTCATAATTTTTATATTTATGCAAGCTTCGATGCGAACAAGAGGTAGTTCTAAAAAATTTGTGATCAATGCCGCAAGAAATTTTAACGTGACAATACATTTGTGTGCAAAGATCATGAATCTGTAATAGAACCTGTTGAAGCATAATCTGCATGACCGGATTCAACGACTCTCCTTGGCGTTAGTCGTCTTCTCGAGCCCTAGTAGACTGTCAACAAAGAGAACCCGTTAGGAGTGGACCCGAGGCCGTAGCCCCGGGTCCACCTCCGACAGTCAAGTTAGTATGCGATGTAGCATATCCAAGTTAGTTAGGGTTAGAGATAACTCGTCATGTATTTATAAGGGATGGATTAGGGTTTAGGCGTGAGTGTGTTGCGATGCGGGCGACCCATTCTGGCCCGATCCGGACCATCGTCCACAAGCCCCAAGTCTAGTATGAGATAGCGCATGGCTATGTTATGCTAGACTTAAGTTCGGATGGCAGCGTGGGTGAAAGTGGAACCCGTATCTTTGCATCACGGGTAAGGCGTACCTTTTGTACCGATGGCGACACAACATGGTGCGACGGAAGGCGTGTTCAGTGTGAAGTCTACTTGTCTTGGCGTCAAAGATGTCTGACGAAGGCGTGCTTCTCACAAGCATAAGTGTCTTGTTGTCTTGTGAGTCTTTACAACCGACGAGAAGATGTGTGCGTTGTCGCATTACATCCATCTCTTCAACCGACGGAGGACGTCTCCCCGGGCATTACATGTGTCTTGTTGTGCGCATTTAAATCTGTCTTTGTCTTGGTCTTGCAATACTTCTCACGTACAATCGCTTCCAAATATACCGCGTGCGGAAGCAGTAGTAGGATATGCCCGGTAGCCCCAAGTTTGATGGTGCTACTCGGTAGGAGCATTAAACTTATTTAATCTGCGAAAACACTTGAATGCAAAGATTAAAAGTATATGCCGCGAATCGCACATATAAAACTTAATAAAGTTAAACAATAAGCACACATAGCATAAAAAATATAAAACCTATCGTGAGGTGGCAGTGCGCACCCGTCGTAGGATGCGTACCGACGAAATAATGAATTGTTTGTTTGTTTTATTATTATTTTTTATTAATAACAGATGGACGTACCGTGTCCGCAACTAATAGACGCAGATGGATTTATCTTAACCACATAGACTCGAACGTTTCTGGATAATCGCAGATGTTTATACCACGGCCTTTGTCCGGTCGCATCATGGCGATTGACTAGCATCGTGGTTTCCGCGTCTGGCGTTCTCTGCGAAGATGTCGAACGCGGTCTTACGCGGGTAGATTTATCGCATTGCGTTGTTCAGCCGACGGGCATACCAACCGTAAAACAAAGATGTCTGCCGAATTTATCGCGGCTAAAAGATAAAATAGCTCCGATCGTGCGGGCTTTTCTTATATCCAATCATGCGGATTAAAAGTTAAAATAGGTCTGCGGACTTTGTTCTTTTTATCTATCGTAATAAAAGAATATGCAATTAACGTGATATTTTATTGCACGTGAAGATGCTTGACCATAAATAGATTTGACCACGTGATATTTTATTAACGTGATATTTGACCATAATTAGTTTGACCATAAATAGGAATGGGTCGGTAAACATCGTGCTTATGCTTGCGATAAACATAGTAGGATGCTTTTATTGTGTATATTATCAAAGGCATGACAAATTATAAAGCAAATAAGGTCCTACCATAAAGTTTTACAAAGCCTGTTATTTTGTTAATAAAATATTTACGCATCTAAATTGTGCGCATGATGGCAAAGCAAGTTGTGCGCATGGCATAATGCAAATAAAATAGAATTAACGACTTTAGGAATTTATCTCGCTCTTGGTAATATGAGAACACGAAACTTGTTTATTCGTGGTCGCGGATAAGCCAACTTGTTGAGCGTAATCCTGCGGATGGATTCAACGACTCTCATGGCGTTAGTCGTCTTCTCGAGCCTAGTAGACCATCAACAAAGAGAACCCGTTAAGAGTGGACCGAGGCGTAGCCGGGGTCCACCCGACCATCAAGTTAGTATCGATGTAGCATATCCAAGTTAGTTAGGGTTAGAGATAACATATCATGTATTTATAAGGGATGGATTAGGGTTTAGGCGTAAAGTGGGCGATGACGCCGACCCGGTCTGGCCCGATCGATCGTACGTCCACAGAACCCAAAAATCCTCAAAATAAACAACGCTAAGAAATTGCAGTAGGCGGTGTCAAACTCTTTTTTTAAGACTACAATCTAATACCGAGTGACTGAGTCAACCAAATTTATTGTGTGATATATGCGAATGTTTAACAGGATCTTTTGTGCACTTTTTGAGTTTTTTCTAATATATGAAACTTCAAGATTCTTTTTGTAATATAGTTTTTTGTTAGACTATCATTTTAATTGTGTCAATTTTACTACTGGATAAGATACACATAAATATTCTTCTGATCATTCTATTAAATCTCATCACTGCTATTTTTTGTAACTTTTCATATTTAACAGGGAGTGTAAGGGGGTGTTTGATTTCTATTTAATTGACTTAATATGAAAAAAACTGAATTAATTAAGTCATATGAAAACTGTTTGTTTGTGACTTAATCGGAAAAGATGACTGAAAATATTAAGTAATAAAACTGAGATTGTCTGCATTAAGTCATTTTTTACTTAAACATGGCTCAATAAAAAAATTTGACAAACAAGCCCTAAGTTATTATGTATATCACACAGATGAAGGTATCCGATGAGAAGAAAAACTAAAATAAGATTATTAAAAAATATTTATAGCCACACATTTCAAATAACATTTCAAATAAGAGGGAGAATTTCAATACATTGATTTAGATGATTATAAATAGAGCCATCCAGTGGAGTATCTGCATCAAATATCGATACCTGAATGTATTTGCTATATGTTTCATACCTTTTAGCAATTTATATATTATAGAATCTTTCATTATTATTCGATAACGAAAAACATCATAAATCAAAGTATCTTTTCACTCTCATTTGATAATTTCCATCCTTCCTACAACCATAACGACAAAACATTGATCCGTAATACAGTAAAACCTCTATAAATTAATAGTGTTGGGACCGGGATATTTTATTAATTTAGTGAAATATTATTATATCGATAAATTAATAATTTATTAATTTAGGGGCATTTACATACATCCTCACCTCAAACTTGAATAATTACATATTTTCCCAAAGCATCTTTAATAGCATTGTACAACATGCATTAGAAACTTGTGTTTTGGGAAATATATAATTTTAAGCTTCATGATATATATGAAATTCTCCCATTAATTTAAAGAGGTTTCGTATGACCATTAAATTTTCAAGTCTAATATACTAGCTAATTCTAACGTATACTCATTAGAGGCGAAATAAATTTGAAAAACAAGTTCAATTAACATTTTATAAATTAACGTTCACATTTTATGAAAATAAAATTAACATTTTTTTTGTAATACGAGAAGAAAACGCACCAACTCTTTAGTGCAATAAAGAGATTTTAAGATAAACTCAATATAGATTTGAAGTTAAAAAAAAAAACATGTGACTATGGATTCATTTTTTACTAAACAATCTTAAGATTTTGAAGTGTATCTCTCTCTCTCTCACACACACACACATATACATATATATGAAATTTTTAGTAGTTATTAATTTATAGTTTCGTTGGGACTAATATATATACATTGGGATATCAAAAAAATTATTATCTTATTATTTTATCGATTGAGGTCCAAATTTGTACTGGTACCAAGTTGGGACTGGACAAATTATTAATTTTATCGAGGTTATTAATTTATCGAGTACTAATTTATAGAGGTTTTACTGTAATGACAATTATTAAACTAAATTCAATTTATTTCTAAACCACGTGCGTGCACATATCTAAATTCAATCTAAGTTCTTTTATACTCACTTTTCATAATTCTATTTGTTTTTTCTTGGCAAGAGGATCATGTATAAACAAGAAGAAGCCTGAAAGTAATTGTCTTATCTATCTACATATAATAGAAAAACTGTCAAAGTTGAAAAGTTGAATTGTTGAAATTGGTCAAATGAGAGAGAAATGAATGTGTAATTAACACTCTTATTAAAACACCCAATTACTTAAAAGCACAATAATTTATTCACATTGTACAACCAATTAAAAGCACATCTGCCAAATTAAAAACACTCCTTACTAAAAAGTGCAATCAAATTTTCATAACGTACAATTTAAAGAAGCTACAACATAATCCAAAATATAAAATAATTAAACATACTAATTAATGATATTTTTAAAACACCCTAAAATGAAAAGTACATGTTATTATACACATTATACAAATTAACAAAACACGCAAAAATTCATACAAGCTAACAAGTTGATGTTACATATAGTTTTGAAAACCGGACCGGACCAACGTGTTCAACCGGGAACCGATGTCGCCACCGGTTCGGCTAACCAATTAAAGCCATCCGAAAATAAACCAGAGAGGACCCGTTGAAACCGATACAAACTGGTGAATCAGATCTCATCGAGATCTATTTCTGCGGTTAATCGTCACAGGGTACCCGCCGCTAAAACGCGCGAGTACCTTGCTATATACTACTATATGAAAAGGAAAAACCAAATTGTGAAAAGTAAAAAGTTGAAATTAAAAGTGGAAATGTTGAAAACATATATTTCAAAAGGAAACTATTAATACACATCGAAAACCGGGTTAACCAGGGACGCTTCAAACCCGGCGGGTTGACCCGATTTAAATCGACTTATTTTTTTGACCAGAACGGTTCAACCGGTTGAACCACCCAGGTCGAACCAGGTTTCAAATTTGACAAAATTATATGAGAAATGATGAAGTAGTTGTGGAACCCGTGACAAATTTGGAAAAATGATAGACCAAGTAATTGTAGTTTTTTGTTGTTTATTTTGCTTTGACACATATACGTTGTCGTTTGTATAATGTTATTTTAAAAAATGTTGGTCTTGCACCACTTAAGGACTAGCATATATGAATCGTCTTTTAAAGTTAATATATATTGTATAGCCCTTTGTCCGGTATATCAATAATGTTATGTAGTTTATTAGAATCACAAAATTAAATAGATTGTTATCTTTAGCGATAATTATTTGTACCCCAAACAAATAGCTTTGAACAATGCTTAAATACCCATACAAATTGATTGTACAAGATAATTTTATTATGGTGATATTAAATTTGTAAGGTTACAAGTTTAAAAGCCATACACCAAATAACAACCGCTACACATGTAAAAAAAATAGTTATCATTGCCTAAATTACTAACAAACAAAAAAAGACGGTCACACACGTTGAATATACCTCTAAACTACAATATAATATTGCCAACTACATAATACCATTGCTTTTTGTAATGCTTGAATCTATTAGTATTACTAAAATCTTAATAACTTAAAAGTTAAAACAATCCTATTAGAAATATACTCACACACTTAGATTGACTCCACATAATTTTCTTGAAAACTGTATATTTCTGCTGCTATGCAACTACACATCAAAATTATAATTATTCGAAAATGATTCTCTGACGCTACAAATATAGTTTGTTAAAAGAAACTTATGGGTTGTCGGAATTTTGCAGAAAACTAGACATCGCTGTCGCTAGGCGTGGGTACTCGTCTAGTAAGATTAAATGCAAACACACTTGATTTGAATAATTTGTTTAAATCTTCCGGTGATGAACAAGAGGAAAGCCAATGTGGATAAGAACACATTAGGTGATACTATTGGCATACGAGATAAAACAAAAGACAGATACTATGATATTACCAGTTCCGTGATATTACCAAGCACCATAACCAAAAATAATTAAAATCCAAAATTAAAACCATAATTAAAAAAAAAAAAAAAATTATCTTTTAATAAATATAAATACATTATCAAAAACAATTGAAAAAAGCACGCGGTGTTCCATCATATTCAAAATCAACATAAGGAGCATAATAATCAAAATCAGCATAAGGATCGTCATTGTAACCTTCCCAATCACGACCTCCGAAACTGCGATATCCTCCTCGCCCCCTGCCCCTAGTGAAATCATGCAGTGCATCCCAACGCCCGTCAGTATACTCTCCTGGTCCATAACCATTTCCTGTAATTATATTCATATATAAATCAGAAGTGATAACATAAAATAACATAGAAACCACAAACCATGACACATAATGAAAACATATAATAATATCGTAAAATAAGATCATACCAGGCATGGCTCTGGATCTTCTCCTTCCTCTCCCCCTTCCACCACGTCCCCTCCCCCTTGGGGTTGGTGATCCCTCTGCATAAACAAGAATGTTAAAATAGATGTATCAAATATTATCAAATATAGATGTCTGGAGTAAAGGAATGACATACCTCCGTCATAATCGAATTCAGTTGACGCCTTCACTTGGTCAGCTGGCAATGGGGGCTGATGCCTAAAACCATTTCATAGCAAGTGAGATTGAAAAATAACTAAAAGATTATAGATAGTTAAAATACATAGAAACAATGGACATTTGCAGCTATTCATATTCAACATACGACTAGAGCCTTTTGCATGCGTTGCAAGTAGAAAGATGCATGATATTATCAATACACTATGGGAGAAACTTTCTGAATGTACTCTTACATTGGCTGAATCTCAAGGCCACGTACAATAAGTCCTGACATTGTTCCTTCATAAGTTATGAGTTTCAAATGCATAGGAATACGATCATTTCTAAGCCCAGAAGATGAGTTAAACTTCCACACCCGAACCTCCATCCATCCATCTTCTCTCCTTTTTGGTACCCAATAAGTGTCATGAGAATTCCATTGGTCCATGGGTCTAAAACAAACAAGTCGAATCTCTTTGATCCGCTGTAGTACATTCTGAAGTCTCACTGGGCAATGCAAACCGTGACATTTTTCTGAAAGCTTGAATACAAGGTAACACATGTAATTTGTATCTGGTGTTAACATTCGACTTTCAATCTTGCACTTTATACCAAATACTTGTTGCGGTAGAAGCTCAATCCCCTCTTGAAATCTGCACGTGCATATCATGTGATTAGGTACTTAACTAAGACCATGTAAATATGTCTAAGATTTCGAAGGCCAAATCTGAGAGGTGAAACTTGTTTAGATGACCAATCAGTGCGGCATTGATATTTGCTACTTTGTTAAGGTAGTACACAAGATCGTAATAATGAAGCTTCCTTTACATATATAATAGGTCATGTATAAGAGATGACATAATAATGAAGCAAACCTCCACTCAGCAGAGGGGTTCAAATGAAAAGGCTTCACTTTAGAAGAGTCGTGTAAAACATCCATTGCTGAAAGCTTGACATGTTTCCTTTCGTTCACTTCATTGAATGGGAACAACTGTCGCCAAAAAAGTTGAAAGAAGTTGTCACCTAAACCATAAGGCGTATATGCCAATTCTTCAAAGATTAAAAGTATCGAATAAGAAAAAGACCTTTCCACCCTCGTGATCATTTTCAGATCCACTGTCACTGTCGGTTGGCAATTGTTTTTGGACATCCATGATTTCCTATATATCTTCGTGATTCACCTATTTAGAAATTGTAAGACCATGTGTCAAAAGTAGTACTATATATATTAAAAGAAATTGTCACTCGTGAGTGCTTTGAGATATAAGTGTATAGAATGAATACAAAAGAATATCCACAAACTTACATTATCGATGGATTGAAACTCAATGCCTTCCACATAAATGGCATTACCACAATAAGTCTGTGAAAAGCTCTCAAGTAGAATCTCAAAAGTTTTATTTTCCTTGTAATTCAAAAAACGGCACAACTCAATCTTCAGCCAATCCTCATCACTTGATATGGCGAAATATGCATGGAATGTTTGACTTCCGATTTTGTATGTTAGGTTTACGTACGGAGATTTTTCTGAACACCGGTACATGTACCTTCGTGAATCACAAAATTTGAAGATCAAATGAACCACATAGTTGACATCCGTAGATAAAAATGGAATTCTCATCTTGACGTGAATGTTTGGATCGCAACTGTTTAAGTACACCTTTGCTACTTTTCGGAACCTGCACGTAGTATTTAATATTTGCTTCAGCTTTTCTTTGAGTCTTTGCGTCCTAACATTATGCAAATAGTGGCTTGCACAACAGCGTTGGAGACCTTTGGAGTCGACCCAAGTCGTCACCAAAGGCCCAAAATGTCATCGCTAAAGGCTTTTGATAGGACATGTGGTCACCAAAACATCGTTGTTGTAGGCTCGTCGCTAAAAGTTTTGAAGACCAAAGTCAAAGGCCTTTAGCGACGAAATGTGGAACCCACAAATATTTACATTGTTATTTACAAGTCATTATTCTTTACACAGTTCATCATATTATATATATATATATATATATATATATATATATATATATATATACACACACACCAACATGCATGCAGGGAAACTTATATTCAAATGCTGTGTTTTAATTAATACTCTGTAGTAGCTTGTAAATGTTGATACTCAGACACTGAATCCATCATTCATGATGCATGTTCACATTTCAGCTTAAAAGTAGGTTTCAACCAATGTTTAACATACATAGAAAACGATGTTCTCACTTCTTAAATTTACGGAAGAAGCTTAATATATATCATTTGAAAAAAAAAAAAAAAAAAAAAAAAAAAAAAAAAGACTATGTTAATTAATGGCCATCCCAGGCAACCCAAATTAATTGGTGGCACTCTTCAGGCAACCCAAATTAATGGCCATCCCAAAACTTACTATAAACCTTGTTACATTTAAATAAAAAATGTTAAGTAAATTAAAAAGAAAAAAAGAAAGAGAAAGAACCTTGATTCTGGAATTTGTCGCAATTTAACTGTCTTATTTTTGTATGAAAACTTTGCTGCTGATGTCAAGTAATTTCTTTCTCCATTACTCCCGAGTGAAAAATACTGTTGTGTACAAAACAAGCAAATAAAAATTAAATTGCATCTTGTGAGAGTGTAGTTTATAATTTACTAGACGATACCCGCAAAAGCGACATTGTATAGCGGCAAATAATTATACTCATGAAATCGTGATTTTGGTTAGACCATTGATGCAAATCGCGATTTTTGAAATACAAAGCTTGTGTGTTTTTCTAAGATTATAGTGATTATATAGTAACTTTTTTTTTTTTTTTTTTTTTTTTTTTTTTGGAAACTATTAAGTTAAAAATCTATATGCCATATAAAAGATAAAAGATTAATTGTTTGAATTTGAATTTCGTGGGATACATAGCTGTCATATATAAGTTTCATTAAGTTTTAAGTTTAATTCAATATGTCATGCATCCTTTATAAGTAGTAAAGATTATTAAAAGATTAATTGTTTGAATTTGTATTTAGTGGGATACATTGCATCCTTTATAAGTAGTAAGATTATTAAAAAAACTATTCAGAAAATAACACAAATTACCAGATAACCATTAAAAAAAATTGTTTGAGAGTATATTAGTTTAATTAGCATTCATGGCACATAGTTTATTTGATTTCCAAGCCTTCTTAAATTCTAGAGATGAGGATTCTTCGTGAATAATAAGTTACTTACAAGGAAAAGTTTTGTGAAAACATACAAAAAGCACAAACCAAATGATGTATGGGATAAAACATGTTTCTAAGTGTAAAGCATGCAAAATGCACAAAACAAATGAGGTGCAAGAAACAAACAATTACCACTTCCCTATCTCGAAGGTGAAATCCTTCACATAGCGTGTCGTAGATGTCCATTGAGAAATGGCGTATTTCTTCGTAGCCTCTTCGTAGTTTGGGTTTCCATGTTCTATAATCCTCCTATATTTAAATTGAAAAAAGGAAGTTAAAAAGAGCAGTTATTGATCATTTAAAGACATAAAAATTACATTACCTCAGCCACGGTCTCATACTTATCGCTAAGTCCTTCAAGTGCAAACGTAAGGATGTCATCAATACTTATGGGACACCCGAGGCTTGTCAATATAGTGACAATGGATTCGATCTTATGAAAGTAAGCATCAATGGTCAAGTCCCCAAGTTTTAGCAAGTGCAATTCTGCCTTCAAGGCAATCGTGTGAGTCCTTTTGTTGTCATGAAAGATCATTGCAATGTGGTCCCATGCTTCTTTAGCGGTTTGAAGATCGGCTACTAGGAGGCGTTCTTGAAGGGTGTCAGATAGAGTCATGAATATCCATGATAAAATAATGGAATCCATCTTCATCCATTCTGGAGAAAGGGCGCTAGATGATTCACCAGATTCATCTATAATATGGGGTAGAACCTCAAAACCTTTACAAAGTTTTTTAAAGAAATAGACCCAAGACGAGTAATTAAGCGTATCAACATCTAACTTAACGGGAACACGTGAAGTAAGGTTATTAAGGGTTAGTAATTTATCTGAAAGTGAGATAGCAGGAGGGTTTGGAGAACCGGTCATGATTAATTGTTTATGACGAAAAAAATAAAATAAAAATTGTTTAGGGTTTAACTTAAGTGATTTTGAATCGGCAGTAGAGAAGAAACAAGAGGTTAGAGTTTGTTAAGTTAGAAACGATTTTATATATATAATTTATAAAGAGTATTCTTGAAACGGGCTTAGGCCCACTAAGTAATATGTCGGCTAACACTGGGGATGTTTGGTAGGAGTGAATGGAAAGCTAAGAATGGGAATTAGGGGGCATTCATGTGTTTGTGCACAATTGAGAATGAAAACTCGGAAACAATTTTGATTCTCATTCCACCTTATTCATTCTTTAAAAAAAGTGGAGAAAGGTGAGAATGGCAATGTTTATTCTTGGTGGGAATGGGAAGGTGGACAACAAAAACGTGAAGTATAAGATCTAAAGTCACGTGCATTGCACATTTTCTATTTATTTCAAGATAAGTCTAGAACCCTAGCCCCAATTTGCTCTCTAGCAATAACAAAGTTCAATTGCTTTCATTCACCCCTACGTCATTTTTCAACTTCATTTGACATTAACCCTACTAACACAGACCCACTTTGGTTTAGTAAATTATATGTTTTCTTAATTTTTTGATAGTACCTCGAAATTGAAATCACCTTTATGTTACAAGATTCATACTTTGGATTGTAATGGGTTTCTATTTGAGTTGAAACCTATAATACTTAATAGTATCATGACGAAATATGTCATGCCTTTGAACGTATGATTTTGAAAGTTCTATGGTCCCTCATGGCACAAACTTAGATTTGGGAAATACGATGATAACCATGCCCAAGACATAAGTAAAAGTTTTGGTATACTGGATTGTTAATCCAAGCAATATTGCAGGTAATTTTAAGATTTTTAAATAGTAAAATGGATAATGATTTTCAAAGAAGTAATCTTTGGTCTATGAGTCGACGAATTCACGATGATTTGTATTTTAATTGTTGAAGAGTATGATTCAGATTGTTTTATATATTCCCATTTCACTGTATAAGATAACCAAACAGAAACATCATTTTTCTTACGTCGATTCTAAAATGGTACCAAACGGTGGAATCATTCTTCTTTCTTGAACGTCATTCACTTTCTTCGCGATTCCATTCTCTATCCCAATTCCATTCTTTTTGATTCATTCATACCAAACACCCCCTACTGAGGGATCCTCTTTCCACGCCAATCTCCCGCACAATATCTCCATTAATACCACACCCAATGAAGATGTAACCACTTTCTTTGTAATCTCTGCCAATGTACTCAAATGAGTCAGAAGCATAAGTTTCCTCCAATTCCGATGTCACTTCTTTCAATTCACTCTCCCATAATCCCACGATTCCTTTGCTCCTTGCAACAACTCCAAATTACAAAGTTTAGCCTTCACCATCTATTGAATGCTACCACTTTTGATGTTTCTATGCATCATATTCTCACCTGATATACCACCCATGTTGATGCATAATCTGGCGGGCAGGATTCGACGACTCTCCTTGGCCGTTAGTCGTCTTCTCGAGCCCTAGTAGACTGTCAACAAAGAGAACCCGTTAGGAGTGGACCGAGGCAGAGCCGGGGTCCACCTCCGACGGTCAAGTTAATGTCGGTGATGTAGCCAATATATCTTAGGGTTAGAGATAACCTATCATGTATATATAGGCATGGATTAGGGTTTAGGTGTAGAGTGGGCGATCACCGGGCTGACCCATTCTGGCCGGTCCGGACCATCGTCCACAAAGCCCCCAAGTCTAGTATGAGATAGCGCATGGCTATGTTATGCTAGACTTAAGTTCGATGGCAGCGTGGGTGAAAGTGGAACCCGCATGCTGCATCCCGGTAAGGGCGTACCTTTTGTACGATGGCGACACAACATGGTGCGACGGAAGGCGTGTACATATCAGGCTGCTACCGTCTTGCGACAAAGATGTCGACGGCGAGACGTGCTTCACATAGCATAAGTGTCTGTGCGCGACAAAGATGTCTGACGAAGACGTGCTTCACAAGATAAGTGTCTTGTTGTCTTGGCATAAAGAGGTGCAACGAAGGCGTCTTCTGCGCATAGGTGCGCTAAAGATGTCGACGACGTGCTTCTGCAACAGACGCATCTTCACAACCGACGGAGGGCGACTCCCTACGGCAAGTTAGTGTGAATATTTAAATTGTCTTCATCTGCTTCCAAATACACTGCGTCAAAACAAGTGGTAACGTATACCACGGTAGCCCCCAAGTTTGATGGTGCTACTCGTGTAGGAGCATTAAACTTATTTAATCTGCGAAAACACTCAATGCAAAGATTAAAAGTATATGCCGCGAATCGCAACATATAAAACCTAATAAAATTAAGCAATATATAGCACATAGCATAAAAATATATATAGCACATAGCTTATAAGAAAATTGGCGGTCGCGCACCCGTTGTGGGATGCGTGCAAGGCGAAATAATTAATGTGTGTTTTTTTTTTTTTTTTTTTTAACGGATGGACGTACCATGACCGCGACGAATAGACACGAGATGGATTTATCTTAACCGCATAGACTCGAGCGTTTACGGATGATCGCAGATGTTTATACCACGGCCTTTGGTCGGTCGCATCATGGCGATTGACTAGCATCGTGGTATTCGCGCGTCTGCGTTCTCTGCGAAGATGTCTGAATGCACGGTCTTGCGCGGGTAGATTTATCGCGACTGCGCTATTTGAGCGCAAACAAGCATATCAACCGTAAAAACAGTATCTGCGCGAATTTATCGCGGCTAAAAGATAAAATAGCTCCGATCGTGTGGGCTTTTCTTAGATCCGATCGTGCGGATTAAAAGATAAAATAGATCCGATCGTGCGGATGTTTTAAAATAGGTCCGATCGTGCGGACTTTTTATCATGTTTTAGCATTTAGCCAAATCAAAGAATATATTAAATCTCAATACTCAATTAAAGAATAATATTTAAAGTAAAGATACGCTGTAACAAATCATATTGTAAATTGCAGCACTTATCATGTTACCACTTATCGTGAGAACACGGATGATTTAAAATAAATAATATCTTAATATTAAATGTTACCGACTTGATGAGAAAGCTAGTTGTACGAGCTTTATGCTTTTCGGTAATATGAGAACACGAAACTTGTGTATTCGTGTCCCACGGATGGCGCCAACTTGTTGATGCATAATCTGGCGCGGGCAGGATTCGACGACTCTCCTTGGCCGTTAGTCGTCTTCTCGAGCCCTAGTAGACCTGTCAACAAAGAGAACCCGTTAGGAGTGGACCCGAGGCCGTAGCCGGGGTCCACCTCCGACGGTCAAGTTAATGTCGGTGATGTAGCCAATATATCTTAGGGTTAGAGATAACTTGTCATGTATATATAGGCATGGATTAGAGTTTAGGTGTAGAGTGGGCCGCTGATGCCGGGCCTGACCCATTCCTGACCCAGTCCGGACCATACGTCCACAACCCACATGAAGAAATTTCAAAAAGTGTAGCAATATCGATGCATGTTTTGAGGCTTTTCAACCATGCAAGACTGGTATCTTTGAGATGCTCACTCAGTCTTCCATTGTAAGCATGCTCGTAAATATTAATGATGATTTTTTCATTCAGTTTCTCACAATAGCCTGCAACACGAATGATATTCTCTTGCTCATACTCAAAAAGAGTTCAGACTCTACTATAAATTAGTTACTTCCTTCACGGAACTTGGGATCAAACCACTTTACAACGGTGGTAAGTCCATTAGCATGTGGAATATCTCCTTTATATTGCTTCCAGTATTTTCCTTCTCAAATGAATTTAGTATCACTAAAGTTTTGTGTCCCTAGTTTAATGTCTTCAAGTGCTTTTCGTAGCGTTCCCGTAAATCATGAGACTTTGAATCAACTTCATATTTCTATCTTAAGCAAACCGGAAATTGGGTGAATTTGGGCAGTTTTTCTACTTTTTCTTGTGCTTGGATGTGATTTAGTATCATAAGAAAAATGAAAGGGGTGGAAGGTATAGACCACTACTACACAAACTGATTTTTCCCACAAACATTTTCCCACAGAAACAAAATTGTGTGAAATTTCACACGGGATACCAACAAATTACACATCAAATTGTTGACCAAATTTCGGTGGGAAATATGTAGTAAATTTCCAACGGATTTCTCACTCTTTACACACTAAATTGTTGACCAAGTTTTTGTGGGAAATTCATCGCAAATTTCCCACAGATTTGCGACCATATTCACATTGTTTGTGTTTATTAGACATCCGTGGGAAACTTGTGGCACATTTCACACATATTAGTCACGGCCAAAAGTACGTGGCAAATTTTAGTTCAATTACTCACGAATTTCACACGGTATAAAGTTTTTGTGGGAAATTCGTCGCAAATTTCCCACAGATTTGCGACCATATTCACACTATTTGTGTTTATTAGACGTCCGTGAGAAACTTGTGGCACATTTCACACATATTAGCCACGGCCAAAAGTATGTGGCAAATTTTAGCTCCATTACTCACGTATTTCACATGACCTTTTTTTATAAAGTAACTATTTAACCGGTCTGTGGGAAATCAGTGGGTCACTAGCCACGTATTTCTCACAAAACGTTGTTTTTGTGTTTGTCATTGGAAATATCTACATGAAAAACCATTGTATATATGTGGACATCTACATATATATGTTTTTGTTTGTTTATGACCTTCATTGTATCTATAGATGTTTTGTATCTAGGTATATCGATGTATATATGCGTGAGCGTTTAATAATATATCAAAAAGTAAAAGAAAGCGATTATGTCGTGGGAAATATGTGTATTTTCCCACGATTACCTAATTTAATATATTAGTGGGAAATACATGTGTAAATACCCATGATTTCCAGAAAATATCGTTTTTGCATTTTGTCTACTTACACATTCTCACATCATTTGATATGTTTTCATATGTGTTTGTAGTTTCATATTATATGTGTTTGTCAATTAATGTAACTATTAATGTCAGTATCACAAGTGTATGTGAAGGTTTAGGAATAACCTTTTTGTGTAACAAACCATTATATGTGTGTGGATATCTACACATATATGTTATGTACGCTTGTTTATGACCTTCATTATATCTATAGATGTTTTGTATCTAGGTATATCGATGTGTATATGCGTGAACGTGTAACAATATATCAAAAAAGTAAAAGAAAACGATTATGTCCGTGGGAAATATGTGTGTATTTTCCCATAGATTACCTACCATTTAATAAGTCCGTGGGAAATATGTGAGTAAATACCCACGGATTTCCCACAGAAAATAGTGTTTTTGTATTTTGTCTACTTACACATTCTCACATTATTTAATATGTCTTCATATGTGTTTGTAATTTCATATTATATGTGTTTGTCAATTAATGTAACTATTTATGTCAGTATCACAAGTGTATGTGTAGGTTTAGAAATAACCTTTTTGTGTAACAAACTATTATATGTGTGTGGATATCTACACGTATATGTTTTGTATGCTTGTTTATGACATTCATTGTATCTATAGATGGTTTGTATCCATGTATATCGATGTGTATATGCATGAACGTGTAACTATATCAAAAAAGTAAAAGAAAACGATTATGTCCGTGGAAAATATGCGGGTACTTTCCAACAGATTACCTACCAATTTAATTAATCTGTGGAAAATATGTGTGTAAATACCTACGAATTTCCCACATAAAATATCATTCTTGTATTTTTCCTACTTACACATTCCCACATTACTTAGTATGTCTTGTATGTGTTTATAGCTTCATATTATATGTGTTTTGCTATTAATCGAACTATTTTTGCTAGTACCACAAGTAGGGCTGAGCACCAAAGGTTCAAAACCGAACCGGACCGAGAAACCGAGCGAAACGACAAAAACCGAACCGGGCCGATAGCCCGTCCCGTCACAAAGCTAGATGTCGAGTGTAGGATCGTTTCTATGGTTGATATGGTGAATCAGGAGGTCTAGAAAAATGGAAGAACGCCATCTTCAAGTCAGAGAGAGAAAGTAGAGAGAGAAGGGAAATACTATGTAGGTCTAGAAAGATGTAGGATCGTTACTTGCCCATACGATATATAACATTTACGATATATAATATTTAATTATAGAACTAAATGTCTTCATATTGAGCACTAATGGAAAATGCGGACCCAAAAAAATCATGAAGCCCGATCCATTCAAGGATTTAAACACGGATCAGATTTATAATAACATTTGATTGTTTCATGTTGCCCTAAACCTAAAAAAACGTACACAATATCATCCGCCCCCACCACTGCTACGTTCTCTCTCTCAAGCAGTCAACAACACACAAAGTTGGTAAAAAGCCCCGATGTACACACACTACTTCTCCTTCTTCGGTCTTAAGCACAAATCCCTTCGTAATCCAGTCACGGAAGATGAAATAGCAACTTCTCCCTCCTGATGGTTGCGAGCTATCGGAATCATCATAATGTTGCGTACATACCATATTACCTTTTTTCTTGATGCAATATTAAAGCCTTAGCTTGATCAAAATTCCGTTAGAATATGTCTCAAAAATACTCTCAATACGTCTCTCAAACCAACCTTAAATCGAACCTCTTTTAAATTCACCGGCTAATAGTAATGACCACATGTGGAGAAAACCCGATACGACTAACTTGAAAAGGAAGTAAACATCCCAACTTTGTGACTTACTGCTTGTTCTAAATTTTTGAACAATCCACAACGTCGTGTGACACTGAGCACTACAACGTAACTTCTTAAAGTGATGGTTATATACTGTGAGCACTACAACGTAACTCCTTACATCATTATGTAATTCGGGTTATTCGGTTCGGTTTTCGGTTATAGGGGTTCGGTTTTCGGTTATTCGGTTCGGTTGAATGTAATTTAATTTCGGTTCGGTTCGGTTTTCGGTTATACCCATAAAAAAAATTAACCGAACTAACCGAACCGAATAAACCGAATAACCCGATAACCGAACCGATGAACACCCCTAGTTCAGCCCACATATGATATTTAATCAACAGCCCAAGTCTAACTTTTTAAATCAGCCATAGTCGAATGTATGAAGCCCAAAACCAGAACTAATGCGTAGCCCATGTATGATCCAACACAGGATATATCAACCGGATATATAACTTCACACCATTCACAACCATTTCTAACCTAACCCTAAAAAAACTCTTCACACAAACAAACCGCCCCCTCCTTACGTTTTTCTCTCACCAAACAGATCAGGAAAAAAAAAAAAAAAACGCTTCATATCAATCTTACACTCATCTCAGTCATCAACCACACACCATAATCAACTCCGATTCACAAACACCACACCTTTTCGTTCTATCTTTATAATTCAATCGAGCACAAACGAGTCTTCAAGATCATTTTCAAAATGGTCTCGGGTAGGTATTGTGATTTTTATGTTTTGAGATAGATTGTACGAGCCAAAGAAAACAAATAACATAATTGTTACATTGTTTCACTTTACATGCTCGGAAATGAAAAGAAGTTGAAGCTTCTTAAATTTACAGATCCGTGATGATGTGGTTCCACGAAAAAAAATCTTGGAAAGATAAAACCGTGAACCTTCTGAGATCTATTTGTCATTTATGTTTCGAGTTTAGGATATGAATGAGAGTTGGGGAGTGATTTATGTTTTGAAATTTATTCGTGGTTTGGACCTTGAATGGTTTGATGTTATTTGAAACACATGTTTTGATTTTTATTTTAAGTGTTAGATTTAAATAGCTCTAATTTTATGTATCATTAGGTTCTTTTATTTTGGTTACAAGCAATAATTTTGTTTTGTATCTTTGTGAACACAGGTGGGAGAGCTACTTATGGCTAAGATGGGAGAAATATAAAGATCATATAAGAGGCAACAAAAACAGGGTTGTGGCTAAAAGATAGAAATAGATTATTTTAGTAGTAGTTTAAGGTCAAAATTGATGAATTGAATATATTTGTAAATTTATATGTGTTTTGATGGAATGTTTTTGGTGATCTATTAATGGTTTTTATTGTTTTAGATATTAGTTTTTTGTATTTACCGGTTCAAAAATTCTATTATAATACACATATCACGGAATTTAGCCACGTGTTTTTCACGGATTAATCACAAAATTCTCACATAATTTTTTGGTGAAAATATATTTTTTGTGGGAAATTTGTGATAAAATCATAAGAAATTGTAGTGTGAAAATCGTTGAAAAACTGTGGCAAAAAAAACACGGATATGAGTAAATTCTAGTGTGAAAATCGTTGGAAAATTGTGACAAAAAAACCACGGATATGAATGTAAAATGGCTACTAAAAATTGTGGGAAATTTTGTGAGAAATCTGTGTGAAAAATTGTTGTGTGAAAACCGTTGAAAAATTGTGGCAAAAAAACCACGGATATGTGTAGAAAATGTCTACTAAAAGCGTGGGAAATTTCGTGAGAAATCTTTGGGAAATTAAACCCACGGATTATCCACAATGATATTCGTGGAAATAAGTCAACGCCCGTGGGAAAATTAGTGGGAAAATATTTACCCACGGGGTTTTTTCACACGGAATAATTTCGTGTGAAATCTGTGGAAAAGAGTCTTTTTCCATGGGATTTCCCACGGATTTTACCGTGGGAAAAACCTGTTTGTGTAGTAGTGGACATCTGACAAGGAACTTGGATGAAGATGATACTGTACTTCCAATTTATTTGCGTATTGCTTTTCTTTCTTTCGGATTCCTTTTCTTATGATAATTATTAAAGGGCTAATGGCATCGTAATGTATCATACTTATCACTCGCACATTTTATATGCATCAAATGATTTTTTTTGCTATTCTTTGTATTAAACCTGATTTTATTGTATTTTTTGTGTACTTTGCTTTTTATTTTTTCTACATATGTATCATATTTGTCATAAAGTACACAAAAAATACAATAAAATCAAGTTTAGTACATATAATAGCAAAAAAAATTGTTCGATACATATAAAAAGTGTAAGTGACAAGTATGATACATTATTGCGCCTTTAGCCCATTATTAAACAGTCGTTAAATTGTCTCATTTTATAATGTATTTTATTGAACGCCAAACTAAAGATGATAGTGGTTTCTATTAGTGAATAGGTTATGGTTTGGTTTAGTTGGTCCAAAGCACGGTACGTCGGTTTAGGGTCCATTGTGGTTAAGTTCATGGTACCTTTCTAATATATAGTTTTGGTTATTAGCCTGATGGGAAATTTTAATGTCTAACATGATATTAAAACGGGTCTGATTCTCTTACGTTGATCCACCACACCTTCAAACCCTCGCTACTAGAAAGTTGACTTTCACCGACGGATAAGCATCCGATCTTTGTGGTCCGATGAGGAATCCCTTGCTTGGAGAGCCAAGGAAATTCTCGACCTAGTACACACCGATCTTTGTAGTCCGATGAGGAATCCCTCTCATGGTAATAATTTCTATTATTGATGATTTTAGTAGAATGCCATGGGTTTATTTCATGAAAGGAAAATCTTAAGTTTTTGGAATTTTCAAAAAGTTTAAAAATTTTGTCGAAAAACAAACGGGGAGTTTTATCAAAATTTTAAGAAATGATCAAGGAAAGTATTACAACTCAAAAGAGTTCGACAAGTTTTGTGAGGATGAAGGCATGCACAGACAGCTCACAACTCGATATACATCTGACCAAAATGGTGTAGTCGAGAGAAAGAATCGGACCGTTGTAGAAATGGCGAAATCAGTGAAGCACGAGAAAGGTTTACCAAAATTTTTTTGGGCAGAAGTAGTTTACACGGCAATATATTCGTTGAATAGAAGTCCAATAAAAGCCCTCGATAACAAGACTCCACTTGAGCGTGGAATGGAAGAAAACCTTCGGTAAGACATCTTAAAGTTTTTGCGTGCGTTTGCTATTCTCAAATACCAAAGCAAAAAAAATATAAATTATACGAGACAAGTGAAAAGGGTATTTTTATTGGCTATAGTAGCAAGTCAAAAGCTTATAGATTGCATAGTCTAAAAACAAAAAATGTAAAAATTAGTTGAGATGTAAATTTTGATGAAAATTCTCCCTGGAATTGGGAGGAAGAAAAAAAGGAAGGAAAAAGTTTCCCACTAACAATATGCTGGATGAAGAACATATGGAAAGTAATGAAAATCGAACATCACATGATGAAGTACCCAACGAAGAACTTGATGAAGAATCTCAAAGGCCACCACCAAGAAAATTTTGTTCGTTGACAGTAATATATAATGCTAATTTTTGTCATGTAGAACCATAAGGTTTTAAAAAAGAAATTAGAGAATAATCGTGGAAGAAAGCGGTGGAGGACGAAATTGAAGTTATCGAAAGAACAATGCATGAGAGCTTACAGACAGACCTTTAGAAAAAGACGTTATCGTTGTCAAATGGGTTTACAAAGTCAAGTACAATGCAGATGGTTTCGTTCAAAGGAACAAGGTAAGACTAGTCGCAAAAGGTTACTCACAACAACCTGGAATTGACTACGATGAGACATTTGCTCCAGTTGCTTGAATGGACACAGTCCGAGCAATCATCTCATTAGCAGGCCAGAAAGGTTGGTTACTATACCAACTCGATGTCAAGTTAGCATTTCTCAATGGATAACTTAAAGAACAAGTTTATTTAAACCAACCTCAAGGATTCGAGGTTGAAGGAAAAGAAGAAAAAGTTTACAAGTTGAAGAAAGCTCATTACGGACTCAAGCAAGCACCGCGAGCGTGATATAGCCAGATCGATGGTTATTTTAAAGAAAAAGGTTTTGATCAAAGCTCGAGCGAGCCAATTTTGTATGTTAAAATCAAGGTACAAATGATATTTTAATTGTAGCGCTCTATGTTGATGATCTTGTGTTCACAGGAAATAACTAGAAAGTGATAGAAGATTTCAAGAATGAGATTATGCAAAAACATGAGATGAGTGATTTAGGACTTCTAAATCGTTTTCTCGGAATGGAAATATATCAAGACGCTGGCGGCGTTTTTATTTTTCAAGAAAAGTATGTTGCGAAGATCTTGAAGAATTTTGACATGTCGGAATGCAATCGAAGGACACTCCTTTGGTTGTCAATGAAAAGCTCATGAAAGAAGACGGTTCAAGTAAAGTGGATGCTACACTTTACCAAAGTTTGGTGGGGAAATTGTTATACCTCACAGCAACAAGACCAGACATCATGTTTGCCACAAGTTTACTCTCAAGGTTCATGTACAATCCTAGTCAGATTTACATGGGAGTTGGTAAAAGAATTTTAAAATATTTGTTGGGCACGAAAGATTTTGGAATCAAGTTCGAAAAAAATGCAGATATAAATTTTCATGGTTTTTGTGACAGTGATTGGGGAGGATGTACAGATGACATGAAAAGTACACCTGGATATATTTTTTCACTTGGTTCAGGTGTGTTTTGTTGGTGTTCGAAGAAGCAATAAACAATAGCACAATCATCATCAGAGGCAGAGTACATAGCAGCAGTTCTAGCCACATCACAAGAAATTTGGATACAAAGAATTTTTGAAGACATTGGAGAAAAAAAATTGAAGCCTACAACAATATGTCAGCAATAGCAATCGCAAAGAATCTGGTTCATCATAGCCACACAAAGCATATCTCTTTGAAACATCATTTTATCATAGAAGCAATTGAAGATAGAGAGGTGCAACTCGAATTTTGTGGAACAAATGATCATCTAGCAGACATTTTTACAAAAGCACTTCCACGAGAAAAGTTTTAGGAGCTCAAAAGAAAGTTGGGAGTTCAGCCAAAACACATTACGGGGTGAATGTGAACTAATGTGTTTTGCACACAATAAATAAAAAGAAAGGAAAAGAGACAAGCCTCACTATGCAAACATGATAAATGAATAGTTTGAATAGTTTTAGACATGTTTTTATTACCAAAAAAATATGTAATTTTCTTTCTAAATATTAGTCAGCTAGACATGTGATGAATGTATGTGGTAGTACCGGTAGAAATCTCATGCTATCTTTGAATGAGAGTTTTCATATTGTATAGTGGTCATGCAAATTTGGCTATATAAGCTAGTATCTTTGTAATAGAAATGTACCAGTTAGCTACCAAAAGAAAAACAAAGTTTTATGAAGTGTTTTAATAAAGAATTTTTTGAGTGATCTAATATTTTGTCGAAGATATTTTGTGAGCAATATTTTTGTGAGAGTAACATCTCATATATCCTAACAGTTATCGCCTTGACGTGGATTTTATTTGTACCTTATTGTTAAATTTGATACTTCAAAGTCTATATTAGAAAGTATTTATACTTTCATTTGTTACATTCTATCGTTGTATATTCGAGTCGGTTGCTATGCAAAAAAGTAATTTCTCTCTTTTCCTACTTGGTTATTGAAGAAGTGGATGTTAAGATATTCTCAAAAATTTGGTCTTCTTTTGTTAGGAATTAGAAAATCCAGTAGTTAAAGAGTCGGTCACCTCAAGCATTTGTATTCATTAGAAAGCTCATAGTCGTAGTCATTTAATGTTAGTAAGTAGTTTGTTAAGTAACACCGTGGAAGACGAACGGTTCTTTACCCACTGTATGCCTGATCCACAGCCCGAAGGAGGGCGTTTAAGCTTGTAACTATAAATACCCTTTGCCTTCTAAGGCAAAGGGTTGGAGCTTTTCATAATATCATTTTTCTTTGTCTCACTAAGTTCCGAATCTCTTCCAATTTCTCTCTCTAAACTACAAACTATATGCCTCATATTATTGTTTGATTATGTGTTTATGAAAACCAATATGTTACATTTGGTATCAGAGCCATGGTTTGATCACTCATCTTTCATGTTCTTGGATTTCTAGTGATTTTCATAAGGTTTTTGGGTTTGAATGAGTTTAGAGTAGTTTGCATCATTTGGATCATTTCTTGTGTTAAAGTTTAAATTTTGATAGTACTTTTGCGTTTAGAAACATTATAAGTGTTTAGGTTTTGGTTTGGAAGGCTTGAATCATCGTGGTTGGATTGTTTTTGGATTGAAAAGTGGTGTGTTGAATATTTCATGGATGCGATTTGAGTCTCGATAAGGAATTCCTCTATGCGATTTGTCCTAATTTCTATGCGATTTGTCACTTTTTGTGAAGCGATTTGTCTAGTATGCGATTTGTCTATTGAGACAAAATGACAAGAAAGGACAAAGTAGTGGAAGTAGTGGGTGTACTTGTGTACTATGCGATTTGTCAGTTTATGCGATTTGAGTGTTATACGATTTGTCTAGGGTGCGATTTGTTTGGGGTGCGATTTGTCTAGGGTGCGATTTGTCAAGTGTGCGATTTGTCTATTGAGACTTGTCGTTTCTTCGTGTTACGTTTTATGGTTTTCTCTTGATTCAGTAAAATCCCGTGAAAGAATCTATTTCCCGGTTTAATCATAGAGTAGTAAAATCCCGTGGAATCTGTAATCATGTCTACAATCACCTCTTCCGTTGCTGATGACGTTCAAGCCAGATCTCGATACTCGTCCTCCCATGCCGGATAGAACCGATTATGACTCTTGGGCTCAAAGAATCGATCGTATTGCTTAGGAAAGGAAAATGGGTTAACATACTTAAGTCAATTGATGAAGGACCATATCAAATTGAGACTACTAGGGATATCCTCGAAACCGGTGTTGATGGTTCGGTTGTATTGGGATTGGATAGACCAAAGATGTATGATGAGCTTGATGATAAGGAGAAAAGAGATATGATGCGGACATCGTAGCTTCAAACATTATACTTCAAGGTTTACCTAAGGATATCTACAAGTCGATCAATCACAACACTCAAGCTAAGGCGGATGGGATAATGTTAAGATGCTTCTCTCGGTTCGAATCGACAAAAGAAGACATGGAGTCTCGACTTTATGATGACTTTGAGAATTTTAAAATGAAACAAGGGAAAGTGTTATCGAATATTATGTAAGATTCCACAAGCTTGTGAATGATATGAGGAAAATCAAAATGACAATGCCAAATATCCACCTCAACTCAAAGTTTGTGAACTACATGAATCCCGAATGGCACAAATTTGTCACTTGTAGTCAAGTGAACAAAGGATTGAGGAAAACCAATTACGAGTAATTGTATGCTTATCTGCTCCAAATGAGAAGCATCTCTTGCATTTGAACGAATAGTCATGGAAAAGTTTGGTACCGATCGGTGATGCAAGTTCTTCAAATGATTTAACTGCATTCTTCACTAATGTAGGAATAACCACCAAAGCATCACAAGTCATACCTACTGGGGATGGTAATCACAAACTTATTCCAGATCCAAGCCATAAGCCTTCAGACTCATTCTTGGAACCATTTGCTCATCAAGTGGCTCTAATGGTTAAGCAAAACCTGAACTTTACCTCACCTACCAACAATCATCTCAGAACTGCTTCTAATCTTCACAATCATGCTACGGTTAAAGATGGAAGGGTAGTTGTGCAAAATGTGCAAGGAAGGCAGAATGCTTATCTTCCACATAATGAGCAAGGAAATGTTGGGGTTGGTGCTGGTTTTGGAAATACTGGTATAGGTGGAGGATATGTGAGTAATCAGAATCGTGGAAGGAACATGGCCCATGGACAAGGAAAGCCAATCAAGTGCTACAACTGTGGTGGAGAAGTCACATAGCAAGGAAATGTACTCTTCCAAAATGTCCACAAAATGCAGAGTACTTCAGGGACAAAATGCTACTAGTGCAAGCTCAAGATAGTGGAGTTGTGTTGAATGAAGAAGAATTCATCGTTCCTTGTCGAGGAAATGCCAAAACTTATGATGTTGATGTGGATGAACGACCAATGAAGGGTATGGGTCAAAACAATCCCAATGCATTTCAAGTTGTAGATCGTGATGCGTTTGACTCGATGTCGACGATGAACCAATCGCCTGCACCATCTTCATGGCTAGCATTTCACCAATGGTTTCTCCAAAGGTCTCTTCAAGACAACAGCCGGTTCATCCAAGGAATCGATCATATCAGAGGTATTAAAATTATATGATGAGATTGATGGGCAAAAGATTCACGACAAAGTACAATAAACTGAAATCATTGAATCAAATATTGAAAATACGGGTAATAGCAATGTTGTCCCATATGATCAATATGTGAAACAAGATGAAGGTGAAATTGTACCAAGTGATGCATCTTCTACAGTCAATGATGACCATATTTTTTATGAATACACTACATGTGCTCCTGATGATTCCATAACCTCTGAACTAAATGCCTTTAAAGAACAAGTTGCCATATATGAACAGCGTGCTAAATTTGAACTGACTACCCGTGAGCAGGAGATGGATAACCAAATACGTCATGCTTATTAGAAAAAGTAACTTTAGGGAAGAAATGTTAAAACAAGAGTTAACCTCCTTACAAAAAAAGCTCAATAAAACTGTTAAGCAAAATCAAGAACTTCAAGAAAATGTAAAAGTGCTTAAACATGAGTTTACTGCTAAGGAATCAAAACTTTTAAATGACTTTTCCAACCTAAAAACTTTGAAAACAAACTTTACTGATAACATCAAATTATCCTGAATATTAAGTGTCAATTTCCCCCGATAATGCTTGTAATTTATATCATTTATATGGATTTACGCTTGTTTTCCATTATATTCCACTTTCAGGTAAATTACGAGCATTGGAGCTAAAGAGACGCGGAATTGGAGAATTATCAAACATTTATCATAGTATGCTCACTTTGAAGAAGTTACGGCGTAACTCATCTCTCACATTACGCCGTAACTAAAGCGTAACTCAGAAAGCCAACTCTTCAGAAGATTACAGCGTAACTCTCCCAAAAGAGTACGACGTAACTATATTAGGTCAAATGAGGTTCTGCGCCGCTGATAACTATACCGTAACTCTTGCATAAACTATGGCGTAACCAAGAATTATTGAAGATACGGCGTAACCACTTCTAAGGTTACGCCGTAACCAGCAGATCTAGTGCATTTTACGAAGAAATAGACGATTACGGCGTAACTATTATATTAGTTAAGCAGAACCCGTGATCCGCCTATAAATACCCCATGATTTCCACATTTCAAAGCATCCCATTCCATACATCACAACCAAAGAACGTGGGAAGAAGCCAAAGGCGTGTCTAGAGGAGCATACTGGAGCTATCTCCGAGGAGAAATCACTCCCTACAATAAGCATTATCATTTTATCTTTTCTTTACTTTCGATTCATGTATTTCGTAACATTAATTATTGAATTGATTTGTATGGTTAATATGAGCTAAGCACCTCTTGGTGCTTGCCTAGTTATGATTCCTTAATTGTTTTGTTTTTGTTTACATTACTCCGTATAACTATTTCTAAGTGTATGCATGCATAGTTTATTGGTAGCTACCCTTGTTTCGTAGTTTTGAATGGCGGTGAGGCTAGTTGCTTAGAGATATGACCAAATGACCCTAAGTGAGTAGACCGAGACGAGAAGGGTTAGATATGACCAACCTGATGCCTTTCTACTTGTGCGATTTGACCAACTTATCACCTACCGCTTGATGAACTTAAGAATTAGGGGTGAGTGTTTGTTGCTAACGCCGGGCACTCACTATTATAAGTCTAGCATGTAGCGGAACTTAATGACTCGGCTTAGGGACCAGAACAATCGGACTTATGAGGGACACCTAACTTCTCTAGTGGTGGCATCTTTGCGATAGGTTAGGCGAATTGACCAAATGTCGTCCTCTCGACTTTGACCCCACCTAAAGTAATTGGAAGTAATTAGACGTAAACATTACTAGCTATGATGAATAACTAGGTTAGCACCACTCTCTTCTATTGATTACACCTTTGCCTTTAATTGCGTTATTAGTTAATTAATTAAATCATCTTAAAATTCGTGACACCTAGACTTAGTATTAATCCAACACAAATAGCTCTTGGGACGACCTCGGTTTTACTGAATACTACACTACACACGATCGGGCACACCGCCTGTTAGTGCATTAGGGTAGACCATAGGTATAACGAGACTTTATAAATATTAAACATGGTCAAGAAACTCGATCAAGTTTTTACCGCCGGGAGTTTTATTAGGATTGCTATTAAGTCTTTCATTTTGTTTTGTTTTAAAATTTCTCAAATTCTCACAATCACTTTTCAAGATTGCGGTACCATGGAAGTTGTTAACATTGATGACCTCACTCTTGAGTAATATTTGGCGTCACAAGAGCAGAATAAGGGCCAGGTCTCGTAAGACCCAATTAGAGTCGATATCCGCTTCAAATTAAAGACCAATTTATGAGGGAGCTTCGTGCTAACCCTTTTCGTGAAACAGGGGCGAGGATGCGATGAGCACGTTGAAAATGTCTTATACATCGCAAGCCTTTTCAACATTCCCGGCGTGTCTCATGACGTTATGCTAAGGGTATTCCCATGACTCTTCAATGCTGTAAGATGGATTGAAAGATTGCCAGCACCGGTCCAATACTGGGCTCTACTAAAGAAGCACTTCATTCAGGTATTGTCCTCCGTCAAGATTTCTAACCACTCTTGGAAATCCATAATTTCAAGCAAGAAGACGATGAAACATTGTATCAAGCATGAGAAAGATACAACGATCTCCTCTACAAATGTCCTACACATGATCTAAACAACCAGCAAAAAGGTCAACACCTTTTACAAAGGAATCAATGTGATTACAAGACAAATGTTGGACTACCAAGGGCCAATTCCGGGTATGACTCCTGCCCTCGCCATTGAAGCCATTCAGAAATTTGCCGATCACTCTCAAAAATGGCATGATGGAGGAAGCACCCAAAGCCTGGAAAGAGGTCCTATAAGCATTGCCACCATTACAAGCAAATTGGAAAACCTTGGAAGAGATATGAAGAAGCTCCAGGAAAATGTGCATGCTATTCGAATAGGATGCGATAAAAGTGAAGGAGAGGGCTCAACCAGAGATAGTCCTATGGAAAATATAAACCCCCGAATCGAAAAGGTTATGTATGGAGAAGGAAAACCCTTCCATCAAGGTTATAATCAGGATTATTTCAAAACAAGAAGTTCTTCGCTCGAGGAATCAATAAATAAGTATTTGGAAGAAGATAATAAGCGGCAATACAACAGGAACGCATTGTTCAAAAAATTCCAGGAAACTAGAACCACTCTCCTTGCTCGACATGAGAATCTGGAAGAGAACGAAAAAGAACCAAAGATAAAGGAAACTAATTCGTGTGATGATGGTTTCTGTAAAGCCATATTTTCCAGCAACGGAAAACCCCTCTATACTCCTTTCAGGTACGATAAAGAGGAGATCTCCGGATTATAAAAACAAGCTAAAATCATATGTGACAAAACGAGCTTTCCAAAGGAAGAACAACATACGGAAATAGAAGTTGTTACGGAGAATGAAGTAAAGTTAAACGCCAGATGCTCTGCAGTCATCCTGAATCAAATCCCTCTTAAGGAAAAAGACCCAGGAAGTTTCATTCTCCCTTGCTCTATTAAGAATTTACATAATATCAATGCCTTAGCTGACCTAGGGGCTAGTATTAGTATCATGCCATTTTCCATGTGTAAAAGATTAAACCTTCATCCAATCAAACCTCTTTGCATGACTATTGAAATGGCTGATAGAACAGTTAGCATACCCAGAGGGATAGTTGAGAACGTGCTCATCAAAATCAATAATTTTACTCTTCATGTCGACTTTGTTATTTTAGACATGGAAGAAGATCTCGATATCCCATTAATTTTGGGCAGACCCCTTTTGGCAACTGCTCGTGCAAAGATTAATGTTTTTGAAAAAATCATCACATTAAAAATCAACGATAGAAAGCTAACCTTGAATATGGATGACGTTGGAAAATGTCACCTTGTCGAAACTGTTTGTGTTATCAAGAAAGGGAAAAACAAAAGTATTCCTTCCACTGCCACACACAATCATTGCGCTACTAATGATCATAATATGCAGGGAAGGAAAGTAAAAGAACACGACAGAGGAGGAATACAACGCGACAACACCTCAAGAACAAAGGAAAACGAGTCTGAAGACATATGGCACAAAGTTCAGAAAGTGGATTACAAGTACTTTCCCAAATTAAAATATCATTGGTCTACGGCTATCCCTATTGACAACGATAAAGGATACGATTTCTGGGCTTCATGCAACCCTTATTTGGACATCTCTGACGGTGGACATGACAAGGAAAGAGTAAAAAACAGCAAGTACTTATGGTCCTCAACCAATGACAAAGAAATAACATTCAAAGCTTGGGTACGAATTAGGTATGGGGAAGTTAGCAATGATGAAAAAAGAAAAATATGGACTGATCTTTGCCTCAGTAAACCCTCTGAAAGTAATCATGAAGCAACAATTAATTCAGCCACGGATCAAGGGTCGTTGATCGAAAGCATTGGTGCGATGATCCTTACGATGAAAACTGTAATGGAGGAAGTAATGCCGATAGAGTAGGAGTCGACGAATTTCTGTGGAATTCAACAACTGACAATAGGCGAACCGAGGTGCAATGGTCAGGTAGATTAAGGTTTAACGATTGGGTGAAAATCAAATATGGAAAAGTGGATACGTCCACTAAAAATAAAATTTGGAAGGACTGCATGAATGAAGATAATCCTGATGAAGAGACTCCTCAAGATATGGGTAACTCAACAAATGATGACAAGGTGGACACAAGAGAAGATTGTAAGTATAGGCATTTGGATAATTCAGTTGAAACCAATTCCAATGATTACGACATAAATAGAGTCAAAGATCACCCGGAGCCACGATATAAAGCAAGGATGACTGACCTAGAAGATGAGGAGTATGAGCAAAGGAGGTGCAAGCTTCTTAGAATCCAATATCAAAAACCACCACCGATTTTCGCCGAAAGATTTGAATTCACTAGGTATCATTTGGGGGCGGACGAAAAATTATGCAAGGTTCGAAAAATGGGGATCAAAGAATACCTCCGTGCTGCTACTAATGTCGCTTAGATCAGGAATAACTTGATGAAGGACATGGAGGAGGTTGGCCAAGTTCAAAGGCCACCATAAAGCCCCGAGGCTCTGAGTCTAACTTAAAGATCAGAATAAAGAAAAGTGCTCTTTCGGGAGACAACCCGAATTATCCCTTTCTTTTGTTTTATTTCCATTTATGTTGGGTTTTGTGTTTTAACCATTTTGCAGAAACAAAGAGTGATTGCCGCTGCAAGATGTCGATCGACTATAGTTATGGCATAACTCATCTCGCTGGTTACGCCTGTAACAAACACCATTGCAGCAGATTTCGATACCTTACCAATTACAACGTAATTCTATCTCGATGGTTACGCCAGAGCTACACTCTTGCAACAGATGCCGTGTTTTGTTTAGTTACTACGTAACTCGTCTAAGAGTTACGATCTAACTATCCTCTGCTTACTTCTTTCATTTTAAACACAATAACCTTGTAGTAGTATTTTAAATGAACTTTGTGGGTGTATTCCCAGAAACCCTCACGAGATTTCACTCGTCCACTTGCGACACCAAGTGGTTTAAAAGGCTTGTTGCATATGCTAAATGCAACCGTGATTCCTACGAAGTGAGTTAGGTTTGTTTTTCATTTTCATTTTTATTTTTAGAATTATGCTTGCGGTAGTGTGATTTCGTGGATTGAAGTTTGCTCGTGGATGCTTATATGAAGGCACCACTCTTTTCGTGGGCCTTCTTTCTTTTGGAGCAAATTTCGTGGAAGTTCTCGCCTAATTCTACTTTTCTCTTCACCTTTATTTAATGCTTAGTACAAAAGGGACTTTGTACAATTCAAGTAGGGGACTGGAGTACAATTGTCTCTTGAACTTTATTTTGCCCTCGTTTAGTTTATTTTGAAAAATTATGCCATTTTAAAATTTTGACATGTTTTCTTAACCTAACTAGATTAGACCTTATCCGAGCACATACAACCTTTGATATTATATGGTGAGATTAGCCTTATCCGCTTCCAATATTTTACCCCAAATCCACCAAATTATGAGTGTGTTGGGTAGCTTGTAAACTTTAGAACTTCGCTTTGCATCATTTCGAGACCATAGACGAGGTATGTTGAGTTAACTCGGCGATTTGGACTTTTCGCTTTAAGAAGGCAGATTATAGGATTATCACCCAAAATAGCCTACCATTGTGTGTCTATCGATTAGTCCTCTCGACTTCTCGACCCCATGTGAAACCCTTCGTTGCACTCACATTTAGTGCAAGATACCCCTAGATACACCCATCCGAGCCATTCCTTTCATTTTGTTAACCCAATATATTGTTTCGATACACCTTACCCTTAGCCTACCCCCGTAGTCTTTATTTGTGATTGGAAGTCATCATTTGCCTAAGTTCAAGGCTCAAGTGGAAAGGTTCGAATCACGCTTTCGTCGACGACATATTTTTAAAGATCATTGAAGACCCCCAGAATTCCCATTGTTCATCTCAAGTGGGGAGATATTATATTTAGATTCAAAAAAAAAAAAGGTTTTGTTATTTAGTTTATTGTAAAGTGAAACGTTATAAGCATTATGTTATGAGCTTTATATAGATTTAGTATCGAGGAGGCCACCTCGGTCATATTCGAAGATTGGAGTTGGTTAGTTGCCAACAGTTGGAGAAAAGGTAGTGTGCCCATCATGACGTCCTCTAATGACACATCTACCTAGTATTTCATGATCCGGTTTCTTAACTTCAAAGCTTGAACTTTGGATGGACGGTAAGTGGTGATGACTTGGTTATAGATTTAGACGATCTGCTTGGTTTTTATTTTACACCATTTATATATCCCATGTCTTATCCTACCCTTTAGTCATGAAGCGTATCTAGGTGATGCAGCGAGCAATCTTTGGTGTCTTGGCCATGGATTTGGTCATGTATCATTGATTTTGTCCACTTCGCCGTGACATGTTAGTAATGACGAGTCACCCTTAACCTTTGTCATGTCTACCCATCTTGCCTTCGAAAATTGTTTAGCCCTTAACTCTAGTGGTGGAGATTTGTGTAACCGCCAAGCTTATGATAGAATACATGCTATGACTGTGATTGAGTGATCACCCAAATTGACACTTAGAATAGTTGAGAGATTTGAGTGTTTCGCTCCCATTTCGTGAGGTGTTCGGCTTTGTTTTATTTTAGCATAAGGGATTTGTAAACTTATATTTTCCAGTTATGGGAGATATCTTTTAGGAATCTATCTAATAAGGTCCACTGAGGGGTGTAGAGTTCAAGTGGGGATATTTGATAACATCAAATTATCCTAAATATTAAGTGTCAATTTCCCGATAATGCTTGTAATTTATATCATTTATATGGATTTACGCTTGTTTTCCATTATATTCCACTTTCGTGTAAATTACGAGCATCGAGCTAAAGAGACGCGAATTGGAGAATTATCAAAGATTTATCATAGTATGCTCATTTTGAAGAAGTTACGGCGTAACTCATCTCTCACATTACCGTAACTAAAGCGTAACTCGAAAGCCAACTCTTCGTAAGATTACAACAGAATCTCCCAAACGACACGACGTAACTATATTAGGTCAAATGAGGTTCTGCGCCGCTGATAACTATGTCGTAACTCTTGCATAAACTACGGCGTAACCAAGAATTATTGAAGATACGGCGTAATCACTTCTAAGGTTACACCGTAACCAGCATATCTAGTGCATTTTAGGAAGAAAATGGACGATTACGGCGTAACTATTGTATTAGTTACACCGTAACCCAGATCTGGCCTATAAATACCCCACGATTTCCAGCATTTCAAAGCATCCCATTCCACACATCACAACCAAAGAACATGGGAAAAAGCCAAAGGCAGGTCTAGAGGAGCATACAGAACTATCTCCAAGGGAGAAATCACTCCCCTACGATAAGCATTAGCATTTTATCTTTTCTTTACTTTCGATTCATGTATTTTGTAACATTAATTATTGAATTGATTTGTATGGTTAGTATGAGCGGCTAAGCACCTCTTGGTGCTGGCCTAGTTATGATTCCTTAATTGTTTTGTTTATGTTTACATTACTCCGTATAATTATTTCTAAGTGTATGCATGCATAGTTTATTGGTAGCTACCCTTGTTTCGGTAGTTTTGAATGGCGGTAGAGGCTAGTTGCTTAGAGATATGACCAACCCGACCCTAAGTGAGTAGATCGAGACAGAAGGGTAAGATATGACCAACCCACGACCCTTTCTACTTGTGCGATTTGACCAACCGATCACCCACCGCTTGGATGAACTTAAGAATTATGGGGTGAGTGTTTGTTGCTAACGCCCGAGCACTCACTATTATAAATCTAGCATGTAGCGGTACTTAATGACTCGGCTAGGGACCGTGATGTTGATCCCGCTTGAGCAAACGATCTAATATAGAAACCGACTTAAACAAAGACTTATTAAGTATCACGCGAATTTAATACTTAATCTTAAGAAGAACAATGAACATTCAACACCTCAATATTATTATTAATAGGAATACTCTAACCAAGATTAGGGTTTCACAACCTTGAAGTGTATCGACCTTAGATATAAAACATACATATATCTAATCTAACCTAGGACCTCCTTTATAGGCTAAGGAGTCCTTTACATAATACAACACGTAACCTACAAGATAAATATCTTTTCCATATTTATCTAATACAAAATATTAAACCGACTATACAAGACTAGCAAGGGTTACAATACAATATCCGTGGTTACACAATACTACTAGTCATGGTTTCTCATCGCCAGGGATTCATTCTTCTATCTCGTGGTTTCAACAACACCGTCCGAGGTTCCAACACTTAGAATAATTCATGATCCAAGGAACCTAAAACCCAAAAATCCTCCCCTAAACTTGATACATTCAAATAGAATTCTCAAGTTTCCTTTAAGCTCAAAATATCTGAATTTTAGGATGTAGCCAAACACGTACTAGTTTTAAGAATTTTCTCATACTTCAGCAACAAATTGTAAGCTTGACCATCATAGGGCATCAACATCTTCAAACCACCAGGCTTCACCATCTGAGCAATAACTCCTGGATAATTATTCAATTTGGGATAATCACCTTCTACAAGCATATGAATAACTACTCCGCATACGCTAACACATGAACTCCACAAGTTTGATATAAAACCATCTTGTAACTTGACCATTGTAGAATCCTTTCCATTCAGGTTCATCATGAGTTGGTTCAAACAAAATCTTCAAGTGATGATAAACTAGTCTCTCATGATAATCATCTGGATGTATATCACCAAACTTATTCTTATAAAGCTTCCATAGATTCATTAAATCATCTCTATCCAGATATTGAAGCATCTGTGAAAATTTATTAAACTCATAAACTTCATTATTGAGTCTTTGAATTTTCCAACAACCTTCACTTCCATTAAGCTCAAATGCATAAGAGATAATTTGATGACTATCTTCAATCTCTTTCAATCTTTTAGAACCAGATGTCTCCTAATCTCGTATTTTCTTTAGATTACCTTTAATCCACTCTTCATCTTTTTCGTAATCCATAGGAGTAAAATTCTCATTATTAATCCTCATACACATCATATAAAGCTCATGGATTCTTTCAAATGAACATTTACTAAGATTTTCGTGAATATGTATGCTCAATTTTAATAATCTTCATCAAGACATTCCTCATCTCACGAATTGTAGGAGGTTTCTTTCTTATAACTTGCTTCTTTTCCTTACTAATCCTCCTTGCCCATTCACCCAAAATTCTAGCTCTTTCCTCATCATCTAACAATGCCCATTCTTGAGTAGTATACTCATTATGTATTTGATTAGAAGCTTGCAGATAGTTTTGTGATTCATACCATTTAGCTAGCCATTTCTGAGAAGCCTCCTCCTTCTTGCTTTTCTTTCTATGCAGCTGCTTCCTCTTCAACATGTATGCTTCTTGTATACTCTTCATCATAAGCAATCTGTTCTTCTACACTTTTAAACTTTAAAACAAGTGCTGCAATACCTTTACCCTTACCAATATCCGGGTTGAGCCACCCTTCTTCAAAGGCTCACCAATAACTAAACTTTACCTTGGGTTTGGTCACAGAGGTTCAAGAGGTAAAACAGGTGCAATGATGGGTGTAGGATTAGATGAGGTTTTGCTAAGATTGATCAATGTGCTTGCAGCTTCTTTCTCAACTTCTTTTGATTTGGGTGGTGATACAAAGATGGTTGAAACAATTGTAGAAGTGGTTATGATAGCAGTGGGTATAATTACCTTATATGAGACTGCAGCAGTGGTTTCAAGAATACTAGCCGTGGTTGTAGACACACTATCAGTGGTTGTGTCCTGCACTACCTCATCTTCTACCACAGTCTTCAAACTTTCAAGAACAGCTTCATTCCCATCTTTATCAGATACCAAAAATTGTGTTGCATCTCCACTATCCACATCCTCTTCCATATGCACATCTACAGCCTCCCCTGAATTCATGCCATCACTCTTCTCCTGTTTGGATACATTCTCCATATTCACCAAAGTCACAGCTGGAGAGGAGTCCACCTTCTTTTTCAATTTTCTCATATTCCTTAAAACAGCAACCCCATGTCTTCTTACTTTCTCCAAAACAAACATCCTATGCTTCACCTCCTAATTTCTTTACCCCAAACACGACCAACTCTCAAGACTTGAGATTGTATTATCCATTTTAGTGCACTTAGTCAATTCATTAAACGCTCAAGAATATCCTCCCACTTCGACTCGTGTTAACCGGTCCGAGAGGTGGTTCATTGAAAAGTCACCATGTACCGGCTTAGGATCCGCTAATTCAAAGGTCGTTCCAAACTATCCTCATCACTGAGCCGTGTTAACTACTCCGAGAGGTGAATCCTTGGATAAAATAAACATAGCACCGCACCTTGCCCGAACATCTATGCACCCGAGTCGCCAGGTTGGCTAGGATTCCTCCACTGTATTGAGTTCCAAGGAACTCTCCACATTAGGAGTTGCCAAAGGTTGGGTCTTAATGATGTTTCCACTATCCCGACCAAAGATCTAAGCATGAATCGAAGAGTAAAGCCCTTCCAATCATGTCACCTCCACTCCGTGTGACAACCTCATGAACAACACCACTAACACCACCGAGGTAGCTTGGTGCCCTTCTTTCTCCTAGTCCATACGATTGGTGTAACAGTGGTTTGGGTTTGACTAGAGGTGGGTTGTGATTTACTAACAGTGGGAACAATTGCACTAGCAGTGGGTTGAGGTATACTATCAGTGGGTTCAGGTTCTATGGGTTGGGATTCAAGACCTTCATCAAATGCAGGAATAGCAGGCAAAGTAAGCATATGGGGAAATAAAGGAACATCTCTTGGTTGAAAATTTTGTTTCTGATTCCTCATATGTGCGAAAACCTTAGGAAGCATATAATGCACTTCATACTCCCTAGAATGCTCAATAGGTTCTTCAATTTGACTTTCCACAATCAGTTGCACAAACCTAGGATATAAGAAATATTTCCCCTTCTTCCTAAGATTCTGCACAAACCCTTCATAAATCATCCTAGACCAATTAAACTTCCTCCCATCGACAAACAAATGATAGCAGAGTAATTTTGGAAGGAAGTCATCAAATCCAAGGGTCTTATTACTTATACACATCAACAAGGTATGTATCAAAACTTCCATTGTTGTGAAAACATGCTCTTAAATTTTTTTACCTTGTCTCCCCTGTGTGTATATCCTAACCTCTCTAAACCATCAAAAAGCTCAGCATCTGAAAGATTAACAACACCATCAGTATCATCTAACTTCAAAACTCCTCTAATGATCTCCTCATCAAACAAAATATCATTCTCATCCACAACAGTACTAAAAACTTCAACTCCGTCAACCTCCTCAAGCTTAGCATTCTTCCAGAGTTGTTGTATATAGGCTTTAAACATGGTTGGTGAGACTGTTAAGGCAAAGTGAATAGGACTGTGAATAAGGAAATCAATCATTTGATGAAAACCTTCGGATCGAGTGTTTTTTATCAAATTAGCAACTAGGTTATGGGAGTTGGGATATTGATTCGGCATGATGATCGATGATGTAAGTTAAGTGGGATTTGTGAATGTAATAGATGAAAGTGGTTTAGGTTTTTGTAAAGCGCCAATTGAAAGGATTTGAAGATCAAATAAATGACCTATCAGTGATTTGGGGATATAAACGTGTTTCCTCCAAAGTTACCAAACAACCCCTTAAGTATCCAAAAAAACAGCAACACTAGCAGTGGTTTGAAGACCTCTATCAGTGGATTGAAAATACTAGCAGTGGATACCCAACTTCACTCCAATCAGTTGACCAATAGACATAACTATCAAATCTTTGTCAATCTTAATGATATCTCACAAAAACATGAAGGATTACAGCATATAACACAATTTTTTTTTATCACAAAAGCTCCAAAGGTCCAAAGAAAAATCTCAAACCAAAAGCTCCAAAATACACAACTATCCTTCATACCTGCATATCACAAACATAAACCAAGCACCAAAAAAGACTCCATGAGAATGAGATCGTTTTGATAAGACTCCATGAGATCGTTTTGAGCCTCTAGGGTTTAACAATAACAATGATAATAAACATGTACACGCAACGGATAAATCAAAACTTCATTATTATTGACACAAGGTTTTACTTTCACCCAATCTCCTCCAAATATTATTTGATCAGAATAATACGTGTTACCTAACTGTAACAGGGATCTAAGACACCTTAGATCTTGGAGGTAAACAAATAACCTAGGCGTTTACAATAACCTACACGCCCTAGGTTACACACACACACCTTTGACTACATTATGGAAGACATATATATAACCTACACCCCATGTCCTCTTTATATACTAGAGGATTAGGGTTTGCAAGATACTACGAAGGACTAAATAATAAATCTTCTTTTGCAAGCAAGTCCTTCCATCTTTTTGTAGATTTCTTCTTTGTCACTTTGAGTCCTTCTTGTTTCATTCTTCTTGTTTGTTTCATCAAATCAATAAACCCAACAATCTTCCCTATTTGATGATAACAAAACAAATAAAGTCGGTACGAACTTCCCTGACGTAAGTAGGTAAGTTGAGATGTAAACATCATTGGGAATTATAGATTTGATGATTACAAAACCACGAGCAAGAATGAAGAAAGAAGAAACAATGAGGACCTAATATGTAATAGTTGAGCAAGAATAAAGAAAGAAGAAACAATGAGGGCCAAATATGTAATAGTTAGCTTTCTAGTAAGCAAGGGTTTGTAACCTCCCTCTATTATATAAAGAGGGATGGCGGCTAGGGTTTCTCAACTAATCCTTTTCATCTTATATTCATAGCCGACTTCTCCTAATGAGAGTCTAGCAAACGCATAGAGCGTGTAGTAGTAGTAGTATTAGTTTCTTTATGTTTTAATAAAGAAAACCTTATTAGTGATATTGATTGTGTCGTTATTATTCCACTGTGCATCTAATCAATCAATATTGCTTATACCCTAGTTGAGTCCGAATCTAGGATTTAACAATTGGTTTCAGAGCGGGTGGCTCTCGATCTAGGGTTTATAAGGTTTTTCTCTAATTAGGGTTTATGCCCTAATTATTGTGTAGCAGCAGATGGTGAAAAGAGGCGGCAGTCAGCTAAGGAGTTTTCGAAGCAGCAGATCTGAAAGAGACTGATCGAAACAGCAGATACTGAAACAGCAGGTATTGAGTTTTATTTGTTTATTGTGATTGGTCATAGACGTAAGGCGGCAGCAAGTGCACTACTCGTATAAATTAAGCATTAAAATTTGATTTGGTGTGGTGCATTGTATGATTGCTACGGTGGAAGTGCATTTGATTGGTTCATATAGAGGGCATCACGTGGGTTTGCATTTTGTTTTATCTCATGAATGATCATTTAATGGGTATGATGTATTGGTTCTCGTGCGGTACCCTATTCACTCGCAATGGTACTGGATGGAACTTAATATTTGGGATATTATTTGGTTTGTATATGGAGTGGGTATGCTTGGTCCTACTGGTATATTTTATTCCCCTTTCTCATTTTATTGGTCAAACTTCTGTGAATTGTATTTCTACTTATTGGCTGTCATTGGCTGTTACTAGTCCCTCAATTCTTCTGATGGTGGGCGGGTGACCACATATATTAACTTGTCCTCACGTGATATTATGTTGTTGTAAAAGTATGTGATAATAAAAACTCTCTTGCTCACGTGGGATGAGATAATTGTTACTGTGGTCGTGACATGTATTTATGTGGGTGAGCTATTCGATGGTTGATGATGTGGTGATATGTCCAAATCAGTCACGTGGGTTGCTTGAAGATAGTTTATATGAGATTGTATTTTGCAATTGGATGATATTGTTGCTGGGCGTGTATCTGCTGAAGGCCCGTGGTTACTGCTGGTGATGGTCTTTACATGGTTGATTTATGGCAGCGTGGGAACTTAATTCTGTTTGTGCTTCTAATGTTTTACTAGTCTTGGTGAGTTGAATTTTTTATTCAACGATGAACCCTAGTAATTAACATATTTTCGGCTTGACTTGGTGTTCCTGCTGGTCGCATATTTTGTTTCGTCACGACCGGTTTCTGCTTGAAGGTTTCGGTTCTGCCAAGGTTTTGGTTTCACGACCGTTTCTCTCAAGGTGCGTGTCTTATCATATCTCAAAGTGAATGTGGAACTTTGAGATAACTTGTTTGTACGTTAATGATGTGACAAAGACTTGATGGTTCTAGGGAAGGGGTGAGATCTACGAAGTACTTAATGCTCGCATTTGCTATCTCTTTAAGGAGTTACGTTGTAGTGCTCAGGGTTAGTGAAGGGGCGAGATCTATAGAAAATATGCTTATTGCTCACATTTGCTAGTGCATCATCTGAGTTTGGAGTCACGTGGATAGTACAAGATATAAGACGCATGCTTTGGTGTTTCTGGTGGTAGACTATTTTGATGTTGCTGCTGATTTGTCTTCTCTGCTGTTATGCTATTTATTTTGTTTAGTTGTTAAAAAAAATGAGATGGTGAGTATAATTTTAAGGGGAAGCGTATGGTTTATATACTTACCATCTACATGCATCACTTGAGGGGAAGCGTCTACGAGTTGCACAAGACCCCTATTAGATGATTACAAAAAGGGGAAGAAGATTCATGATGTGCAACTTATTATTTGTGATGACATGTTTTAGCATTGTTTCTTATACGTGTTGTTTTGTAATATCAAATAGGGAAGATTGTTGGGAATTATAGATTTGATGATTACAAAACCACGAGCAAGAATGAAGAAAGAAGAAACAATGAGGACCTAATATGTAATAGTTGAGCAAGAATAAAGAAAGAAGAAACAATGAGGGCCAAATATGTAATAGTTAGCTTTCTAGTAAGCTAGGGTTTGTAACTTCCCTCTATTATATAAAGAGGGATGGCGGCTAGGGTTTCTCAACTAATCCTTTTCATCTTATATTCATAGCCGACTTCTTCTAATGAGAGTCTAGCAAACGCATAGAGCGTGTAGTAGTAGTAGTAGTAGTATTAGTTTCTTTATGTTTTAATAAAGAAAACCTTATTAGTGATATTGATTGTGTCGTTATTATTCCACTGTGCATCTAATCAATCAATATTGCTTATACCCTAGTTGAGTCCGAATCTAGGATTTAACAACATCTCCCTGAATGAAACAAATCTTGTCTTCCTTGTCTTCCCCTTAATCCATGCTATCTCTTCTCATATCTTCCCCTTTTTGTTATCAACAAAAAGAGAATATAAGCAGTAGAAACACTCTAGCATAACAGTGGATTTCAAACAAGTAGCAGTGGTTACGAAAAGTAGCAGTGGTTACGAAAAACACTAGCAGTGGTTTCAAGAAAAACACTAGCAGTGGTTTCGAGAAAACACTAGCAGTGGTTCTGAGAAAACACTATCAAAGTTGCTTTCATACACTAATTAAAGACACCACACAATTTATAAACAACCTCCATCAAGAATTAGAACAAGTAACACAAATTCAAGAAGTTGAATATGCATGAAAACACTAAAAATCGAATTTCTGAAAAACCCTTCTGCAGCCAACTTCGACACTGAATAAGTTTTGATTGAGAGCTCAGATCGTCCCTCCGGTGAAAAGTTAGATGAATATATAGAGAACGTCCACCAAAAATTTCGTCACAATCTAACGGTTAACGAAAACGTTATCGCGTTTTAAAAAGTGTCATAGAACATATACTGAAAAATTCCATATTCGAATTTTTCTTCTTTTGCCATTCTTCTACCAATAAAACCTTGTGAATCCTTAGTAACGAGCTCCCGAGCTCGATACCAATCAGGATCCCAGTTGAGCAAACGATCTAATATAGAAACCGACTTAAACAAAGACTTATTAAGTATCACGCGGAATTTAATACTTAATCTTAAGAACAAGAACAATGAACATTCAACACCTCAATATTATTATTAATACGAATACTCTAACCAGTATTAGGGTTTTACAACCTTGAAGTGTATCGACCTTAGATATAAAACATACATATGTCTAATCTAACCTAGGATCTCATTTGATAGGCTAAGGAGTCCTTTACATAATACAATATGTAACCTACAAGATAAATATCTTTTATATATTTATCTAATACAAAATATTAAACCGACTATACAAGACTAGCAAGTGGTTACAATACAATATCCGTGGTTACACAATACTACTAGTCATGGTTTCTCATCGCCAGTGGATTCATTCTTCCGTCGTGGTTTCAACAACACCGTCCGAGGTTCCAACACTTAGAATAATTCATGATCCAAGGAACCTAAAACCCAACACAGAACAACTGGACTTACGAGGGACACCGACTTCTCCGCTGGTGGCATCTTTTGCCGATAGGTTAGGGCGAATTGACCAAATGTTGTCCTCTCGACTTTGACCCCACCTGAATTAATTGGAAGTAATTAGACGTAGACATTACTAGCTAGGATGAATAACTAGGTTAGCACCACTCTCTTCTATTGATTACACCTTTTCCTTTACTTGCGTTACTAGTTAATTAATTAAACCATCTTAAAATCTGTGACACCTAGACTTAGTATTAATCCAACACACATAGCTCTTGGGACGACCTCGGTTTTACCGAATACTACACTACACACGACCGGGTACACTGCCCGTTAGTGCATTAGGGTAGACCATAGGTATAACGAGACTTTATAATTATTAAAACCTGGTCAGTAAAACCTGCATCATGTAGATACAAGGGAACACCATTCAGACTGCTCACATGATCACTAAGCATAGAGTCTTAAGCGATAAGCATAGTATTCCCCTTGTAGAGGAACCCAATCCCGAGTGTGGTAAAATAGCTAGAGCTACTCAAAAGGTAGTATATGATGGTAATGAGATTCTTAAGCCTAGGCAAACACCATCATGTATAGGAAGCACTGAAGAGGATAGAAAATTAGAAGATGTCTCTAGGGAGAAAATTGAAAAGAAGTTAAATGATCCTTGGTGTACAAAGCGTAATATAACGCTTAAATCCCATGATTACACTAAAGAAAATTGGACAGCCTTGAATAAGTTTAAACCTCAAACTCAATTAACCCCTGAGCAAGTATTCTGGAAGAAAGATTTGGATAAACAAAAAATCGATAATCTTATTGAGAAGAATCCTCCTTGTATAAAAATGCCTCCAGCCACTGTGTATCCCCCAAATACACCTATGCATTTAGTGCCCAGAACCCTTTCGACTAAAAGCAAGACCTTAATAAGCCTATATGTAGTTTATCAATTATTTGTTGACTTTGAGAAAACATGTAAGAAGAGAATTACACCCACAAGGATTACTGAATGGGAAAGGGGTTTTGAGCAAACTAAAGAGTGTTATTTAACTGAGGTCATGCCTTTCTTTAAACTAATAAAAGAACAATTTGAGAGTCTTCAAAAGGGCATTGATACAAAGATTAAAGAAATGAAAAAGGTGTTTAATGAAATGGAAATTGAGGTCAAAGATTATGAACGTGAACTTAAAAGTAATGAAATTGAGAGGAAAATCAAGATATCTTAAATGATAACTTGATTTCTAGATGTGTTGCTCGTGATGTGTTCTATATCATACAAATTATTCTATCACCGCTTCTCAATTTCATGAATTATCCGTTACCCCGAAAGTTTCCCATGATCGTGTCATTGAGATCGAGTCCAAAAATTCAAAATTGTATGAGAAAATAGAACAAGATGATCATGATAACTTGGTCAAACATTCTTCTAAATTGAAGTTGAACATTTTGCTTTGCAATTAAAATATCAACATCTAAAAGAAAATGTTAAAACCTCAAATGCCAAGACATCCTCGATGCTCCCGAGTTTGATACGCTTTTGAAATTAACAAACGTGATGAATGATTCGAGCTCATTGTAACACGATCAAACGATTGAAAACCCAAATCTCACAATTAAAGAGTGATAAGAATGATGTGACCGGCCCCAAATGCCTCCTCCTTTAGATTCTCGAATTCTCGAATTTTCATCTTCAAAACATCATTAATGCTTTACCACATGAAAATGAATGTTTTCTAGCATAAAATGAAAAGGTTAAATTGCATTTCAAAGAGTTATATGAATCAATTAAAGTCACTCGTGACAAGAACAACGAAAAGGTAACTTCTTTGCAAAATGAAATCGAGAATATGAAGAGTCGTAAAAGGGAAAATGCCAATCACAAATTGTGAGACTATCGCACTAAAGGTGCTCGCAGTGCAAAATATGCTATGACCGTGAAGTACATTCCACCTCATCTTAGGAATAATGAACTTGCACTTAAAACATATTTTTCGTACCTTAAGGATAGTCTAGAATGTCTCCGTGAGATTGTTGAAAAGGATAAAATAGAGAAGCCACTTGATAGTGCGATTAAGGATGCATGCTTATATGCCAAACGATCTCAGGAGCTGTTAGAATGCTTAATAACTATATGTCCTAAATTTGGCACTAAGAAAGATAGAGTAGTTATGCCTTGCTCTATGCCCAAAGCCAAGCAAGTGTCCTTTGATGTGCCTCCGTGTACTTCAGATCCCAGACTTCTAGACCAGAATGCGTAAAGTAGTGAAACCAACTAATGTTCCCATCGCTCCCTACAGAGTAATCATGACACTAAGGCAAGGTGTCAAAGCCTCCAGCAATACAAAGCAAGATAGGACCTCATGAGCTAAGAGTGATCAAAGAAGAAGTAGAAGACAATCCTAGGAACAATAAGTCCGAGTTTAATAAGACTAATCGTGTTGATTCTAGTATTAGCTATAAGCGCATCGTAATTAATTCGAATTCGCTACGATTTGCAAAACATGTAATGAATGTTTGTGATGAGTGTCTAAATACTCATCATTTCGTTCACATTTAAGCTACAAAAATATCTGAAAACATACAAATATGCTTCAAAATATTGGAATTATCTCCAAATTGTGTTTTTAGGTATTAAAGTGCAAAAGGGATGAAAACTGATGAAAAACATGCAAAATATACATAATTTACAGTTTCAGTCCCTGAACTTTGATCCATTGGCAAATCTAGTCCCTAGTTAATCAAAACTTGTAAAAATATCATTTTAGGTCCTTGGGATTCACAAGTTGTTCAAAATAATCCTTTGAAGTTTAAAATCACAAAATTACAACTTTGGTCCCTCAAGTTTGAAAAGTGTCAAAATTAGTCCCTAAGGTTTTAAAAATAAGAAAATAATCAAAATAAACCTTATACTATTTATAAATGACAATATTGGTCCTTATGATAAACTTTTGGGAAATTACAAGTTTAACCCTTCAAGTTTCGTAAAATTACATAATAGGTCCTTAAGGTTTAAAATGGAAAAATATTCATATATGGTCCTTGTACTAACCATATTTGGCGTGAATGGTCCATTGGATGAAGTTTGAAAAGTTGGCAATTTAGGCCCTCAACTTTCGTAAATTACAAACAGGCCTTTGTATTATTAAACAAACCAAAACCAAACTCCAAATCCAACCCAGCTACAACCCCGCCCAACACACCACCCCAAACCCCACCCTTTGTAAATAAATAAAACAGCAACCCTTCCCTGCTTTCCTCTTCGCCTTCCACCTCTCACTCCACCAAACACCACCTCACCCTCTCCACCACCCCTACTTTACTACCTACTCTACCCTCCTTCACCACCTCTCAATTTTAAACCCCCACAATAAATGCCATTCCACCCATTTTCACCTCAATACCACTATCACCCACAGTATTGACCAAAACCACCCCAACTTGGCCTAAACTTTACCAAATATCTTCCTGACATCTCCACATTACAACAAAAAGATTTAATTAGTCTCAAACCGCCTCAATTCCACGTGTAAAGTTTTGGCGCCAAAATGAGTTTGAACGGTTTGGATCAATTACTGACTTTCAAGGGTTCAGATGAAGTGGGATAGTATTATTGAGCTAGTGGGATGCAAAAGGGTGATAAATACAGAAGAAAGACAGAAGAGAGAAGCATCATAATTGTAATCTAGTTTATGATCATCGTAGCATAATTAAATAGTTGTCACTAGTAGTGTAATCTTTAAATTCTGTTTCTAAAGTGTTTGTTAGCTTTGCCAAAGTGTAATAAATGACTTTGTTCTATCAATTTCAATCTATCTTTCGCTTTTCAAGTATTTCACTTTGTCCCATTTTCAATTCAAGTCATTTAATTTCTTTGATACTTGTTAATTAGAGGATTCTAATAACACTACTTGGTTCTCAGTAAGCCATAGCAAGCTTTTAGATCAATCTAATTAGTAATAATCCATAAAAAAGGAAAATACCAAAAAGAAACAAGTAATTAGGATTTAATATAGAAGTTACTGTAGAAGAAGCTTGGAGCAAGTGCTATTCTGGATTGCCTTGGTATTAGAGCTTAGTGGTAAGCATATAGGATTGGTTCTCGCCTTGGTTCTCGCCAGTGGCCTAAAACTCAAGTTGTAAGCATATTTCTTGATTTTGCCATTCACCGTATTAGTTCTTATTTTAGTATAATCTTTCTTGTTTCATGCTTATTTGGTGTTGGTTAGTGATTATATAAAGTAAAATCAGTAGGTTGTTAGTTGGAATTCATAGTTGCTAGTTGTTAATATTTTCAGTTAAAATAGTGTAGTAGTGATTCATAGTTATAAGTTGTTAATTGCTGTGTTCTTGTGTTAGTTTGATCTTAGTTCATCTGTATCAAGTGTTAAAATTCAGTTTCATGCTCTAAATCTGTATTGAGTAACACTAATCTAGAAAAACACCCTTGCTAAGGTGTGTTTGGATCAAGCTGCTTCTTTGGGTATATGCATGATACTGTCCTTTATTCTTGTTTCTGCATGTTTATTTAGATCACACTAGCTCAGTTCTGTTATAATATATAGGCCTTATTAGTATAAAAGTCAAAATAGGTTTTAATCTAATCTAGTTGTTTAACTGTTAGAGTTATTAGTCTCATAATCACCACACTAGCTTAAAAGTTGATACTCTAGCTAAATTTAGCTTCATCATAGCTTAACTTAACATAATCAATCAGTAAATCTAGATTCAAGCTCAGATAAGTCAACTTAGTAGTTTAACTTAAAAAGTCAATTTGCAGCTTGCACGATTTTTGAACAAACTTTGGATCTAAATTGTGAACTTGTTAATTGATATTAGGACTTGAGCTTGTAGGTTTATATAATCTTGTTGCTGATCTACTTGTTACTATTTTTCATAATAGTTATGCTAGCTGATTAGAGTGCTTAATTAGTGCTTAACTTTTGGTGATTCTTCATAAGCCTCCCCTGTACTCAGTTTTAACACCCTCTTTCACAAGCTTGAATAAGCTTGTGTAGTGAGTGTTGACCTGTGCATTTTGGTTGTTTGTGATGCCCATGTGGCTAGTTATCTGAACTAAGTACTTATTTGCCTTTGATTGCTTATTTGGTCTGCTTAATTTGCTTAAACTTGTGCTATCAAATCAAACACTACACTGATCATTCAGTATAAATAAGCAATTTCACAAGCCCATCATAAGCTCATCATTGAGCTTTGGCTTGTGATCTTTGGCTCATTAAGAAGATAAGCAGCTCATCTTCACAGTTCAAGCTTTAATTTTAATTCTCAAGTCCTTTAACTAGGGCTGCAATCAGCTTGAAGCTTGTCCATTCACTCAGTTAACTGAGTGAACTCAGTCAACCCACCCAACTTCATAAGCCCTGCAAAAGCTACCCAGTGGTCCCCATTGGTCAAGCTTTGGTATTTTGGAATCCTTACCAGCCCCACTTTATAGTTCAGCATTCAATAAGTTCTATTGAGCTTATTTCATAAGCTCAATTTGACCAATTTGGTTGCTGTCTAGGGTGTTTGGATCTCATTTTCATCAGTAGCGCTTATAAGCTTATTCCAAGCTTATTAGCCAAATTCAGTGAACACACTTGTTCATATTTGTTAATATAATATATATACTCAGTACTATCTTTTTATTTTCTTTATTAAGCTTGTTTTAAAGCTTTTACCAAGCTTACTAGCTCATTTTCACTCACTCATATAACTGAGTGAATCAGTTTGGACCCTCACTTCACAAGCTCTTTCGAGCTCATCAAGGTCCCACACCCTAAATCTTGGTTCTTCCAACCCCCCTCCTACCAGGATTGAACCATTGACCCTTTGTTTGGCCTAGATCATAGTGGACCCCACTTGGTTTTACCTCACAAAGTTGTCCCATTTTCTGTCTCAGAATCCAATAAGCTAAGTGCTTATTTGTGTTTTGTGGCTTATTCAAGCTACTTAATTGGCTGAAACTTGTTTAATATTGTTCTCATAACTCATTGGAACCAGAATCTACCCTAGTGGACCCCACATAAGCTCATTCGAGTTCATTTCCTTTAAAGTCAACAGAAAAGTCAACTGTTGGGGCAAATAAGCACTTTCAGTGCTTATTCTGGGTTTCCAAGTTTGTTGTTTTTGTATTAGTTTCTTATTTTAAGTATTTAAATAGTTTTCAAAAATAAAAATCACAAAAACATCATTATAATATTAGTGATAGCGTTTATTTAATAGGTTTTAACTTTTTAGATTTTTCTTTTTATCTTATTATTAAGCAATTTGTGTTTTTATAGTTTTATTAGTTTTCTGTTATCATATAGTATTTTTAGAAAAAGTTTCATATTTTTCTCTATCTTTTTAGTATTTATTATAATTATAAATAGTTAATAAGTATTAAATAATTAGTAATAAATAAATAAAAAGCATAAAAATATATTTTCGTTCTAAAATTAGTTTTATCATATTTTAGATTTTTCTAAGTTTTTAATTTTATTTTTCTAGCCTTATTTTAGTTTTCTAATTAAATAGTATATTAATAAATAGTATTAAATAGTAGTTAATTAATAATAAATAATATACAAGTTAAATAAATAATTTTCTTTTATAATAATTTTCTTTTATTCTTAGGATCTCAAAATATAAATTTCACATTTGTGGGGTTTATATTGATCACTTTTCACTTTTATTTTTGCACGCTTACGCTTAATTTAATTTAAACGCACGCTTTTAATACGCTTTACGCTTCTAGGGTTTTGATCATACTTATTAGTTGATATAACTCATTTGAGTTATTTATACTTTTAGTATTGTGACAAATCAATTCAAATAACCCTATTCCTAATCAACCAAACTATATAACACATCTGCTCAATCACGGGATATCACAACCTCGTTGGGGAATTAACGACCGGGAATATAACCTGATCGCCTCGGATTATTGCATTTGCCTCTTTCTAGTTTGACTTGCCTAGTTGACCTCTCACAAGTGGTTGACTAAAAAGTAGGCTAGTTATTCGCAAATCGCTTTGGTTTCTGTACTTATCATGAATGTGCTTTGTGAATGAAGTAAAGTATGTTGCTAAGTCTCCAATGAAACTGTTAGAATTGCTAAACAAAGTTAAGGATGTCGAAAACCAAGGTGTAAAAGGTTAAAAACATTGGAAACCAACAGAAGAAAATTTAGTAATGTAGGTTATCAATGGAAACCCATCGGGTCAGTAAATTTAATCTTAATGAATTGTGCCCTAAATTATCTAGATCAATGCCCATTAGGAAATGGATGCCCACCGTAGAATTATACCTCTAAGAAGTGAACACACTTTGAATAGATCTAATGTCACTACTAGTTCTCGCATCTACCTCTAATGATATCATTGATTCTACTTACGATGCGGGTGTTCCAATCTGCTTATTAACCAAATGGATCCCATTCTTGCATAGGGATCCAAATTATCCATCATCCATACTTGTATGTGTTCAACCGCAGTCGATAAATCGCTCAAAGGTATTTGGACTCGTGCTATTCCAAGCATATGACCGAGATCGCCGTGGCTCTTGAACTCGTGAGTAAATTCATCTGGACCATAGATTCGGGAACGACCACTTTGGGGCAATCATGGGTTACGAGACTATGTTGTTGGTGATGCAGTAATTTCAGTGGTCTATTATGTTGAAGGTCCGGGTCATAACTTGTTCTCTGTTGGTCAATTCTGTGACTCAGATCTAGAAGTGGCCTTTAGAAAACATACTTGCTTTGTTAGAGAACTTGATGGTGTTAAACTTTGAAAAGGAACCCGTGGAACCAATCTGTACACCATCTCCATCGAAGACATGATGAAGTCCTCTCCAATTTGCTTGTTATCAAAGGCTTCGAAAACAAAGTCATGGTTATGGCATCGTCGTCTCAATCATTTGAACTTCGGAACCATAAATGATCTTTCTAGAAAGGACCTTGTAAGAGGTTTGCCCAGATTGAAGTATGAGAAAGACCATCTTTGTTCAGCTTGCCAATTGGGAAAAAGCAAGAAATACGCCCATAAACCCAAACCAGCAAACTCAATTATGGAAGTTCTTCATACTCTTCATATGGATTTGTACGGACCCATGAGAGTACAAACTATAAACGGGAAGAAATATGTGCTAGTCGTGGTTGATGACTACTCTCGGTTTACTTTTGTTAAGTTTTTAAGGTCAAAGGATGAAACTCCAGATGTCATCATCAAACTTATCAAACAGCTGCATGTTCGACTTAATAAAATAGTCAGAATTATCCGAAGAGACAATGGAACTGAGTTTGTTAACAAAGAACTAAGTCGGTTTTATGAAAGCATTGGAATCAGTCATCAAAAAAGTGTTCCACGACTCCTCAATGTAACGGTGTAGTTAAAAGACGAAATCAAACTCTTGTCGAAGCTGCAAGGACTATGCTGATCTACTCAAAGGTTCCAATGTTTCTCTGGGTTGAAGCCATTGCCACTGCTTGCTATACCCAAAACCATTCCCTTATCCATACCACTCATGGAAAACTCCTTACGAACTTGTCCACAATCGAAAACCGATCTTTCTTTCCTTCGTATTCGGTGCTTTATGCTATCCAACGAATGATGGTCAAGATTTAGGAAAGTTAAGAGCTAAAGGCGGACATTGAGTTTTTGTTGGTTAAGCACCAAACCCGAAGGGTTACCGAATCTATAATAAAAGAACCCGAGATATCATGGAAACTATTCACGCCACGCTCGATGAGTCATCGAGCAAATGGCCCTGGACAATCTAGTTCGACCCGCATCTCAACATTCATTAAGTAGTCCCATTAGTTCTTCTCTTGTACGTAATCCTCACCGCATTTCCATATGTACCTCCTTCCGAAGAAGATTTGAAGAAATTGTTTGATCCGATGCTTGATGAATACTATGAACCTCTTGTCAATGATCAATCTACACCATCAATAGTGGCGGATCCTAATCGAGTCAACCCAGATAATCCATCAGTTTCTGTGTCACTAACTCAAGAAGCGCTGCCGCAGATCACTCATCATCATCCTCAAATCCTCAACCCCGAGTATACATCATGGAAATGTTTCGCCAACTATGATGGAGATAACCCTTGCCACTCCGTAAAATGCACCGCTTGAAAATATATTTGCCCCGAACCAACACCAACCATCTTCATCGGGGATCCAAACTCGCTACATCGCCTCATCACCAACCACATGAACATCTCGTAAAATGGACACATGATCATCCATTGGACAACATTATTGAAACCCGTCTCGCCTCGGTATCCACTGTAAAAACTTGCCACAAATGCCTTATGGTGTTTCTTCAATTATGTATTATCAAAGATCGAACCTAAAGATGTCAAAATAGCCATTTTTGAGGACAACTGGTTTAGTGATATGCAAGAAGAAATCCATGAGTTTGATCGTCTTGATGTATGGGAATTGGTACCTGCTCCAGATTATGCTATGATCATTGCTCTCAGGTGGATCTTTAAAGTAAAGCTTGATGAGCACGGTGATGTTCTGAAAAACAAGGCAAGATTAGTGGCTAAAGGATACTGACAAGAGGAGGGTATTGACTTTGAAGAATCATTTGCTCCGGTTGCACAAATTGAGGCTACCAGAATCTTCCTGGCTAATGTAGCTAGCAAGAACATGGTGGTTTATCAGATGGATGTAAAGACTACTTTTCTTAATGGTGATCTCAAAGAAGTAGTTTACGTCAGTTAACAAGAAGGTTTTGTGAATCCAGAGCATCCTACCCATGTCTACCGCTTGAAGAAGGCGCTTTACGGCTTGAAGCAAGCTCCAAGGGCATGGTATGATACACTGTCAAAGTTCCTATTGACAAATGGATTCAGCAAAGGAGCATTTGATCCCACATTGTTCACCCGAAAGTCAGGCAAACACTTAATTCATGTTCAAATTTATGTTGATGATATTATTTATGAATGTGACCGCTTTTCTAAGGAGATGGGCTCCAAATTTCAAATGTCTATGATGGGACAAATGTCATTTTTCTTGGGATTACAAATTTCACAAAGTCCCAGAGGCATTTTCATTAATCAATCTAAATATGCTAATGAAATTTTAAAGAAATTTGGATTTGATTCTTGTGACCCTACTGACACTCCCATGGTGGAGCGCACAAAACGGACGAGGACAACTCGGGGATCATGGTTGATAAAAAAATATCAAAGTATGATTGATCCTCGATGCACCTCATGCAAGTAGACCGATATTCTGCTCGTTTTATGCATGTGTGCTAGATACCGTGCTGCCTACTAAAAGCACCTTAAAGTGGTTAAACGGGTCTTCGGTATCTCCAAAGAACCATTAACATGGGACTTTGGTATCCAAGGACACCAATATGTCACTAATAAAGATATGCGATGCGCACCATGCAGGTGTCAAGATACACATCAAGCACATCGTGGTGCTCAATTCTTGGGAGATAAATTAGTAAGTCGGTCTTCAAAGAAACAAATGAGTACGTCTATATCATCTACAGAGGCGGAATACATAGCCATGTCTTCTCAGATGGCAATGAATTCAACAAAATCCTCTCAGACAGATAACAAAGTGCCATTGCTCTCACGCAACAATGTTCAACATTTAAGAGCAAAGCATATAGACATTCGACACCATTTCATCGGGGAACAAGTGGAGAAAGGTGTGGTGGAACTATATTTTGTGAGAACTCGAATATCACCGGTAGACATTCACTAAAGCTCTTCCTAGAGAACGTTTTGAGTTTATTCTTCCGCGACTTGGACTAAAGAGTCTACAACCGGAAACACTCAAACGTCTTCAAGAGGAAGAAGATGAGTAAAGGCTTTTCTTCATGTATCTCTTGACATATCTTATCAAAAAAAGCAAAATACAAAATTACAAAACCCACAAAAAGAAAATAGAAAAATATAAAATTTCAAAATCCATAAAAATCGTAAAATCTTTGAAAAGCCCAAAATATTTTTTTCACATCAATTTTAGTTCTTCGATAACATCTACGGACTTTGATTTGTCACTCAAAGAATGGCACGGGTCTTTAGATGAAGTTCGAATGTACATAAACTTTTTGTAAAAAAAAAAAATAGATGGAGAAAAATGATGGTTTATTGTCATTTCAGGCAGTAACCTGTTTTTAATGAATGAACAGAGCTATGCTTCATCTAATTTTAAAATCTCACGCTCTGATTCTAAATACACAATTTTTATAAGGAATATTTGTCGCCAAAAAGACAAATGTTTCCAACCAAATATTTTTCCCTTCTAAAGATTCGTCTGAAAAATATTTGACATCTAATGAAAACAAAAGTGCTTTGAAAATAACTCAGACTTTATTTTTTGAAAATCATCTGGACTTATCATTTGTCAAAATCTCTAACACTCAATCAACAACTTACGTCATTGATTGAGGGGGAGAATGATCTCAATCAAATCAAAAAGGTTATTTTTTAAACAATTGGCACGTAAACGAGCAAGGTTTATTTTTGGATAATCAAAAAGTAATTTTTTTCTACAATTGGACCCAGACCTTGGCTAAGGTTATGTTTTCAAAAGATATTTATGCATGTTTGAACAATGGAGTTTAAAGTTTCAGAATCTGATCCTTATCAGTTAAAACGTTTTTCAAAGGCAAGTCACAATTATCCTCAAAAGTTTTCAAAAATAATTTAAATCAATAGAGATCACAAATCTCAAAGGATTTGAAAATTATGATCGGGGGAGAATTTGTTATTTAAATTGGATATAAATTGATAATTCAATAAGTGGTTTAGAAATATAATAACAAGCTCTCCTCCCTACATGTGCCAAACGATTTCAAATTTTCTCATGCACATGTTAAGGGAGAGCATTTATCTTAAACCAAAAAGAACTGAAACGTGATTGATTTGTCTCTAAGTTCAAGTTCCCTCTAATATGTGCAAAACACTTTTGAATCTCGATGCACATATTGAGGGGGGGGGGGGACAATCAAAAGAAAACCTCATCCTTCCCAAAATATTTTATTCAAAGTACTTAAAATACTAGATTGGATCGGGAAGTGATGATGTTAGGAATTGGAAATTCTATTGTGAAGCATCGGTCACCCCAAGTATAATCTAGCTTAAGTTAGCTCATAGACATATCGTTTATTATGTTATTTGTTAGTCAGTTATTAGTTTAGTTTAGTCTAGTGCAACACCGTGGAGGAAGGACGTGTCTTTACTCATTGTATGCCTGATCCACAGCCCGTAGGAAGGGCGTATTAGTTTTTATAAATAGCCCTCTCCCCACAAGGGAGTGGGTTGGATGTTCATTTAGAATCTAACCTTCCATAAGTTTCTCTCACTAGAATATCCCACTTTCTCTCTCTAAAACCATATATTATACGCCCATATTTGTGATTGTTTGTGTGATTGTGAAATCCAATGTCTAACAATTGGTATCAAGAGCCATGGTTTGATCATCTCTCTTACATATCCTTGTATTTCTAGTGGTTTTATATGGTTTTTAGGTTTGAAAAAGTTTAGTGGTTTTTGCATCATTTGGATCATTTCTTGTGTTAAAGTTTGAATTTTGAATGTACTTTTGTGTTTAGAATCATTGTAAGTGCTTGGGGTTTGATTTGGAAAGCTTGAATCACTGTGGTTGGGCTTGTTTTGAATTGAAAAGTGTGGTTTTGAAGTTTATCATCTTAGCGACTTGAGTCTCGGAGTGCTTTTCTTGCTAGCGACTTGCTTTAGTAATTTCCAGCGAGTTGTAGTTTAAGTCTTAGAGACTTGTCTATTGAGACAAGCCGACAAACAGTACAAGTTAGTGGAGGTTCCACTTCGGCTAGCGACTTGGTTGGGTTAGCGACTTGTTTCTATTATTTCTAGCGACTTGGCCTTATAGTTCTTGGCGATTTGGTGCAGTAGCGACTTGTAATTAGCGAGTTGTTCTTAGCGACTTGATACTTAGCGAGTTGTTCTTTAACGACTTGTCTGCTTAGCAACTTGGTGCCTTAGCGACTTGTATTTAGCGACTTGGTGTCTTAGCGACTTGATTCTAAGGTTTATAGCAACTTGAGTACCTAGCAACTTGGGTAAGTAGCGACTTGTCTTCAAGGTATTTAGCGATTTGGTGAATTGATGCAAGTTACCTGTGCCTAATATCCATCAACACAATGACATACATCAACGACCCTTTAATCCCCAAAGTACTTGAACTCTATGATACCTTATGAACAATGAAACTGCCTACTATTCGTAATGTTTAACCATGACCGATTCAAAGAAATTATGATCAAAACCCTTCACATTCTCGAAACAAATATCAATGAATCACACTTATTAATGACACATGATGCAAAGGAAATGCAATGCAACATCGAGTCCTTTCAACTACTTCATCAAGACTCACACAATCGTTATCCACAACTAGGGATCAAACATGCAAGGTTTCTTCTACGTCAGACTTGTCCACATTGACAAGAACTGTGTTCCTGAACTTAGAACAACTGAAGCTTCAAATTACCAAAAAGAAGGTATTAAAGGATGACTCCAATGCTGCACTTCAAGTAATCTACAACCAATTTCAGCCATTTATCAATGGGGAATATTCCTCAGACTTTGATCAACAAGTGACTGGAATTTCATTCATGAAACATACTGGAATGGAAATTCATGAGTTCATCAACACATTTATCCAACTTATGGATAATGTGAACATTAAGGAAGCTGCTCAAGAGAATGATAAATTAAATGTGTTGAATGGGTGTCAGAATAAATTAAGTGAAAGTTGTGATAAATCGGAAATGGATCATTGAAAGAACGATGATGTTGAATGCGTAATATCGATACAACAAAGGATGATGAAACCATCCAGATCGAATACAAAGATTCGAGCCAAAAAGCTTGAAACAACAGATTCCAGTACCTCTGCGTGCATGAGGAAAATAACGATGCCATTCCGGAAAATGAACCTGTCATGTGATGAGGTATCCTTAATCGATCAACATAATGCAATTAATAATGTACCTGATCAAGTTGATTCTAACTCTGATTATGGTATTGATAAATGTTTCTTGGTTAAGCCTGAATCTAAAATCTTTAAAACAAATGACATGGTTGAAAAAGGAGTTTATGATGAACTTTCAAACAAATACTCAATTCTTGAAATGCCTTGGAAATTGAAATACAACAAAGAGAAGAAAGTTTTCTTGTTGCAAAAACTTGCATAAATCCGGAATTCCCAGAATTTCGAGAATTTTTTGAAATTAACCACTTAAAACCCGATTCAGACAAAGATTCAACCATATGCAATCAAATTAGAACTCGTGATCAGATAAGAAATGTAATATAGGGATGAACAATCCTAACCATGAGGTGAGTGATACGCTTAAATCTAGGAATGATGAATTGGCTTTGTGCGTGTCCAACCTATTAAGGGAAAATGAGTCCTTAAGAAAGAACTTATCATAGAACAATTCCAAGTTGATAGATCAAAGTAACTCCTTGTTGGCAGACATTGATGCCCTCAAAGCCCAAATTCAGGATAAGAGCTTCACTATTGTTGCCTTAAAAATGAGCTTAGGAAATCTATTGAAATAGGGTGAACACTAAGTTTGCAAAACCATCAACCTTGGGAAGCCAATTGTACCGAACAACTCAAACGATCAGTAGTCGAGCAAACCCAATGCTTTTAGAACCGAAAGATTTAAACCATCGAAATCTAAGCTTGCCTCCCAAGTTGATGCGAATCTTGCTTTGTCAAAACCACCACTTCACTATTTCATTCGATATGATGAATAACAATCCCACCTTAGTGTTAAGCCCTAAGATCATGAATTAGAGTTCATCTAGTTCTTATAAGAAGCATCAAATGACCGATCAATCCCCTAAGAAAAAAACTAATTACAAAAGAACTAATATTCAAAATAGGGAAGTGGCTTCATCCAAATCTACTAGCTGTTGTTTCAAATGGATTCCCACTGGTAGATTATTTAAGTTTTCAGGATCCAAACGGACTTACATACCTAGATTTTGCCTTAAGTGGATGCCCACAGGAAAAATCTTCAAGAATATTGAACCTAAAGGGATTTCTACTAATGACACTCCTAGATCAAAATGTGCAACACCCAATAGTGAAGTTACTCATGTCACTAACTCATCTATTTGCAATAATACATGTGCTTCTAGTGCAAAGTGTCCTCAGTCTTTTTCAGGTACAATGCACAATTCAATCATGAACATCATGACTTGGTTTCCATCATAAATGAAGAATGCTCACTCAGGAATTGTAGCTTGTCAGAATTGATGCACCTCGTACTTTGACTCCTGTACAACTTGAATCAGGACTCGTTCTCATGAATCAGTGTACAAATTTGTTTTCACTTAAAAAAATAAATACCCGCTTACCTATAAAGATCAACCATCATATATGATTGTGATGATATGATGTTGGTTCTATACACAATGATCTCTCACCATCATATTGAAATAGCTTTCATCTTCATTGATTAAACCTGCGAGTGTACATGCTGTAATCACGCCAATAAACGTTATATCAAATTTGAAGATGATAATTAACTATATTGTAATTTTGAGGCTTGGTTCCAGAAGTGACTCAATCCCTCATTTTCCCGCGACGTCGCCTTTCTCTCCAAATGACCTTCGGCTGGGTCGCCCAAAGAAGCGGCCTACACTACAAAAATATATCTCACAAAATACCTTTTATATTACTTAAACACATACAAACAATCACACAATTATCCATCATGTAGGGGACTAAGTTGGGCCTTTTTTTGGACGATCGATTATTACCACAATAAGGTGATTCACAAGGAATCGAGTGTGGGTGTCGATCTCGATCGTCTATTGGAGCCAGCCTGAGGGTAGCAAGATGTAATGCAAGATGAATGGATAAAAATTATAATCAATAAATGGAAATCTACAATAATTTGATTTTACCCCAAACACATTTCCCCCCAAAATCAGTTTCACATCCAAAAATCAAATCGATCAATTATACCACAAATCAGTGAACCCTAAAATCACCAACACAATAATCCCCTACAATCGATTAAACGAATATGCAAATCAGGTACTTTCAATATTTATCATCATAATTATCATCATATTTGTTACTATTACTTTGAAAGAAACAATTTACGGATTTGAATGATTTCGTAAAAATAATAATGTAATTGAAGCCTTTTTTTTAAGATTAACATGGTTGATTTTTTTTTCAGGTACATAAATGTGACAATTAATTAATTAATGGAAAGAGGATGGTGATCACAAAAATAATAAACTTAGATTATCAATTTCCGTTAAATCAAGGTAAAAACTCTTATTCGGAACTATTGAATAATTTTTTAAAAACGAAATAATTATGCACACAACGTGTTTGATGAAAATGTTTAAAATCTCAAATTGGTTATTAGTTGCAATGTTATGCATGAAAAATGTAGAAATGGTTGCAAGAAGTGGCAGAAAAAGAGGAAAACGTCATGACATTGCAATGAAAAAATAGCTGAGAAACCAACAGGAAGCATAGAAAAGGAGATAGAATAGCGGAATCATGAGAAAGAAGAAGCTAAAGAAAAAAGAAACTTGATTTGCGAAAACAAGCATCAGTGTTGGAGCGATACTTTACAAAGAGGAAAAGTAACTCACCGGTGCAGGTATAACAGTCAACAAGCAAAGCATCTGTTGCCGACATCTCACTTAAACAAGAGGTACGCCATAATCTTCTGTTTAGAAAATTTAGAAAATTGGAACCAAGGGTCTTATGAGGTTGATGACTTTTTAGGGCCTTTGGAACCAAGGTCTGAATAGAGCAAATTCTAAAGAAATAAAGTACATTGTAATCTTTTGTTTATATAGTCACATAACTTGATCTCACCATTATGGATAATAAAAGATTAACAGAGGTAATGAATGTTGTCGTTGAATACGAGAGTACTAATATAGTATAATCTTTCAAAAGGTAGTAAACTGGTTAGTTGAGGGTGAAGATATTTTTAAGAATGGTCATGAGATTGGTCCCGGAGTGAAAAGTTACACTGATCATTTAAAATTTTCTTATAGGTGTTGGTTAACATCGTTCGGCCTTGGAATGTCCCTTACATAAACATTGTTGAAATGAACCAAACCAAGCTGGTTGAATTTACCCAAATTGTACTTATGGTAAGTATAAGTCTACTAATCATTTAATTTAATAAACTTATTACTGAGTGAATATAACTTTTCTACATAAGTGATTTCGTAGTTTTTGAATATTAGATATTATACAGTAGATTACAACGCTTCTTGCATCTTCTTGTGCAATATGTTCGGATTCCAACCGTCATATTGATCACAGAGTACAATAACGCAGACACTAAAATTTACACATCACGATGTTGGGAAGAACTTCAGACGTCTCTTCAAAGTGCTATGGGGCATGTAAGGTTAGAATTATTACTAGATATAAACTGGAAACTTGTTTATTCTTTTTACAACTTAGTTAGAGGTTAGCATTGATCTGTTTACTCAAGCTATGGAGATTATTGCATGGGCCTTTTCAATAAATTTAGAGAAACTACTTGAATTGAAACGAGAGGCTCTCTTTCATGTATTGTCTGTTCTAGCTTATTAGTATTGTATGAGTATAGTTAATTACCTCAGGTTATGTTCACGAAAATCATCTCATCCCTAACTGCATCAAATTTGGGTATGTAACAGCTTCATGAGTATAAAGAAGTGGTTCAAATGTGTGAGCAAAGACTTGTTATTACTGAAAAGAATTGTGGTAATATAAATTATGGTAAACGCAGTTAGAAGAGGATTCAAACCGACATTGCATCTCTGGTGATGGAGTCTCATATCTAGGTCATACTATCATATGGGTAAATTTTACATGGCTTTTTCAATGCTTGAGAAGTATGAGCAACTAGCGCCTTCTAAAACCAAGTAATAATAATTGCTCATATTCATTGATTACTACATAATCACATACATGCACACATTTATGATGTTTGTCATTGAAGTTTGTATTTATTGTCTCCCTTTGCACGACTGAGGAACCATCCCTTTTCTCAGCTGATACTGTCCATTAACTTCTTCAGATCAAGGTATGTAACATATTTTTGGTGTTGTTTACTATTGATATTGTCTGTAAAAAATCATTTATTTTTACCCACATGCAAACAACAATGAGGTAGTTGCACCTTTGAACAAAAGTTGACATTAATTGAAATAAACTTAGGACTATGAAGAATAATAAGACCATATACCCTCACTTATGCAGCATTTAAACATCATAGTAGCACCTGTGTAGTTAATGACCAAAATTTCGTGTTTCGGTCAAGGACCGAGATACGAAATTTTTGGTATTTCGGTTGGGGAATTTCAGTGGTATTTCGGTAATTTTAATATTATGCAATATCTATATCTATATAATAATTAATACTTAGTACTTAATCAAAATACAAAATTCAAGCTTAAAAGTGTCAATATTTGATAGATTAGTGTTAATACTTGCAAAAATTAGTGTTTATTATGTTGTGTTTAAGTTTGGACAAAAAAAATTAAAAAATTAAGAAAACCTGGAAAACCGGTATACCACCGAAATTTGACTGAAATTTGGACCAATTTCGTGAGATTTCGTAAATTTCAATCGAAAATCTCGGACCAAAATTCTGGACTAGTATACCACTGGAGGACCGAACTGAATACCAATGGTATACCACTGGTATACCACCGAAATTGACTACACAGAGTAGCACCACCAATTCATTAAGCTGAGCCAAAAAATTGTAGAACCATCCAAACACCCACTTCAAATAGTAACACTACCCTTACTCCTACTCCAAAATGAGCATCAACTGATATCCACACGAGTATTAGCTGAAGCAAAATGCAAGTGGTTAATCAGTCACTTTTTGTGAAGCAAAATGCAAGTGGCTAATCAATCACTTTTTGTATCTTGATTAAAATAATATTAAATTAAACCCATCTTTTCTATCAAAGGAGATTTATTTTACTTTAGGAAGTGGCTTGGGAAGTAGGCTTCTGGTTCGAAGACTGTAAGCAAGTACTAAGAGTAAAGCCATAACTGGACTCACATATGTGAATGAAGAATCAGACTGATGAAAAAAAATCAGTGCTTAAACTTCCTAAAATAAAATTTTGACCATCAAGTTTGCAACAGATGAGGATTAGAATCACTTGTGGTCGGTAAGGTATGATTCTTAAATGATACATAGAAGGATCAGGCAATGACCCTTGAGTTGCAGTGCTGTTTTTAAGGTTTAAAAAGGATCACACAATGACACTTGGATTTGCAGCTTTGGACCAATTTGAGCGTTTAAAAGTATGCACATGTTTTAAACGTAAGTATTTATATGTTAGTTTATTTTTTAGATTTTATTTTGCATTACAAAAGTATGCACCTGTCCTGATAAGAATCTCTTGCTATAGATAAATTGATAGTTAGAATGTGGAAATGGTTGTTGTGAATTGTTAATCTGGTTTTTTTTCCTGATATTGTAGATCTTGTGATTATTGATTAATTTTCAATGAAAGATACAATAGTTGTATACATAAAACATACAATACACAATTTTATAGGAAATGGGAAGAGTTTAGCCAAACTTTTATTTCCTCCATTTATAATAAAACAATGGTATACATAAAACACAGAGTATAGTGTTACAAGTTTAGTAGGCGAGAACATAACACAACTAATAGTTGCACTTCATTATCAATTGCTTGCTACTCATTTACAATCTGATGTTCAGCCACATGATTTTGTCTCAGAATCAGTAGGAAGTTTACAAACCAAAGAGTTACCAGTGGAAGATCGCTCAGATGCCAGCAATGATCAGGTTCCAGGTGTAAAATCAATAATTATAAGAAAGTTAAGTTTGATAAACAACACTTTTATCGGGATCAACGCCTATGCTACCTCATTACAATCCTTCATAGATGAAAAGCTTCGAGGGATAATGTTTTCTAATGATCCGAAAACACCCGCATGCCAGTGCTAATTTGAGGTATTCTTATTTTCCATGCGATATGTACATGCATAAATACCAATGTAATGTTTCATATGTTCCATTTTAATCATTGTGTCTATTATGTACATCTAAGTCATTATAAATCTATTATAAAATGTTAGATTTCTATTCTTAAATAATACCCCAATTCCTATTACTAATGTGGATTGAACTTGGTTTACTAACTTAGACATTTTTTGCGAAAAAGACGTGTCTTCTCTTTTAGAAAGATCCTCATTATTAACTGGACATACAAGCGATATTAGCAATCTAAGTGCCTAACATACATAAAACATACAAATTCAGCCTAGCCAATAAAACAACTTATATACATGTCCTAATCTAGGTAAAGATATTCATTACAAGTATTTATATATTAAAAATATTTATATATGATATCTTTGACATTCCCATCCCTATATAAGTAAACTGAATGAAAACCTTGAAGGGGTACTTCTATCATGACTGTTGTATATTTAAGTATATATAACTATAATTTGTTTATTCATTCTTTGTGCTCTTTCGTCTTATGGAACCAAGTCATTTCTAACTCACTGTATCTATTTGTTTTTGGTGCATTGTATATTTGTATAATTGTATTTGTCAGCTAAAGCATGTATACTCAATACCGAGTCTAATCATGCACATATTTTATCATATAAAATAAAGCATATGCACATTATAGCTTTTTGATAATATTACTTATAATGTCAAGCTTTACTATTATGAAAGTTTAAGGCATTCATTTGTGCTTCTTGCTACAGATCAAAAGAAATGAAGATATTGAAAATTAGTGAACTTGGTTCCATTACCTTTAGTACAACGTACCATGGGATATGAAAGTTTAATGGAACCAAAGTTTAATCAGTATTAGATTTAAGTGATGTGAAATTAATGCATGTTTAATTAAAGATAGATTATGCCTTTACTAATCTTTGTAAACGCCTTATATATGCAGTTTAGTCTACAACAGAGCAAGGATTCCTCTCATGTCAAAGTGGCTAATATATAACCGGTTCAAGTTTGCTGCATATAGGATTTGTTTGTTGCTGGAACTGATACGACATCAAGTACGTTAGAATGGGCAATGACAGTAACTTGCAGAAATCCCATGCAATGAAAATTTTCAAAGCAAATATCAAGTTTGAACTGAAGTACGATAACATCATAAATAAATTTAACCTTTGTGGTGTCTCTACTATGGAATTTATGCTCATGTTGGTTTGTGCTTTCAGATAATGTCAGTTTCTGATCTTATCAAAACAAAAGATAAATTTAATTCTAACGCTACTGGGAGATCCATTGTAATAGTTGTGGCTGCTGGTCCATCTGATCAGGCTGGGCACACACACACCATGATAAAGCAACAAGAAGCATAGAAAGAGGAGATAGAATAGCGGAATCGCGAGAAGGAAGAAGCTAAAGAAAAAAAGAAACTTGATTTGCGAAAACAAGCATCAGTGTTGGAGCGATACTTCACAAAGAGGAAAAGTAACTCACCGGTGCAGGTATAACAGTCAACAGGCAAAGCATCTGTTGCCGACATCTCACATAAACAAGAGGTACGCCATAATCTTCTATTTAGAAAATTTCGAAAATTGGAACCAGGGGTCTTATGAGGTTGATGACTTTTCAGGGCCTTTGGAACCAGAGTCTGAATAGAGCAAATTCTAAAGAGTTAAGGTACATTGTAATCTTCTGTTTATATAATCACATAACTTGATCTCATAAAACACAGAGTATCGTGTTACAAGTTTAGTAGGCGAGAACATAACACAACTAATAGTTTCACTACATTATCAATTGCTTGCTACTGCTTACAATCCGATGTTCAGCCACATGAATTTGTCTCATAATCAGTAGGAAGTTTACAAACCAAAGAGTTACCAGTGGAAGATCGTTCAGATGCCAGCAATGATCAGGTACCAGGTGTTAAAATCAAGAATGATTATAAAGTTAAGTTTGATAAACAACACTTTTATCGGGATCAACAT